>JAIGNY010000081.1:0-152773 GCA_020152595.1 Chiridota heheva | reverse complement strand
TTAAACAAGTCTTTTATTTTCATACCGTGTATGTGTTTCACCTATAGTTGCAAGATATATGTGAGATATGAAGGAACAACTGAAAAAAAAGTGATTAACATTAAATTTCTCGTTTAAACTAGATTTCAATCAAGTGTTACAATCTTATCACCATCAGTTAACCTAGTTCCTGCATTTAGCAGATGTTATCAAACAAGAATGTAAAGTATTCAAATCAACTCAAAAATGAATGTGGAGTGTTCCATATACAGGGATTTCATCACGTGACTCTAACTCAACTGGACTCCATTTTGTAGGACAGCGTCGTCGTTGCGTTTCACGCGTCTTCACACGGCTCAGTCACATCACATGTACAACAAACATGCTACATGCTAATCTACCAGTACCAGTTTTTTGCTCGCTTCCAATTTTCTTTCTTATTTTCCTTAAGTAAGTTATATTTCCATCGGGTATATAAAGAGTAACTTTAACGTTAACGCCATCTGATTGTTCGTTATACTCAGACAAAACCTACATAACTGATATAAAGTGCTCGCTGCAAATCCTAGTGTGTAAGGCCTACCGTAGTTTGAAAGCCGTTGCGTCGTACAGCATAAACCCACTTCAACGTCAATCAGGATCAGATGGAAAACAAGAAATGTCTTTTGATTCCCCCCACACACATGCAACCAACGGCACAGCAAGATTCCAGCCTAATCATCTTACAAAAATGATTTTATATAACAACATGCAAACGTATGTAAGTCTCATTAAGTGTACAGAGACGACACTTGTTTTGACCGACAAAATGACGATGTAAACAAAGTCACGTGACCTCGTGACGTCAGCTAAACACCCTAATATGCATGGTATAATCACCCACAATTGTATCTATTAAATAAGAGAAAAGTGAAACATTGTGGCTTTAGCTTCCTAGTCCGAAACACACAGCAACATAGTCACAGATACAAATATCAAATATCGCAATTACATTCAGAAACAATGCAACATTCTGACATTTAATAGCGGCCATGTAGGTAAATCCTTCTTTTCCCACCTGTTTATAATGTGCAACAAACACTTGAAATAGAGCCACATGTGAGAGCCAATTGATGCAAACTTCAATAGTCAGATAGTGGTATACTTTTTTTTTTTTTGAAAGCGTGTGTTTGCAGTATGAGTCTCCTGTGACTTACACTTTTCAGAATCTTGCAGAATGTTTATCTTGGAAAAGATAAATGTTTTAAGATAAAGAAATGCCGAGGGGGGAATGCTGATGCCCTAATTTTTTCTCTCCAAAATTTTGTCAAAATAATAGTCTTTTACACTGGTCTGAGGCTAAAAAGAGGAATAAAAAAGATTATCGCCTTAAAATCTGAGGATGTGAGTCACAACTAGTGTGATTTCTGTCGTCTATTCTACCATATTTTACTTGCAGGTGGGAGGGGGGGGGTCATGGGAGATGGTGTGACTCTTTTAATTCCTTACTACACATGATTTTATTAATGAACATTATGGTAACAAGAATTGTTTTTAAATAGATGTCGTTTGTCCAAAATTTTCGATCTATTTGTCGAAAATTTCCATTATTTGACCTACTGACCAATTTTGACCAAATTTTCTTAATTTCGCTAAGAAAAAATTTTGAAAATAAAGATCGACTAAAGATTTTTTTAAGGCTTACGGCAGGGGGAAGACCCATTTATGTTATTGTGTGAAGTGATAACAACGGCTAATATCTTTTAAAAATGGTCCCCTCAAAATTTCGGTTGCAAAAAAAAAATTGTATGTAAAATAATAATAAAAGTTAATAAATCGCATACTGGCTACGCTACTGTGTGGGTGGCATGCGCTTGCACAATTATTCGAATAAGACTTTCATTAAATAATTGCTAGTGTTTTGTTTCATTAATTTTGTCGGGGATTGTAATTGGCATAACTTTGGTCAGTGAGACCAAGTATGTTTTGGATGGGTCTTTGGCAGTTTGGTATCTTTTAACAGAATATCTAAAAGTATATAGATGGTGTCTAGAACTCCTGTACCCACCCACTAGAAAGTTGTCTTGTCCGATACAGTGGCGTAGCAAGGGGCATCGGTGTAGCCATTGAAATGACCCTCAAAGAGAGTGCATCACCCCAGCTCCACAATCAGTTCGGTTTACGCTCCCGATCGGGAGATCTACCGATTGGGAGATCGAGACACGCGCAGTGACCATAATTTAAACTTTAAAATTGCAGCCGTTAAATTTTTATATTGCTTTTCAAATTCTTTTATTCTAAAGTTGTATTCTTTAAAAATGATATTGAAATTGATATTTCTGGAGCTTTCTTTGTATAATTTGAGCTTTTGCTAATGACTAAAATGTTAAAATCTGCTTTTCAGAAATATTGCAATGAATTTGTAAAGATTATTTTAAAATTCCCTGGTGAAAGTCAAATTTGCGCTAATGAAAATGGAGAAAATAATTGTATCGTTCTGTTGCACCAATAAAATTAGAATATTTTACACGCATTTTTCCTACCTTTGGCTTAAACCTATTTTACCGTTATGTATTTCTTTAGAGAGATTTGAATTTGGCAAGAGGCATTGTGGGTTATAATGACAAAAAATCTCCCGATCGGGAGCGTGGACCGGACTGACAATGGTTGGTCAACTTTTGATATTTGTAACCGCTGGACGCCCGGAAATGTCACTTTCCAGATTTCCTGGCTGATGGGAATAAGTTTATATTCCTATTTTGGTGGGTATCGGGGGCAAACTTCAAGAACGTGTTGTTAAGATGAAGAATAGAGAGGGCCCAACGAGATTCCAATCACATTTGTTCCGTTTAATATTCATTATCAAATCTTATCTTTTTTAGTAGGCCCGACTTATGATCCGTGCTATTATTTAATTTTCGGGTCCACTTTATATTTTCCAGTGTGCTCAACTTATGATTGAAGGCCTATCATTATAAAAAGAGACGGCAGAAAGAAAGGTCTAATATATGTATATTTTGTGGTGGGTCCGACAAATGAATGAAGGAACCCCATCATGATAGCAAAGGACAGAAAAGATCGGCCCATGTATGTATTGTTTTGGTGGGTCCGACTTATGATTAGCAAGAGGGACAGAGAAGAAGGGCACATCCTGGATATAAAACGGGCCCTAAAGAGAACACATGCCCACTGTCTGTGCCTTTTATATCGCTACAAGGCGCTTTACCGGCCTGCGGGCGGCTTCGGCGGATAGGTTTTTTTTTTTTTTTATGGCACTTGTCACGGTCGCACCGGCCTAGTTACGCCACTGGTCCGATGGTCATACAGTGGCGTAGCCAGCATTAAAAATGTGGTCCGAGAAGGTCTTAGATCCCCTCCCAAGACGAAATGTTCAATTTAAGTCCACTACTGACGACAATTTTGTGTTTTAAAAGAAATAAAAAAAAGATTATCAATTTTTTTGAAAATTTTATCAAAAAAGTAGGGAATTCGCCCCCCCTCCCCCCCTGTGGCTACGTCACTGTGGTCATAATTTATCAAATCTATTGTTATACAAATATATTTCCTCGAATCCCATTCGGATGCAAATTACTTCATTATACTATATTGATCCACTCGACATCTATCGTCAAGGCAGAGATTTCGGTCACGATAGAGAATCATTAACCTTGGATCTTTATTGAAGCGGTCTGTCATTTGGCAGTTAAGTGCAATGGTCAGATGAGTCAGATGGTATATCCAAGAAATGGCAATTAAAGGATTAGTTTAGTGGTTAAGAATGTCCATCATATATGAAAGAGGACTTCAAAAGAAACAAAAATGGTGAAGAAAGCGTTCAAAAATCTTATACCGTGAAGAAGATAGTCAAGATTGAAGTTTTCTCTAATCTGTGTACAAATGACTGGTGTAGTAAGTCTACTATGGAAAGGCTGGCGTCTTCATCCTCAGATTCTTAACAATTGTTCATGTATATTTTTTCACTCTTTAGAATTATTTTTTCTCGAACTTTCTTCGTTTTTGACATGTCCCATGGTTTTTAAGCCACAAAATCGCAGGACAAAATATAATAGAATACATAAAAACTTTCGAGGAATATGAGGCTATAACATCACAACTAGTCTGATTTCAGTCGTTTCTACACAAATGATACCAAACTTTAAACTTAGATATCTCCTTCCCAGCTTACTGCCTTAACGAAATAAGATTTTTGGACGCTTTCTTCCCTATTTTGTTTCTTTTGAAGTCCTCTTTCATTTAACAGTAAGTTGACCCTTGAACTTTAAAGGCGTTGTGTACAAACTACGTTATGGAATCATACATCATAGTACTGAAGTAAGAGTTAGTTGATCTTTATTAGAATGATATGTAATTTGTTACAAGGGTAGGGACCTATGGCACGATGTGTTGTGCCCGCATACTAATTTTTCCAATGCTCGCTTCAAATGGATGTTATCTTTAATTTTCGGGAAGGGCGCTGGTGCGGTGTTTGATCTCGGAACTATTTGATGTTGAACGACAAAGTGTGGGAGAAAAACCCCTGTTGGTTGGTAAACACAACTCTTCCACTGAGGAGGTTGATTTGAGGAAAATCCATTTTGGCTCCTTTCTTAATCAAGCTAAGCGGGTGTATGGTACCACATATACGGGACGATCTTAGCAGCACCTGTTTTGGTCTCAGTCCTGGAAGTTTGATCTTTCATTTTATCCCTTGTGTGTTCCTTTCTGAAGAGTAACTGAACAGGATCTTAAGGTACTTGTAACATGCTTACTTTGATAACTAGGATTTCTTTTCATGGTAGGTCATTTACTACTGTGATTGACGTTACATACTTCTTCATATATGTGACTGACGTTACATCTAAATTGAAAACTGAAAAATAACATTTTTATATCTTCTTTACACATAGTTAAATAATTTTTGGTTCAAGCTGATATAATGAGGCATAGGCCTACAAAAGAAATTTTTAAATAACTGGTCTGGTCGTCTGGATTTCCATTGAATTTCAAGTTATCAAAAAATCAAAATTGAATAAAAATATTGTGACCGATGATACACATTGTACGTGCTTAACTTCAAAATCCCGTTTTCTTTAATCCGCATTAAGTCGGATTGATTTTAACCTTTTTAATCTTGTTCTATGCATGCTACTGTACCTCAGCTTCAAATAGTACAATGGAACTAAATCATCGACAACCAAGCAGGCCTTGTAACCCAGAGATTTAAGTTGGGGACATGGCAAAAAATGATTGGGGGGGAGGGCAAAAATATTGAAAAATATGAAAACATTACTGAATGCAAAAAAAGGAAGAATTATTAGCACCCCTTGCAAGCATGAATGCAAATTCATTATAATAAACTAATGGGGCAGGAAGGAGATGCTTTTTAGTTGAATTTAAACATCTTTTTTATACGAAAACTGACGAAAAACTTTGGAAACATGCCTCTTCTTGAAAGGAAATAGCGATTGACAGGAACGAATTTTCCTTAGATACCTTCAATGTCCAACACAACCAATTAAACAATCTATTTATTTTATTGTTTGATGAGGGCTTAACGGCACCACGACAGCGAGATTCAAATTGTGCCCGAAGGTTAGATCATTCCAGAGGTAGGAAGAAAAGACAATAGGAGTCAGATCGAAGTACAGGTGCTAAGGAGTCAGGAAGCTGGGATCGAAAGAGGAAGTGCAGGGGTGTAAAACAGGGGAGAAAAGTTGGTAGAGGTGGGTGGGAGAGGAGGACTAAATTTGGTTGTTGAGGTAGGCATGATGAAGGAAGGAGAAATTTATCCAGCTTTTTTTTTTATCTGGAAGAGCACTGCTTTGGGATTGTGAAGGAAGCACTCGGGAGGTTGTACAGGGGGCAGGCAAGAAGTATGTGGTGAGGGGGAAGTGGGAATTGTTGAAGAGGGGTGGGGAGGAGGTAGCCAGTAAGGTGGGAGTGAGTGAGGTGGGTGTGACCTATTCTAAGGCGGGTTGTGTGGACGTTGTCGATACGGAGAGATTGTGGATGGTGGGTTTGGTCGGAATGGTGGGCAGAATGTCGTGGAGTTTGTTATCAATTTGGGAGTCCCATGAGTTTACGGAGGAGGTGGGACGTGGGTTTATCCCACTTAAGGTTGAGTAAAGACAGACTTGGGAGTCTGAGAAGATGGCAAAGTGGCTGAGCTGGTGACTCAATATAGTTGAGGGCGAGCAGGATGGCTTGGCTTTGGCCGAGAAGATGGATGAGTAGTTGGATGACGGCAGCAGCTGTCTTGTTGCCTTCCTTGGAGCCATCAGTATAGATGGAGGTGTAGTTTGAGAGTTGGTCTTTGATTTGGTTGTGGAGGTTGGGGTGGGTTTTGAGATGAGTGGAGAGACTCAGGTGGTTGGAAGGAAGGGGGTGGCCCAGGGAGGAAAAATGGGCAAGAAGAAGGTGCTAAGAGTAGGCGGGGTTGATTTCGAGATGGTGGAGGTCGGGTTTGATGCATAAGCTGAAGGGAGGGGATAGGGTTTTAGTCCTATTAAAGAGCGTGGAGAAATTGGGGTACCTAATGAGGTTGAAGACAGTGTTTTGGCTCTAAAAGCATAGAAAAGGCTATGCTTTCTATACCTTAGCAGGAAGAAGTTCATTGGCTTCAATGCGAAGGCTGGTGATGGGAAAGGTCCTGTAGGCACCCAAACAAAGCCTGAGGGCTTCAAATTTGGATGGTGTTGATGTAAGAGTTGTGTGCAGCACAGTAGACATTATTGCTGTAGTCAAGCTTGGCATGAATGGGGAGCTTGGAAGATTTTGAGGAGTGCATGGGGGTCAACACCCCAAGTGGTGTTGGAGAGGTGGAGAAGGTTGAGGGAACTGTTGCATTTCGGTTTCAGGTTGGTGATGTGTTGCTTGTAGGAGAGCTTGGGATCTAGGATTAGACCCAGGAACTTGAGTGTTTTCAACTTTAGGGATGTGATTGCCGTTGAGCACAAGGTTCGGGATGGGGTGGAGGTTGTTGAAATGACAGAAGTGCATGCAGACTTTCTTGTCTTTGGAGAATTAAAAACCGTTATTGTTGCACCAGTCTTTCAGCCAGTTGAAGCCTATTTTCGACAAGAGAAAAGCTAGAAGAGGAGTAGTAGATGGTGAAGTCGTTCACTTAGAGGGCACATTTGATGTTGGGGCCAAGGTTGTCTATGATGTTGTTAATGCTCAGGTTAAGGAGAGTAGGGGAGAGGATGCTGCCTTGGGGGATGCCCTCTTCTTGGGGGGTAGGGGTTAAAGAGGGTGTGGCCAATACACTTATTTTAAAATTATAATTCTTTTTTCAGTCATTGAGTCCCCTCTGGTGTAGAATTGCTCAAGTGTAAGTTGCTACGGATGCTGTAAAGATATTCTCTGTTGTTCAAGATGGGATCAAAACTGAGGCAAACAAGTTGAAACTAATTTTTGTAGCATTATTTTACCATTTAATTTCTTCATTAATTATGTTTGAATTTGACAGAAATGCATAAATTAACATAGCTTCGAATAAACAATAATGAAACTTTACGAAAGAAAGCAATAAAATAATCTATTTCAAATTTTGAATGAAACATAGGTTCAAACAACTCTGCGTACATAAAAAATAAAGGGATTTCACCAGATATACTAAGATGATTAATTCTAACTACTGAATCAAAACTTTAAATAAATCAATTTGAAGTGTAATCTATGTGTACATGTAATGAAAGGAAATCTCATTTTTTGTATGTTGTATTTAACACTTTCACCTGGTTCATTATAAAACGAAATACTTAGTTATTATATTAAGTCATTTTGACCTCACTATTGGGCCGGGATTTTAAGAAACAATCATTACACTTTCCTCTCCTAAATTTCATCTACTTCTGATTTTATATTCAACTAAATTTAAGAATACTTTTCTTTCAACTTTGTATAAAAAATAAAGTTTAAAATGTAGCATCAGCTAAAAATAGGCAATGTTCAGCTTAAAACAAACACACCCTAAATTTCTGTGTACGTTAGAGTAAACAAACTATCTTTTCTGCTATGAAACATGGCATTCTTTTGGTGAAAGAAAGCCCTTATTTTTGTGGCACAAATATTGTGCTCCCAAATTGATAAACCAGACAGACAGTTTTTTTTTATAGTTTTTATGTTATGTTCATGATGCAGTGACACCAATGATAGAATGCATTTTCATCTTAATTTTCATTCTTTAGAAAAATGTTTCTGATCACAAATGTGTGAAATAAGGATGTTTCAGTTGCCGTCATGAGGTCACATGACTTTGTTTACATCACCGTTTTTTAGGGCAGATCTGCCGTCTGCTGTACGCTTACATACGTTTGTATGTTGTTATATAACATTACGCTTGTAAGTTGTATGCGGAATCTTGCTGTGCCGTTAATTGCACTAAATAATAGACGTGTTTAGAATCCAGTGATTATTACTTGGAAGTTTTACTTGAAGGGTAATTTTTTCTTTAAAATGACATTTTATATTAAAATATTAATTCATTTGGCCAGTTCATTTTAAGCCGTGCGTGTTTATATGCCCAGCACGTGTTTTACATGCTTAGCGTGTTTTCATCACCAGTGCATGCTAGCGAGTGTTTTAGATAGAGTCTTGTTTGTATTACGAGTGATGTGACTGAGCTGTGTGAAGATAAGACGGGTGAAATACTCAACACGCAAAGCTCTGCTCTGCAAAATGGCTGCCAGTTGAGTTTAGAGTCACGTGATAAAATCCCTCTATATACAGTATTTACACATAGTACATAATACATCCACTTCTCTTAAATGATTACATATACAAGATAATATGACACCAGAGCTATGCTCAAATGATGTTCTTATTTATTGGACAAGTGCTTTAGATTTCATACCTAAACTTACTACAGTAAAAACAAAAATGTATGCTTCACATTGGATCTAAAGGCACATCTTGAGTAAAATTCTACAAGTTAATCAAAAGCAAATTGAATCATGACCCTCCAAATTAACATTTAATGATACTGCTATGTCGTCTAGTAATCTTCTAATGTATGACCAGGGGCTGCTCCTGGTATGACAAATGAGATGCAACTTCAACTGTATCCATTTAGAGAGTTTAGTAGAGGCAGCAGAGACAAGCAATTGGTATACTATTTTGCAACATTTTGATACCATTCCATAGATATTTTTGCTGTGTAAATATATCAAAAGGTAAATGGAAATAAACTTAAGAAAAAAAAAAATATATATATATATAAATTCATCACTTAAACTGGGTTCAAATGAAATAATTTCAGAGGAAAAATTTGTCCTACATTTTCAAAAAGAACAGTTTAACTTGTCATAAAGACAACATCATACATTTATCACTTTTTTTAACAGTGAACCACAGTGTCACACTGTTATGGTGGGTAGATCCCACACAAGTTGCACTTTCAAGATCAGAACAAATTATGAAACCATTTTGTAAGTATTTTATGAGGCTAAACATTTACCCATAGGTGCAAAGATACTGAGAATGAAAATGAATGGAAAGTATATAGTAGTTATTAACTGCCACCTTACTTTACTAGCAGAGGGCACATGTGTAGTAACAACATCAGGAGTAACACATCAAAACGTAAAGACAAAAGCAAGCAAATTCATTAATAAACAACAGGCAAAATATATACCATATGTAATATATAATTCTTTTCTGAAATGCATACCATTAAAGACCTTACTATGCCATTATTATATAATGCAATATCTGACTTTCGAATTAAAACATATGTAAGCAACCAAGTTTACATTTTATATTCTTCTCTGTTACACTATGATTAACAACTTAAAAGTATTCAATATAATAGATACACCTATAAAGGTCTTCTTAAATACATTGCCAAATGAACTTTGAGAAAGTTGAGTTTATAAAAGTATTCACATTTGTTTAACTTGGATAATGAGAAAGGGACAACTCACAAGCAATACAAACAACTACTTAATCCTGAACTTGAAAAGTTGCAAAATATTCAATGTGTTTGTTTTCTGTCTAAATGATCATGTATCTTTGATTCCTTTCAAGGAAACTGGCTCCTGCAATAACTAAACACACAGATACAGGAAACATACATTATATGGTAATGAAGATTCTATGCAATAAATGTACATTCACAGCAATAAAAGTCATATCACTTCAGCAACATTATTGGCTTTTCATGGAGACTATAGGTATATTCTGTAGAGAATGGTAAATATGTACTTATGTTTAACAACATGCTGGAACAAGTCAAATCTTAGGTATTAATGCACTCATTTGAATATAGAAAAAAGATATTAAAACAAGCTACATCAGACTAAAACATGATATTATATGTCTACCATCCTCAAGGAAGTATTACCACTATTTGTGTATTACTACTAGTATTTATATCTCTTATCCAATACATTATATCTCTTATCCAATACATTATATCTCTTATCCAATACATTATATCTGAAATTATCTCCTGTTTGTTTTCTATCATGTGTCTCTCCTCCCAAATTGTATTTTTTTAGAAAATAATTGACAGGAAAAGGTATGAAGTAAAATCAAAATTTAAAGAAATAAAATGATCTTTGTTATAATAGTGTGTTTAAGACACAAAAGTGTATGATAAACAACAATTGATATTATCCCTTTCAGACTTTCATACACTATAAAAAAACACCTGCGACAATATCAATATCAACAGGAAACAAAAGATCCAGCACTTCTTGTGCATGGTCAAATGACAATATAATTTCATACACAAAAGGAGAAAACTCATTCTATTTAAATTAAAATCTTTTTTATGTACAGTTTAATTCCCTTCGGCATGGTAACAATAGAAATGCAGACTTTCTAAGGCCATCCGTAAATAAATGGTTGGAAACGATAAGTAGATAATACACAAAACAAAGAGAGAGAGGCATATATTTACCAATGAAATTGCCAAAATTCAGACATTTAGGTCACTAACCAACTCGTGACAGCAAAAGGAATTTAACCTTGATCAATCTCCTTTAAAGCCTTTTGGATATGAAAAGACAGTAATTGTTTTTAAATCTGTTAAAAACCATGAAAGTAGCCAAATTAGTTTATTGAAATCATGGTATTTTCCTGTGTAAATCTTTGTTTTAAACTTTCATAATAATTCTTACACAATTATAGGTGCAGCAAATTCAATGTTTTGAATCTTTACCATACCCCTAACAACAATCCTGCAGGAACATAGATTTCCATTACTTCGAGTGCATGAAATTAAGGATGGAGAGTTAAAGTATCATATGAGGATTTGATCTGCTTGCGTGGTCATACATCACAAACGGTCAGAAACTAAAATAGCTTTTCCGAAATTCAAAGACTCATGTACCCAAAATGTAAAACTCTAACACCCTATTCAATTGTAGGTGTCCATAAACCATTTACCATGACCTATGTTTTATATAATTCTGGAAATTAATCATTTCATATTCAAGAAACTTCTTCAAATGCAGTCAGTCGTAGGAGAATCCAAAATCAAAACCATTTTCTTTGAAGTTTTGCAAAAGACTTCATCCACATCAATTTAAACTTAAGCCAGTGCATACATATCATTTCGATATAAAATTTTACTGCAAATTCATAACATAAAACCATAAAATATAAATCCTTATGCACTTATTCTCAAAACTATTTCTTAATTCACTAACTAAATGCTGATGAATGATTTGCTATTAAATTGTCTTTAAAACTATGTCAGATGAAACAATAGTTTGATAATTTAATGGAATTAAGCTAAAAGAATCATAAATGGTACACCATGGGTGTTTTGTCCAAACTAACCTCCTTTCAAATCTTTAACATCTCTGACTGTTTATATTTCAAACAAAGAAACAGAACATGTAACGGCATTGTCTGAATGATGGGAAACATCTAAATTGGTGAAGATTTATTATCATTAAAAACACCTGAACCTCATTAAAGTATTATTCTTTACTCATATGCAATTTTTGTTTCTAAAACACATAAAATGGTGAGATTGCAGTTCTGGTATCTGGTTCAGTCACACAATTTAAAACCACTTAACACAAGTGTAAAAAGGTCAAACCATGCCTGCAGAACATTTAACTATGTGAACATTTTAAGCTTCACTTGATGATTCTTTCAGAATATAATGTAATATTTTAAGTTGCGGGAAATCAGAAAGCAAGATTTGAAATTACAGTCCATCCTGCTTGCTTTCTCTGTATCTTTGTGATGCATGAGAATTGTGTTGATGTTGTGAATTGTCATGAGAGGAACATGGGTCTGATGAGGAACATTTGTCTTCTGTAGTATTGGGATGTCGCTGACAGTGATTCCTGAACTCATTTTCCACAATTGAACTGTTTCCGGAAACATCATCTTGACCCACAGGTGGCTGACACTTACTCTGATCCTCACGCACATCAGTCCTACTGTGGACATGGTGGGTAGAATATGGTGCTGTGTAAACTGCAGAGGTTTTGTGACTATGTTCTTTGCTTGTTGCAGAGGATTGATTGACCTGCTCTGAAAATGGCAGTGCCTCCTTTCCTACGAATTCATAACCATCATCTACAGAATCATCTGGTACAGGTGACTGATCAATATTCTGATATAAATTTTCCTGTTCAACTTGATAATTACTGACATTTGGAGTGTGAGTTTCTTGGGGGGATACACTGCCATCACTGCCCCATGCATTTTTTCAGATAAAGGCTTTTGAGGATCAGGATAGCTTCCTGCTGGATTATTATCTCTATGTCTATTATTCCTGTCATTGGGTGCATTATAGCTATCAAAACCTTTTGCTTCTTCAGCATTTATTGCTGTGTGCTGGACTCGGACAATTTGAGGTCCAGGGGCTGTGATTAGCTCTGGCGGATAAGATGCTGAATTACCAGTCGAGTTGAAAGGATCTTCTTCCACTGGCATGACAAAGTCTACGGGAGTTTTGAGACCTCTCGAAACTCTCTGTTCAGTGACAGGGGATTCACATCTTCCATGATCTCTGATGTCCGATGATTGACAGTCCATTGGCTCCACTTCTGAATCTACTGTGTGCAAGGATTGCCAGGCATTTTCTTTTGGGTCCTTTCTATACTGAGAATCCATTCCACGTTTGATTTGCTCCTTGGAAAAATGGCTTTCATGATTATTTGTGGTCGTTGGCGATACACTTCCTGTCCTAACTTTCCTTTGATAGAAGCAGATATACCCATCTCCTAAAAGGCGCTTCCAATGTCTTGGGTACTGAGGTTCTTCAAGCTTCATAAGAAGATCTTGAGGGTTTTCTAACTCTTTCTTGAAATTAAATATGTGGCTTACTTGGGGTACATTGTATCCACGTTGATCTCCTAGATAAAATAGAAAAAAAATTAGATTAAGTGAACCCAATTTCTTTTTTTTTAAACAAGACAATTAGTCATAATTACGAGATACTAAGTCATAATTACAAGTTGGTAAGTCGTAATTACAAGATACTAAGTTGTAATTATGACTTAATAATCATGAGATAGCAATTGACACGTTGTTTCATACGTTTCTTCCAAAAATAAAATCACAAATTTGTGCACCAAAGAGCCCACTGATTGATGAAACCTTTCAAGCATGTCTTTTTTGTACCAGTTTTGTCCTACATTTTTTTAGCTAACGCTACAAACATTATGTCAACTTAGTTTCAGTTTCAGGCAATATGTATGTCTCAAGCTACATAATTGTCTGTGCAGGAGTTACCAAATAAATGAATATTAATGGTTGTAATGACATGGTGATCCACCGTTAATATCCTTTCTGCTAAAGTCAATTGGCCTCCACCAACCTGGGAGGCCAATAAACCATCAGTGTGATGTCCTAACAACACTCACAGCATATCATACTACAAGCATTACTTTTTACTTACAGGTAAATGAACAAGTATGTCAGATAGAGAACCCATGTGAAAGAGCATGAATTTTTAAGTAAAACAGTACTAGTCTTTAAGTTGTCACAATAGCACTTATTCTTTTTAAGTTATGACAAATCAAAGTTTGTAAAAGTTTTAAGCTTGTGCAAAAGTGATGATATATTGAACAGGAATACAAGCAAAATTCCTTAATGTAATCCCAAATTTCAAACATCCAAGGTTCTCAAAATGCATTTTACTGTTAAATCTGGATTTAAGGTTATAATTATATCCAATTTCCTGTTTGCTGTGTCCAACTTCACCCATTCAAAATATTTTGAAGAAGGAACTAAAAGCAATAAGTTAACATAAGAAACTTGTCCTATTCTGAGGTCATGAAATATTGCACAATTTATGTTTATTAGGTATCTGAATTTTAAAATGGTTATCTTTAATCTTTAACCAATTTTGATGAGAATTTTTGCTGTTTGCATAGTCTTTAGAATATTTCAAAGCATTTAACTCCATGTTGTTACTACCTGTCCATACCACTTAAAGTATTTATTTTTTTAACCTGCTAAATGGTTTCAGCAGTC
Source organism: Chiridota heheva (assembly GCA_020152595.1). NCBI lineage: Eukaryota > Metazoa > Echinodermata > Holothuroidea > Apodida > Chiridotidae > Chiridota > Chiridota heheva. The sequence continues at coordinate 138,370 of JAIGNY010000081.1, read as the reverse complement.
TGCTGGCATGTATTAATACGCATATCAACAAATGCCATCACATTTCCTTTTAAGTTTGTCTAATCAAGGATTGCAAATACATTCATCAATCACATTTATGAATAATAACAAAATAATACAAAATATGTACCTCTACGATCAGCCATGCTGTCAAAGAACACCCATTCAGCATTTTCACCAGTACCTGCTCTTACAAATGTCACATAATGACTTGTTTCAATACACACAAATGCTGATAATTCCATCTCTTTCTTAACTAATAGCTCTTCAGCAGAAATCGTCCTCATTAGATTGATGATAGTTGTAGTCCTCAACAAAGCTTGGGTGATACTTTCAGTTTCTTTACTTTGTGATCTAATTTCTTCTTCTGCAAAAGAAAAAATAAGATAGCACTTAGCTCATTTAGTCAGCAAACTGTCATTAAATCATTAATCTCTTCTCTTGTCACACTGTGCTCTGACACAGACACTTCCCAACTTCAAGTATCTCCTGGTTCAGATTTATACTATTCATTCATTTGCTAGGAACACAACAAATTCATTATGCAAAATTTGAACTAATGAACACACAGTGAAAATCATGAAAAATTACAATTAAGTGTTTTACAGCTTTTATATTCTTATGCCTACTTAATCAACAAACTACAAACACTTGTGAATTTCATTGGTACATCTCACTATTGTGTGTATGTACTTGTCTTTCAATGCACTGCCACAATAAATGAATCGTATACAACATTAGTATATCAATTCCCTGCCACATAAGTCATTTCATTCTCTGCCACACTGGTTGTTACACCCCCTCCACATTAGTTATTTCACCTTCTCCACATTGGTTATTCAACCCTTACTCTACCAGGGGTTTAAAAAATGTGAGCTTAATTTTCGTAACTTTTTTTTTTTCATATGTATTTTTGACAACCTTCCTTTCATTACAAGTTTGGTTGGAATGGAAGCTAAGATATTAATCTTTTGAGTAATGAAAGCCAAAGTAGGAAATACTTGACAAAAATATGCAAATTAAAGCAAGATTTGGTCAACAAATGGGCAATCTTGCACAAGTATAACTTCTTGTCAATATTGAAAACAGATTTGTGTTACATATTTAGATTCTTTATAAAATTTCCTTTCCAATGATGCTAATCTAGAATTTTTAGAAAGAAAGGAAAGATGGAAAAACACCAAAAATTAATTTAGTTAAAAACTGCGGCAGAAAAACTATAACGCAGTAGTCACGGTGATACTCGAACCTGGTGCACTCGCGTGCTGGCCGCCTTAATATCCACTACACCAGATGATCACTGAAAATACTGTGGTGAATTTTAATCATTATAGGAAAGGGTCCAAATAGAGAAGGGGTATGCCTGTATTTATATATCAAATGAAAGGAAATTGCAAGCACTTTTGAATGGCGGTTCAACAAAGAATGTGCAATGTATGGTTTTGGTACACGATTTTTTGAGAGAAAAATACGGGTCAAAAATGGCAGAAATTCATGACATTTTAAAGAAATTTCTCCTAAACAAAAGATTGCAGGTAGGGATTATAAAAATTAGACCAGAAATCAATAATATCATGTTTTAGGATTTGAGTGTTTGATTTTGTAGCAAAAATGTGATCCTGAAGTTGGTGTAAGATCTAAAAAATCAAAAAAAAAAAATATACAACAATTTTGTGCAATTTTTGAGATTTACCTTTTAAGCTACTTTTCCTCAAATTCTGTAATATGACCCCTATAAAAAAGTTACATTTTGTGAAAAAAATATCAAAATACTTTAAAAAGATACCAAAATTACTACTATAGGAACTTTGGTAAAGTCCCGATTTAATTTTTAGAAAAAGGCTGGTTTGAAACGGCGATAATATTGCTGCGATAAGGGTTAACCCCCTCCACATTAGTTATTTTATCTTCTGCCACATTAGTTAGTTCACTTCTCCACATTATTTATTTAATTCCCAGCCACACTGGTTATTTTATTTTCAAGCTAATTGGTTATTTCATTTCCTCCCACTTTGCTCATTTCATCCCCTCCCAAAGATATTTCATCTTCTGCCACTTTGGTCATTTCACCCCCTCCATATTAGATATTTCATCCCCTACCACACTGGTTATTTCATCCCTCCATATTGGTTATTTCATCTTCTACCACATTGGTTATTTCATCTTCTGCCACATTGGTTATTTTACCCCCTCCACATTAATTATTTCATTCCCTACCACACTGTTTATTTCACCCCTCCACATTAGTTATTTCATCCCCTGCCACACTGGTTATTTCACCCCTCCACATTACTTATTTCATCCCCTGCCACACTGGTTATTTCACCCCTCCACATTACTTATTTCATCTTCTGCCACATTAGTTATTTCATCTTCTGCCACATTAGTTATTTCATCTTCTGCCACATGGTTATTTCACCCCCTCCACAATAATTATTTCATTTTCTGCCACATTGATTATTTCATCTTCTGCCACATTGGTTATTTCATCTTCTGCCACATGCTTATTTCACCCCCTCCACAATATTTATTTCATTTTCTGCCACATTGGTTATTTTATCTTCTGCCACATGGTTATTTCACCTTCTGCCACATTGGTTATTTCACCCCCTCCACAATATTTATTTCATTTTCTGCCACATTGGTTATTTCATCTTCTGCCACATTGGTTATTTATTTCATTTTCTGCCACATTGGTTATTTTCATCTTCTGCCACATTTTATTTCATCTTCTGCCATATGCTTATTTCACCCCCTCCACAATATTTATTTCATCTTCTGCCACATGGTTATTTCATCTTCTGCCACATGGTTATTTCACCTTCTGCCACATTGGTTATTTCACCCCCGCCACAATATTTGTTTCATTTTCTGCCACATTGGTTATTTCATCTTTTGCCACATGGTTTATTTCACCCCCTCCACAATATTTGTTTCATTTTCTGCCACATTAATTATTTCATCTTCTGCCACATGGTTATTTCACCCCCTCCACAATATTTATTTCATTTTCTGCCACATTGGTTATTTTCATCTTCTGCCACATTGGTTATTTCATCTTCTGCCACATGCTTATTTTACCCCCTCCACAATATTTATTTTATTCCCTGCCACATTGGTTATTTCAACCCCTCCATTATTTCATTCCCTGCCACACTGGTTGTTTCACTCCTCCACATTAGTTTTTTCATCTTCTGCCACATTGGTTATTCAACCCCCTCCACATTAGTTATTTAATTCCCTACCACAAGGGTTACTTCAACCCTCCACATTAATTATTTCATCTTCTGCCACATTGGTAATTTCATCTTCTGCCACATTGATTATTTCATCTTCTGCCATCACATTGGCTATTTTTTTACTGCCACATTGGTTATTCCTTCTCCTGCCACATTGGTTATTGCACCCCTCCACATTAGTTATTTCATCTTCTGTCACATTAGTTATTTCATCTTCTGTCACATTGGTTATTTCATCTTCTGTCACATTGGTTATTTCATCTTCTGTCACATTGGTTATTTCATCTTCTGCCACATTGGTTATTTTATCTTCTGTCACATTGGTTATTTCATCTTCTGTCACATTAGTTATTTCATCTTCTGCCACATTGGTTATTTCATCTTCTGCCACATTGGTTATTTCATCTTCTGTCACATTGGTTATTTCATCTTCTGTCACATTGGTTATTTCATCTTCTGTCACATTGGTTATTTCATCTTCTGTCACATTGGTTATTTCATCTTCTGTCACATTGGTTATTTCATCTTCTGTCACATTGGTTATTTCATCTTCTGTCACATTGGTTATTTCATCTTCTGTCACATTGGTTATTTCATCTTCTGCCACATTGGTTATTTCATCTTCTGTCACATTGGTTATTTCATCTTCTGTCACATTGGTTATTTCATCTTCTGTCACATTGGTTATTTCATCTTCTGTCACATTGGTTATTTCATCTTCTGTCACATTGGTTATTTCATCTTCTGTCACATTGGTTATTTCATCTTCTGTCACATTGGTTATTTCATCTTCTGTCACATTGGTTATCTTCATCTTCTTCTGTCACATTGGTTATTTCATCTTCTGTCACATTGGTTATTTCATCTTCTGTCACATTGGTTATTTCATCTTCTGTCACATTGGTTATTTCATCTTCTGCCACATTGGTTATTTCATCTTCTTCTGTCACATTGGTTATTTCATCTTCTGTCACATTGGTTATTTCATCTTCTGTCACATTGGTTATTTCATCTTCTGTCACATTGGTTATTTCATCTTCTGTCACATTGGTTATTTCATCTTCTGTCACATTGGTTATTTCATCTTCTGTCACATTGGTTATTTCATCTTCTGTCACATTGGTTATTTCATCTTCTGTCACATTGGTTATTTCATCTTCTGTCACATTGGTTATTTCATCTTCTGTCACATTGGTTATTTCATCTTCTGTCATTGGTTATTTCATCTTCTGTCACATTGGTTATTTCATCTTCTGTCACATTGGTTATTTCATCTTCTGTCACATTGGTTATTTCATCTTCTGTCACATTGGTTATTTCATCTTCTGTCACATTGGTTATTTCATCTTCTGTCACATTGGTTATTTCATCTTCTGTCACATTGGTTATTTCATCTTCTGTCACATTGGTTATTTCATCTTCTGTCACATTGGTTATTTCATCTTCTGTCACATTGGTTATTTCATCTTCTGTCACATTGGTTATTTCATCTTCTGTCACATTGGTTATTTCATCTTCTGTCACATTGGTTATTTCATCTTCTGTCACATTGGTTATTTCATCTTCTGTCACATTGGTTATTTCATCTTCTGTCACATTGGTTTATTTCATCTTCTGTCACATTGGTTATTTCATCTTCTGTCACATTATTTATTTCATCTTCTGTCATCATTTACATGTTATTTCATCTTCTGTCACATTGTTATTTCATCTTCTGTCACATTGGTTATTTCATCTTCTGTCACATTTCTGTCCATTATTATTTCATCTTCTGTCACATTGGTTATTTCATCTTCTGTCACATTGGTTATTTCATTTCTGTCACATTGTTATTTCATCTTCTGTCACATTGGTTATTTCATCTTCTGTCACATTGGTTATTTCATCTTCTGTCACATTGGTTATTTCATCTTCTGTCACATTGGTTATTTCATCTTCTGTCACATTGGTTATTTCATCTTCTGTCACATTGGTTATTTCATCTCTTCTTGTCACATTGGTTATTTCATCTTCTGTCACATTGGTTATTTCATCTTCTGTCACATTGGTTATTTCATCTTCTGTCACATTGGTTATTTCATCTTCTGTCACATTGGTTATTTCATCTTCTGTCACATTGGTTGTCACTGTCATGGGTTATTTCATCTTCTGCCACATTGGTTATTTCATCTTCTGTCACATTGGTTATTTCATCTTCTGTCACATTGGTTATTTCATCTTCTGTCACATTGGTTATTTCATCTTCAGCCACATTGGTTATTTCATCTTCTGCCACATTGGTTATTTCATCTTCTGTCACATTGGTTATTTCATCTTCTGTCACATTGGTTATTTCATCTTCTGTCACATTGGTTATTTCATCTTCTGTCACATTGGTTATTTCATCTTCTGTCACATTGGTTATTTCATCTTCTGTCACATTGGTTATTTCATCTTCTGTCACATTGGTTATTTCATCTTCTGTCACATTGGTTATTTCATCTTCTGTCACATTGGTTATTTCATCTTCTGTCACATTAGTTATTTCATCTTCTGCCACATTGGTTATTTCATCTTCTGCCACATTGGTTATTTCATCTTCTGTCACATTGGTTATTTCATCTTCTGTCACATTGGTTATTTCATCTTCTGCCACATTGGTTATTTCACCCCTCCACATTAGTTATTTCATCTTCTGCCACATTGGTTATTTCACCCCCTGCCACATTGGTTATTTCACCCCTCCACATTGGTTATTTCATCTTCTGCCACATTGGTTATTTCATCTTCTGCCACATTGGTTATTTCATCTTCTGTCACATTGGTTATTTCATCTTCTGCCACATTGGTTATTTCATCTTCTGCCACATTGGTTATTTCATCTTCTGCCACATTGGTTATTTCATCTTCTGTCACATTGGTTATTTCATCTTCTGTCACATTGGTTATTTCATCTTCTGTCACATGGGTTATTTCATCTTCTGTCACATGGGTTATTTCATCTTCTGCCACATTGGTTATTTCATCTTCTGTCACATTGGTTATTTCATCTTCTGTCATATTGGTTATTTCATCTTCTGTCACATTGGTTATTTCATCTTCTGTCACATTGGTTATTTCATCTTCTGTCACATTGGTTATTTCATCTTCTGCCACATTGGTTATTTCATCTTCTGTCACATTGGTTATTTCATCTTCTGTCACATAGGTTATTTCATCTTCTGCCACATTGGTTATTTCATCTTCTGTCACATTGGTTATTTCATCTTCTGTCACATTGGTTATTTCATCTTCTGCCACATTGGTTATTTCATCTTCTGCCACATTGGTTATTTCATCTTCTGCCACATTGGTTATTTCATCTTCTGTCACATTGGTTATTTCATCTTCTGTCACATTGGTTATTTCATCTTCTGTCACATTGGTTATTTCATCTTCTGTCACATGGGTTATTTCATCTTCTGTCACATTAGTTATTTCATCTTCTGTCACATTGGTTATTTCATCTTCTGTCACATTAGTTATTTCATCTTCTGCCACATTGGTTATTTCATCTTCTGTCACATTGGTTATTTCATCTTCTGCCACATTGGTTATTTCATCTTCTGTCACATTGGTTATTTCATCTTCTGCCACATTGGTTATTTCACCCCCTGCCACATTGGTTATTTCACCCCTCCACATTGGTTATTTCATCTTCTGCCACATTGGTTATTTCATCTTCTGCCACATTGGTTATTTCATCTTCTGTCACATTGGTTATTTCATCTTCTGTCACATTGGTTATTTCATCTTCTGCCACATTGGTTATTTCATCTTCTGTCACATTGGTTATTTCATCTTCTGTCACATTGGTTATTTCATCTTCTGTCACATTGGTTATTTCATCTTCTGTCACATTGGTTATTTCATCTTCTGCCACATTATTTATTTCATCTTCTGTCACATTGGTTATTTCATCTTCTGCCACATTGGTTATTTCATCTTCTGCCACATTGGTTATTTCATCTTCTGCCACATTGGTTATTTCATCTTCTGTCACATTGGTTATTTCATCTTCTGCCACATTGGTTACTTTATCTTCTGTCACATTGGTTATTTCATCTTCTGCCACATTATTTATTTCATCTTCTGCCACATTGGTTATTTCATCTTCTGTCACATTGGTTATTTCATCTTCTGTCACATTGGTTATTTCATCTTCTGCCACATTGGTTATTTCATCTTCTGTCACATTGGTTATTTTATCTTCTGCCACATTGGTTACTTTATCTTCTACCACATTGGTTATTTCATCTTCTGTCACATTGGTTATTTCATCTTCTGCCACATTATTTATTTCATCTTCTGCCACATTGGTTATTTCATCTTCTGTCACATTGGTTATTTCATCTTCTACCACATTGGTTATTTCATCTTCTGCCACATTGGTTATTTCATCTTCTGTCACATTGGTTATTTCATCTTCTGCCACATTCGTTATTTCATCTTCTGCCACATTGGTTATTTCATCTTCTGTCACATTGGTTATTTCATCTTCTGCCACATTGGTTACTTTATCTTCTGTCACATTGGTTATTTCATCTTCTGCCACATTATTTATTTCATCTTCTGCCACATTGGTTATTTCATCTTCTGTCACATTGGTTATTTCATCTTCTGTCACATTGGTTATTTCATCTTCTGTCACATTGGTTATTTCATCTTCTGTCACATTAGTTATTTCATCTTCTGTCACATTGGTTATTTCATCTTCTGCCACATTATTTATTTCATCTTCTGCCACATTGGTTATTTCATCTTCTGTCACATTGGTTATTTCATCTTTTACCACATTGGTTATTTCATCTTCTGCCACATTGGTTATTTCATCTTCTGTCACATTGGTTATTTCATCTTCTGTCACATTGGTTATTTCATCTTCTGTCACATTGGTTATTTCATCTTCTGTCACATCAGTCATTTCATCTTCTGTCACATTGGTTATTTCATCTTCTGTCACATTATTTATTTCATCTTCTGCCACATTGGTTATTTCATCTTCTGTCACATTAGTTATTTCATCTTCTGCCACATTGGTTATTTCATCTTCTGTCACATTAGTTATTTCATCTTCTGTCACATTGGTTATTTCATCTTCTGTCACATTGGTTATTTCATCTTCTGTCACATGGGTTATTTCATCTTCTGCCACATTGGTTATTTCATCTTCTGTCACATTAGTTATTTCATCTTCTGCCACATTGGTTATTTCATCTTCTGTCACATTAGTTATTTCATCTTCTGTCACATTGGTTATTTCATCTTCTGTCACATTGGTTATTTCATCTTCTGTCACATCAGTTATTTCATCTTCTGTCACATTGGTTATTTTATCTTCTGTCACATTGGTTATTTCATCTTCTGCCACATTATTTATTTCATCTTCTGCAACATTGGTTATTTCACCCTTCCACGTTAGTTATTTCATCTTCTGCCACATTAGTTATTCCATCTTCTGCCATATAGGTTATTTCTTATCCTGCCACATTGGTTATTTCACCCCCTGCCACATTGGTTCTTTCACCCCTGCCACATTGGTTATTTTATTTTCTGCTGCATTGGTCATTTCATGTTCTGCCACATTGGTTATTTCATCTTCTGCCACATTGGTTATTTCACCCCTCCACATTAGTTAGTTCATCCCCTGTCAAATTGGTTATTTCATCTTCTGCCGCATTGGTTACTTCATCCCCAGGCACATTGGTTGTATTTCATCTTCTGCCACCTAGCAGCAATAAATCACCTGAAACACATCCTATATAAATGATTCAATAAACACATTGATTCCAAGAAACCACCATGATTTAGCAGAAATAACCGAGGAAACACTCACATGAGTTATGTCCACACACTCTTTGCAAAAGCTCATAATCGCACGATCCTCTTCAGTTTTAAAATCCTTTTGATTGCAAGATTTACATTCAAAAGAGCCAGTCCTCCACAGATGACACATATTCTGGGATCTGAAATATAAACCAGAAAACGAAAATGTTTAGTGCTTCCCATGATCCTTTTGTTGTTGGTTGATTTTCACGTTTTACATTAAGCCCCACCTTCTCATTTATATGCAAGACATCACCACCAAAAACAATAGGGCACATCTGCAGACCATGGGCTATCTGTATACCACATATGACATGAATGCAACTTATCATTCTTGAGATACTGTGTTTACAAGCTCTTTTCAGCAAAATCATATCACAATAATACATAAATTTATATAGCGCTAATTTTGTAAAAACATTCAAAAGCGCTTTACACTCAAACAAATTAGAAACAAAAACAAAAATAAGAATACAGAAATGACAATATAAATAAAAATACAATGGATCAAGTTGCACATTACATTAATGTCTTTTTAAACAAAAAGTTTTAAGCTTAATTTTGAAGGTCAGGGATATATTATCAATACATTTGAGTTGAGTGGGAAGTGAATTTCACAACCAAGGACCTTTATAAGCAAAGACCCTTTCGCCAAGAGTTTTATGCTTAATATGAGGAACAAATAGGAACTTGAAACGAAAGTCATAGCGGGATGGTTTTTTAACTACCCATTCACATAAATATTTTAGAGCAAGGCCTTTAATGCACTTGAAAACTTGTAAAATAATCTTATAATCAATTCTTTGTTTGAACTGGTGACCAGTGACGGGACTTTAAAACAGCATTAATGTGAGAAAGTTTTGGTAGTTTGAAAATCAACCAAGCAGCACCATTAAGTATTCTTTGAATTCTGTAAAGTTGATAATCAGGTAGTCCAACAAGAAGTGAATTACAATAATTAATGTGACTTATAACAAAAGCATTTATAAGGGTTTTCATGGAATCTACATTAAGATATTTGGCAATCTGACGAATGTTATAAAGACCGTGATAAGCTTTGGAACAAACTTTCCCAATATGAATATTCATAGACATATGATTGTCCAAATAAACACCCAAATCTTTTAAACTAACAGATGGTTTTAATTCAGCATCACCAACTTTGATGGATTGGACTCCAGCTTTAGCTAATTGCTGATGAGTGCCAATTAGAAGAAATTTAGTCTTGGAGTCATTGATCATAAGATTATTCTTGACCATCCAAGACCTTATTTTAGCAATAAGAGAATGCATTGCCCCGACTGCCTCTTTCTCTGAGATAGAGCCGGCAGTAAATGAGTAGTAAAGCTGAGTATCATCAGCATAGCTATGGGCTTGTGGGATATGCTTTGACACAATACTGAAGAGTTAAGAAACATAACACAAGAATAATATGGGACCCAAGCAGCTGCCTTAAAGTACGCCATAGTTCAACGGAAAGTTTTTGGATCTAGCACCTTTAACAAAAACATGTTACTTTCTAGACGATAGATAGGATATGAGCCATTGTTGGATGTCACCAGCAATTCCAAACTGAGAATGAAGTGTGTTGAGGAGAGTGCTGTGGTTTACAGTATCAAATGCCACACTCAGATCCAAAAATAACAAGAGTGTGCATTGTTGTTTGCCCATATTTTACATAATAATATCCCTGTGAATTTTCATCAAGGCTGTCTCTGTGGAGTAGTTTTTTCTGTAAGCAGACTATCAATCTGGAAGGAAAGCATGTTGTGAGCAGTGAGAAACAATCTGGTCAACTATTGCCCGCTCGACCAATTTTGATACGATGGTCAAATTATTCACAGGTCTGTAGTTGGAAAATGAACACTCCAATTCAGCTTTCTTTAGCAGAGGGACAATAGTTGCATTTTCCTAACTAATAGGTACTGCACCATCTCTGAGAGATAAATTCATTATTGTTGTAAGCACAGGGAGAAGTGATTTAAGGCAGTCCTTAAGCAGCCAGGTTGGTATTGGATCGAGGATACAACTTGAACTTTTAGAAGATATAACTAGTTTGCGAACATCATGAGCAGATAATGGTGTGAAGGAATAAAAAATTAAGCCCCGCCCACTACGCATAATGATGAATTTCAACGTTTTAAAACCATAAACACATACACACTAGCTAACATCATAACTACTGTCTACCAAATATGAAGAAAAAAACACTGACAAGTGTTGTTAAAAACCAAGCATTTTAAGATTTTTACATTAAGCCCCGGCCACTCATTAATATGCGTGACATCACCAAAAACAATAGGGCAAATCTACATACTATGGCCTACATATGTAACACATATGACATAAACACAATGTGTCGTTCGGAGATTTCGTGTTTACGAGCTCTATTTGGCAAAACCATATTAGGCCCCGTCCACTTAGCATATAAAAGAGATTTAATGTTTTTATACCATGAGCACATGGACACTAGCTACCAACAGTATTATATCAAATATGAAACAAAACGGGCAAACGATTGTTGAAATATGAGCATTTCTAAATTTGTATATTAAGCTCCACCCACTCAGTAATATGCATGACATCAACACCAAAAACAATAGAGCCCATCTTCGGACCATGGGCTATTTGTGTACCACATACTGTATGACATGAATCCAATGTACCATTCTTGAGATATCGTGTTTTTAAGCTAGGCATAACACACACACACATGCACACACCCACATACATACACACACGCATATATATATACACACAGACAGTCCACTTTGCTAATAAGAATGTAGCTTAATATGTCGTATCTTCATTATGATTACAAATCCGCATCAAGGCTAAAAGACTCAAGTTTTGGGCTTAAAAATCTGCGTTAGGCTTTGAAAATTTCATGGTTTAGGTCTTAAAAATCTGCTATAGGGTTAAAATAAATCAGTGTTTGACCAAAAAATGGACGTAAGGCTCTGAAATTTCACGATTATCTTTTAAAAATCTGTGTTAGGGTTAAAGAAATTAGTGTAAGGCTTAAAACTGCATGTTAGGGTTTGAAAATTTAATGGTTTAGGATTAAAAAAAATCAGTGCTATGCATAAAAAATGCATGTCAGAGTTTGAAATTTCACGGTTTAAAGTCTTAAAAATCTGCGTTAGTAAGTTAAAGAAATCAGTGTTTGGCCTCAAAATGCACGTTTGGGTTTGAAATTGAACTATCTGCGTAAGAGTTAAAAGAAATCAGTAATAGGTCTAAAAATACTTGATAGGGCTTAAAATTTCATGGTTTTGTCTTAAAAATCTGTGTAAGAGTTAAAAGAAATCAGTGTTAAGCCTAACAATGCACAATAGGATTTGAAATTTCACAGTTATGTCTTTAAAAAATTTCGTTAGGGTTGAAAAATCAGTTTTAGGTTTATTATTCCATGCTAGGGTTAAAAGTTTCACACTTAGGTCTTCAAAATTTGTGTTAGTTTAGTTCTTTAAAAATATTAATGTTAGGCTTAAAAATGTGAGTTAAGATTGGAAAATTGAAGTGTTAGGCTTGCAAATCCACATTAGACTTTAAAAATTCACGCTTCAGCTTAAAAATTTGGGCCACATTTGCCAAAAGTCACATTGTTTCTTATATTATTTTACTTTTAAAACGGATATGGGCAGTGGTGTGGAAAGAAGGTGGGGAGGGGGGGGGCTGCATTAGGCCCTAACCTGCGGTATCCTTAGATATTTATGTTAATAACATGAATCTTTCAAAAGTTGTGCTAATATCACGTGATCTGTACTTAGTAAGGAACAAGCCAAATATTATTTTTTTAAAGGACGAAAGGGCATTTTTTCTCCATCCAACAATTTTCATAGTATATGATATGATATGATCTGATATGATTGTCGATATATGATATATATATATATATATATATATATATATATATATATATATATATATATATATATATATATATATATATATATATATATATATATATATATATATATATATATATATATATATATATATATATATATATATATACATATATATATATATATATATATATATCAATTCTTGCCATAATGTTGTAAATTGCTCCAAACTTTTTTGACAAATTCCAAATAAGCAAGCATTTTGCGACACCTTTCAAAAGATGCATATCATGGACAACGGTAACATATAAAGACTTGGCACAAAAATCCATTGTCTTTTTTTCCTTCTACAGATTGTTAAAAATTGAAACAAAATGAAAGATGCCCAATTGTCCAGGACCGCAACACATAAATACCTGCTGGAAAAAATCCGCTTTCTATAGTTTAAAGAGACAATCTCGTCTCAATTATATTCGTAGAATTTTGATATTCATACCTTTATCTTACATACGGATGTAACATAAATATAAGATCGTTTCTAAATAAGTATGCACTGTAAGCATTGTGTGTGCCGTTATGTGCAAACCCAATGATCTTCCTGTGTTAAAAATTCCCCTTAAGGCTATTATAGGTCTACAAAAATTCCCCACAAGCAAATTCCCCATTAGGCAGCTCTTACAAACATGTGTGTGTGGGGTGGGTGTATGTACAGTACGCACTGTCACTACCGCGGCGGGTATTGATTGGTTGTCGTTGTGTAAGACCAATCAAAAACGCTGACTTTTATTGTACAAACAGCTTCTATCTCAAAATGGATTTCTATTGTCAAAATGGACTGGAATAAAGCCTTCACATTACCACTTTACTCCTTTTCTGTCACTTTATAAACTATGTACCAGAATAGCAAACAAGAATTTTGTTACCTATTCTGGTACAGAGCTTTTTTAATTACCGAAAAAGGAGTATAATGGTAATTTGAAGGCTTTATTCCAGTCCATTTTGACAATAGAAATCTATTTTGAAAATAGAAGCTGTTTATATTACTGACCATGTGAACACGATATCTTGCCTTTAAGATTTCCAAAATTCAAAATAAGCAGAAATTACAATCTAAGTCTTGAAGAACCAATTTCAAAACTGTGAACAATATCTGCGCTGAAATGACAAATCATTAGATTAACTTTTTGAAATTTTCTTCTGGTATCTATTGAGACTGATTTGTAGCCAAATATCCTTTCAAAACTGAGATGAGATGTTTATAGCAATTTCACTTGACTAAAATAATCAAGACTGTTTCAAAAACTTTAAAAGATGCCCAATTTTCACGTGCAGACAGTTGACCCGCCAAGAATGTTTTCTTATTTCTATGATTTACAGATTCAAAAATATTAAAAGATACACAATTTTCACTTGACGGTAATACATAAAGACCCGCAAAAAAAAGGTCAAAATTATTAATCAATAAAATATTTCTTCAAATATTCAGCATTTAATTTGAGGTGCCTGATGCCTTGAGCTGGCAAAGACCTATCGCAGGATAAGTAGACCTATGAATATTGTGGGATCAACATGTTTCTTCACATGTCACTCCCCGGCCAATTCATACAAGTGGAGTGCGTGGCTACATTTCATCATTGTCTCTCATGCGTTAAGCCCATGCAACTTTTTTCAACAAAAAATTCAACTAACCATGGCGCGATATCTACAGTTTTCAAACCTCTTTCTGCTTATACTTGACATTTTTTGCCCCACCCTTTAATATTAGAAAAAAAACATAGGATCACAACCCTCTTTCCCCCCTACAACTCTCACCAACACACCAATCACCTAAAATCAACCTACACATGGCCAGGCGTGATATTTATCTCATTACGTCACTCCCATCCCTCCAAAGGACGAGTTATAATTGGTTCTGTCGCATAATCCCCTATCTCTAGCGGAAGGCAATTAACTGGCCTGGCGTAAACAAACTGTTATTTCTGACTCTTCACACTGTGCATTGATGTTTGTGCAATCAGCTATAACATGTGGTGTACATCTGTCATATACAAACAAGCCAACCTGCCCCAAATCTTCATCACACTTTTTGTCATCTTAGCAACCTTCTGACTAGCCCTATCAACACTCCTAATCCTGTCACGGGGTCATAATCTGGGCACAATCTATGGGGTTACTAATTATCCTAAGGGAAATTTTATCTATGTATTAGACATGCAAGGTAGCACGAAACTAATTATGTACCCTCATTGAAACATATGATAGAAGCGTCCATTTTGGGGGCCTTTTCATACTAGCACGCCAAAAAATTTTTTGATATTTTTTGATATCTTTTTGAGGGCAATTTTTGACAAAATATTATTCATAAAACACCACATGGAAACAAAAATATTTGAATCTATAAATTTGAGATGTATTTTCATTTAAAATGTAATAGATTTTGGTGACTAAATTTTTGATGTTGGCGAAGTCAAACATGAAGATCTCTTTGAAATACTCAGTAATTTAAACATTGACGGAAAAGACCTCAGAGTTATAAGAAACGTATACTGGGACCAGGAAGCAGCAATAAGACTTGAAGGAGATTACAGTAAATCATTCAAATCCATGTTTAATCCAAGAGGAGTAATCGGGCAGGGGTGTATTTTGTCACCAGATCTTTTCAACATTTACAGTAAAACAATACTTCGTAACATCAACATTTTTGAGGGGCTGAAAGTTGGAGGCTATAATATTGATAAGCTATGCTATGCAGATGACACGATAATTAGAGGAGAGTCAGAAGAAAAACTGCAGTCTCTTTTGATAAAGTTGTAGAGGAAAGTGAAAAGAGAGGGCTGTCTCTAAATGTAAAGAAAACAGAATGTATGGAGGTTTACAAAAAAGCCATAAACCCATTATGTAGTATATGAAGCTAAAGAGAAACAATTAAACAAGTACACTAGTTGGGCTACACACTAACATCAGATAGTCGGTGCATTAACGAAATTAGAAAATCATTGCAATTGTCAAAGACATTTTTACAAAAATGAATCCAATTATGAAGAATAGAAATATTGGAATGGACTCGAAAGTCTGTGTCTTGAGACATATGTATGGTCTACTCTTCTCTATGGCTGTGAATGCTGGACAATTACCAGTGACATCAAGAAAAGATTAGAAGCTACAGAAATGTGGTTCATTAGGAGAATGTTGAAAATATCTTGGAGAGAAAGGAAAACAAATGATGATGTCCTGATAGCTTCAGGCATGGACAGGTCCCTACTCAATGCCATCAGAAGGATGGAATTTTTCAGGCATGTTTATTGGAGGGTGGGCTGGAACAGGTTGCAGTATGTGGGAAAATTGAGGGCAAAAAAAAGCAGAGGAAGGCAGCGAGTTAAATATGTCCAAAGCTTAAACAACTGGGCAACCAACAACAGCCTAAGTAACAATACGTTTATGCATTTAGCTCTAAACAGAAGTGACTGGAGGGCCATGATTGCCAATGTCTGATCCAGACTCAGCACCTAGGGAGAGAGAGAGAAGTAATGGAGTGCACGAAATTGGGTTCATTTACACAGTATCGATGCAAGCAGTTTGACAATTGCGCTGATAATTTTAGTGCCAGTAAAGCGCCAGTAAAGGGCCGGTAAAGCAACCAATAAAGCGCCAAAAAAACCCATTCTCCAAGCCAAAAATGTGGTACTGGTTTTTATGCAACTTACAATTTAATTTTTAAATACAAAGATACTATCACCAGCATTACTTTCCGATCACAACTCTCATTTCTTTCAACAAAAAAGTCCTCGACGGATCTTGGCCCACTGTGTATTAAATTAAGGCCTGCATAGTCGTAATGAACCTACAAATTCACTCAATCATCTTTAATTCAGATAATACTTTTAAACTCATGCAAATTGCCATTTTAAGCAAAATAAGTATTTCATTTCCTATGTCTTTTCAAAGGACACAGTTTAGCCTACAATAAATTGGTAGTGACAATGCAGAGTGTACTATGGAGATTTACAATCAATATTTATTTTCAATAATTTCAACAACAAAATTACAACCTGAAAAGTATGGAACCATGGCCCCAACGCAACTTGCTTCACCACTATTGGGGAGGGCGTGGCCATTTTTTATCAATCATAAGATAAAAATTAAATAAATTAATATAAACTACAACTAAAATGATAAGCGAAATAAAAAGGATCGGCGAAATAAAAATAAACAAGATTGACTTACTGAGATTTCCATATTCTATTCTGAAATAAATAGTATTCCAAACAGTCGGGTAAAATTTTAACTCCTGAAATATGTCCAACAAAAACCGGCACTTCCCTATATGCATCGTCATTGATCTTCTTATTTGCAAAACTTTTCCATGCAAATAGAATGGTTATGATTTGATTTTTAGCTTCCAAAAATCTCTTCCAAATATGTTTCAAAATTAATAAACATATTTCAAACTATCTTATTTCATCTTAAACTAATTTTTAAATACAATTTCTACACCCTTCAAGAACATTGTGTGCTTCACGCGATAACTTTAGATTTCAAATTTCTACAAAAATGAGTAATTTCAGATTTCTTGTACATTTCATAAGTAATTTTCAACTTCTGTGAAGTAACATTTTTAATGATGTTCAACATGTTCAAGTGATAAAGCTTGACTGGAGGACACAATTTCAAAATCTCATTCCCTCTCCTTATAATTCCAAATATGAAATTTTTCAAGCCCACGGATCCAGAATTGTTATTTTTAAGAATATTGAAATATTTTCACCCCAAATATAATAGGACTATCACAATTATCCAAAATGCAAAGAATATGAATTAACCCCTATACATCTAATTTGAATACATGTAAATCCAAGGAATCTATACCTGATTTTAATTTTGATGTTCACTCTTAAGGGCGGTTTCAGCTAAAAGGCACATAGGGGAAAATGTGTGTGTGGGAGAAGGGAGAGGAAGGGGGGGGGGGGGAGGGGAGGGGACTGACTTCACTTTTTTGATAGTTGGGAAATGATAAAGTTTAAAGAATTGAAAGAAACTTATGGTAAAATTATTGTACATTTTTGTAAAATATGTCTTTTGTGTCTTTTTTTGTTTGTTGAGAATTCCCGTGCTGAAAATGGAAGAACATTTCCAGACTGCCTGAAAATGGAAGAACATTGCTCAACATGAATTTTCGGAAGGACAGTATGCTAAAATGGGCTTATTGAGGGAAGTACATAGGGTAGTAGAGGCAGATGATTTCAAATTACTTGGGCTTTGAAAGATGCACTTACATTTTCATTTGCTTGGTTAATTTTCACAACATCTTACTACAAGCTTCAAAATATCTCTGAGTTTTTCCCGATATTTTAAGACAAAAAAAAAGCTCATTTTTACCTCACCCATGCAGTAACTTAGAAAACATGTAAACGCTAGCAGTCTTTATAACTATAACACCTCTTTTAGTTCTATCAATTGAACAACAAAGACAGGAGAGGCCCTAACTTGCTAATATCAATGAAAGAATGTCAATAATTGAGCCTTTCCAACCTGTACCCTCACCCAATCCCTACACATTCACAGAATTACATCTTGGATTGTAATACAGCTTCCAATTTAAAGAAAATAATGTGTGTCAAGCAAAGTCAAGCAACATGAAAAATGTACAATAACATTAAAGCAAATTTATGTGAAACAATATTGCTTAATGTAAAACAAACTAGACATTGGAAACAATACAAATCCCCTCACTGCTAATATTGCATATTGCAGACTGTCCCACATTCCAACCTGTCCCAAATGTCATCACATGTCTATACTCCATGCAATCACACCTAAAATCCAAATACTGTATGTCATTCCACCACTTGCATGACCCACATGCCATCACAACTGAAATCCAGATGACACCCCACCACATACCATTCCACCCTGTTCCACATGTCGACCCACCCTGTTGCACATGCCAACCTAACCTGTTCCACATGCCAACTTACCCTGTTCCACATGCCAAACCCACCCTGTTCTACATGCCAACCCACCCTCATGTCCAACATGCCAACGCATCCTGACCCACATCTCACCCCACCCTGCCCTGCATACAATTCCACCCTGTCCCACATGAAATCCCACCCTCATCTTAATTTCTTCAGCTACCTTATCCTTATCTTATCGTCTACCCCACCTTCCACTTATTGTTTATATTTCCTAAACAACTAAATTAAAATTCTTTAGAAAGCAAGGAAACTTTTATTTGCTTTTTTATTTATGACAAGACAAACATTTTGATTTCTATTCATACCATGTCAATATCATAACAAAACCAGAAATGTAAAGTTAGTAAGTCTTTTTGATCTCCGGTCAAATATTTTTGATTTCAGGTCAAACATTCTGCAGCAAAGTCTATTTTTATGCCAAATAACCTAATTAATATGCACACTGTACAGTAACTCACCAATAAGTGTGAAAAATGCTCTCCCATATACTGTATGATCATTTGTTTAAACAAAATCATCACAGCCACTTTTAACTCAAGAGATACCACTGATACATTAGTTTTTTTTGACCCTTAGACCCCTGCAACCCGATCCCTTTAATTTTCTTAAAACCAGGGGTAAATCCACACAAATCAACCAGAGAGACTCTTCACAATTCATTGACTAGCAACCAGCTATTGTTAGACCATACACAACACAGGGCTAATCTATACCTTCTTAACTGACAGCATCTTTGTAGTCTATCCACAGTTCACTTGTTAGCAACCAACTACTGTTAGGCTGTACACAATAAGTCATTCATCTGGGGTTCAAGCCTTATAACTGCTTTTCAGTGAAGCGAATCAATTTAAACCTTTGTTGAGCCTAAATATAAATATACATTTTATGCTTGGGAAGACTCTGTGCAAAAGCCATAAATAATCATATGCTTGGGAGGACTTTGTGCAAAACCCATGAATGATAAAAACCCATGAATGATTATATGCTTGGGAGGACTTTGTACAAAACCTATGAATGATTATATGCTTGGGAGGACTTTGTGCAAAACCTATGAATTATTATATGCTTGGGAGGACTTTGTGCAAAACCCATAAATGATTATATGCTTGGGAGGACTTTGTGCAAAACCCATGAATGATTATATGCTTGGGAGGACAGGACTTTGTGCAAAACCTATGAATTATTATATGCTTGGGAGGACTTTGTGCAAAACCCATAAATGATTATATGCTTGGGAGGACTTTGTACAAAACCTATGAATAATTATATGCTTGGGAGGACTTTGTGCAAAACCTATGAATTATTATATGCTTGGGAGGACTTTGTGCAAAACCCATAAATGATTATATGCTTGGGAGGACTTTGTGCAAAACCCATGAATGATTATATGCTTGGGAGGACTTTGTGCAAAACCCATGAATGATTATATGCTTGGGAGGACTTTGTGCAAAACCCATAGACAATGCTCTACACATACATAATCATTTGTGTAAACAAAATCCCACTCTCATTTTAATGAGTACCAAGTTAAGTTAAGGGTTAATTATTTTGTACAAAAAAGTTGTTATGCAAATAACCTAATAAATACACACATTACACCTCACCATAAACAATGCTCATCACATATATAATCATTTGTGTAAACAAAATCCCACTCTCATTTTAATTTAAACATATCATTGATATACATATAATTTTATTATTATGCAAATAAGCTAATTAGTATGCACTCACGTTACCCCCAATCATGCCCAATTAAACATTACCCATGTCCTTCACCCCTGTGCCAAGTTGAATGAATGTACACTATTCATAACTTCTTCACCATGTTAAACATTTTATACGAAAGCCTATTAATATGCAAATAACCTAATTAATATGCACACTTCACCTCACTATTACTTGTAGACAATGCTCTTCACATATATGATCATTTGTGCAAACAAAATTCCCACATCCATTTTAATTTAAGAGATATCATAGATACAAATATTTTCATTGTTATGCAAATAAGCTAATTAATATGCTCAAACGACCCCTAATCATGCTCACTTGAACAGTGAGGCCAAGTTACATGAACCATTCATAACTTAAGTTATGGAAACTTTAACCAAAAACTATAACCAAAACTTGAATATTCTTTGAATAGTAGGGCTAAAATGGGAGAAAATTGCACAAATTTGAAGAAAATGGCACAAAAATTGTACAAAATTACACCAAAATCAAACAAATTTTTTCAAAAATTGAATAAATCTACCAGAAAATCTAAAATAATTGGCCTAAAATTGAACAAAATTGCCTGACAATTGAAGAAAAGTTCCTGAAAATTGAAGAAACTTAATGAAAATATAAGCATTTTCCTGAAATTGAAGATTTTATTTCGTTGGTAACACTCATTACAAAATTTGAGCAATATGTAGCAATATGTAGCAATATATTTTTTTTTTTTATAGTTTTTTCCCTAATATGCAATATTGTATGCTGTTATGTCCTGCTATTAACATTTTACATACAAAATTTTGCCTGGGGTGGGGGAAGGGGGCAAGTGTCCCCCTGACCCCTATTGGGACATCTTGATATCATTATTTTCACTATCAATACAGCATTTAAATTATTTTCCCACAAATGCAAAGAATTACAATGTACATGGCTAGTTTCCTAAAATCAACTTTGACGTCTATCAGTCTATTTTGCGAAAATATAAATGTATTTCCACAATAAGATTGTTTTCTTCTTCAAAACTTGCATCTGCAAAAAATGTTGTAAAAGTCAAGTCCCCCCCCCCCTTCCCCCTCCAGTTCATTCCTTAACCCCATTATAATCTACCTCAGAAATCCTAGGCCTTACCATGTTTTATCCTCAAAGAATCTCTTTCTCATTTTTGACCTGCATTACCCATTTGCATTCTAAACACTTCATTACTGTATAATTATGTACCTTCTAAATGAAGTAAAATCTGCACAATGCACATAGTGTATAAGACTCAAATTATCAGCATTTTCACCACTGAAATTGTTATTTATAGCATCATACACATCTCAATGATTGTTTAAAAGGTCACCTGACATGTAGCTAAATTGCTTTAAAATTTATTAAGAAAGACAAAAAAGAAAAATTGAAATAGCTCTCTTGAGTTTTGAAAAATTACACAGCATACTTCTGATATTTTACCAGCCAAATTGCTCTTAATTCATTATAAAATCATTTCAAATTTTCCTCAGGGTCATTCCATGCCAAGTCAACAGGGGTCCAACACCCACAATCTCAGATTTTCCCCAAATTTGATGGGAAGTTTCATTATGTAAAGATAAGAAACCACACCAAATTGTAGTTCAAATTATTAAACGGTTTTGAGATATCAGCCTTTAAAAGTTGACAAAATTAGGCCAAAATTTCAAACTGGTGGCCATTTTGAATATCTCCAAAATAAAAGGCATATATTAATTTTCTCTAAATTAACTTATAGATATGCTACATACTTAAAATTTGGTATGTATTTTAAACCATGCAGAATCCAATTTTTGTGCCCAATTTCCAAAAAGGGCAGTCTAAAACAGATTATAGCTAATATGTTTAGATCAATGAAAAATTAAAAAAAATATTTGATTTCCAACAACCAACATGTGGAAAATATTTTCAAGGAGGGACAAATAGTTGAGGGACACAAGGCTGAAATTTGGCATATTGATATACAACATAATAATGTATATTAGGGCAAAAAAACTGGGAGCTACTGTATAGTCATTTCAAATGTAATCTCACATTTTACATCTTTCAGAATGACATGGAAGCTATGATGCTTATTAGATACAATAGACCCAAAGGGAAGTTATTTTGCAGTTGGTGCCTTCTCCTCACAAGAACACTATATAAATAGGGTATATTGCTTCTTTTTAATACTTGTGTATCAGTTATGTGAGTTGAATGCCATTTGTATACAAATATCAAATTTTAGGTACCTGGTATATGCATATTTTTCTAAAACATTTGATATCTTAAAAGTATGCACGGATATGAAAAATATGACTTAACTGGAATTTTGAGATATTAAACCAAAATAATGTTATCTGTATTACAATTCTAGTGCAAATAATTATTCTGTATAATATGATTTAGTAACATGTACAATCAATTTCAGTTAGGACTGGTAAAAATAGTCAATATTATTAAAACATATCTTCAACAGCCACCTGGGCATGTGATAACTGAAAAAATGGTGATATTTTGTGGTTTTCTGACACCTAATTTACCTTTCTTCTGTATGTTGTATACAAAAAAGCAGTATAACCGTAAATATATATTAGGAGTAGTCAAATACAAAATGGTAGACTCCTTGTGTTAATATTTCTTCAAAATAACTTGACTCCCTAAATTGCACATTATGCATGGAAATGGTATAATTAACATATTTAGGGCTTTTGAGGTAATCAAACTACTGTATTCGACGTATTAAGCGCCCCTGCTCTAATAAGCGCCCACCTAACATTTTTTGACTGATAACGTAATTATTTTGAAGACTTAAAATACTCAAGTTTAGTTACATTCCTTGATTAATTTGCATGTGATGCTCAAGAACATTTTTTGACTAATAACGTAATTATTTTGAAGACTTAAAATACTCAAGTTTAGTTACATTCCTTGATTAATTTGCATGTGATGCTCAAGATGTTTTTGTGTTGGTTATTGTAGGGTTAGTATATAACTAGTTTACATATATGTACAGTGCAGTATAGGCGCTTATTAGGTAGAAACTTTGGGCCTATATTCGTAAAAGCCGCAGCGCTTATTACATCAAAAATGGTAATTATATCTGTATTTCAGTTTGTACAAATAAGTATTAATTTTTAGGCCCATAACATGATATAGGAAGCATATATGTACCATTGATATCATGACTCTGGTATGAATTTTCTTTGAAATATTCCATCCTCAAATAGACACCTCGCCATGTAAAAATTGGGGAAAATGTGATTTTGTTGCAGTTTTTTGAGGTTTTAGGACATCAAAATTACATTTTTGATGGGTTCGAATTTGTTCAAAGACTCTTAGTTGTCAGAACCGACCAAAAGTTAAAAAACTTTAAAACTCCTTCTTCCTTTGATCGCAATCTGCAATAACATAGTAGTCTACGATATTTTCTTTCAATTTTGATCTTTTTGAAGAGTTTTTCACAGTTCTTGATGTATTTCCTTTTTATTGTTTTATTAAAAAAGAAGAAACCCATGTACAGTGTGGGATAAAGAAAAAAGTTTTAGGTAGTGAAGAAGAATTTTTTTTGGGATAACATTGCTATACCTTTAGCAAGGCGAAAGGGTATCAAAATTGCTGTGACATGAGGCATATACTAGACTGATACAGATTACTGTATGGTGCTCACACCAGTGGCGTAGCTAAAGGGGGAGGAGGGGGCAATTTCCCCCAATATTTTATTCTGTCGCTTCAGATTTTAATCCATCGGTTTAAATTGATGGCATCGGTTCAACAAGCTTTGACATTCAGGTGCTTATTCATGTTTTTAGATTTCGAAAAGGCACTTTCTGAGAAAAAAGGTTCTTCGGTAATAATAAATTAAACATTTGTGCGATTTTGTATTTAAATACATGAACTAAGACACAGAGAGAGAGGGAGAGAGAAAGAGGGGAGAGAGAGAGAAAGGGGGTAGGTGTCGGAGTGCACGTGATACAGAACAGGCTCATTCTAAAAAATTGACAACTTTTACACAAGTTTGGAGTAAATTATAAAAAACCTTTCTTTTAGACAACCCATATTTTTCAAAGAGTGACGATAAACCTAACCATGTACAAACGTAAACAATAAAACATAATTCCACATTATGCATTTTTATGATTGTGTTTTGTATATGGTGTATTATAGCTCTCTTTGATATGAATTTTTGACTTGTATAATACACCTTCTTACTATGCATTATGACATACGTTTTTGACCTTCAAATGTCAATTTTGCAAGACCTTCTGAGGGCTTCGCTCCCAGGACCCCTACTGTGGCTTCGACCCTGGACCCACCAGGGCCCTTAAGCGCCCCCATCCCACACACTGACAAGTCGAGCACTGTGCGCTTTGATTTTGTGTTTTGTATATGGTTTATTATAGCTCTCTTTGACATGAATATTGACTTGTATAATACACCTTCTTACTATGCATGACATACTTTTTTGCCCTTGAAATGTCAATTTTGCAAGAGCTTCCAGGGTCATTGTCGACCCGGAAGAGGTTGTGGATGGTGGGTTTGATCGGAATGGTGGGCTGGATGACCTGGAGTTTGTTATAAAATTGGGAGTCCCATGAGGTTTGCCAGCGGTCACGAACAAGGGAAGTGATAAGTGGTTTGTTGATGTCAGAAAGGGTTTTGAGAAAAGGGGTAGGGGGAGGTTGAGGGTAAGCTTAGCGGCTGCATCAGCCCTGTCATTGCCAGGGATGCCAACATGGCTGGGTATCCAGAAGAAAAGAACACTTTTCCTGCAGAGGGTGGGAGAAAGGAGTTTCCGGAGAAGGAGGTGGCATGTGAGGTTATCCCATTTAAGATTGAGTAAAGAAGTAAGGACAGCCGAGTCGGAGAAGATGGCAAAGGTTTGCCAGCGGTCACGAACAAGGGAAGTGATAAGTGGTTTGTTTGATGTCAGAAAGGGTTTTGAGAAAAGGGGTAGGGGAGAGGTTGAGCGTAAGCTTAGCGGCTGCATCAGCCCTGTCATTGCCAGGGATGCCAACATGGCTGGGTATCCAGAAGAAAAGAACACTTTTCCTGCAGAGGGTGGGAGAAAGGAGTTTCCGGAGAAGTTGAGTAAAGAAGTAAGGACAGCCGAGTCGGAGAAGATGGCAAAGTGGCTGAGCAAGGAGTACTCAATAAAGTTGAGGGTGAGGAGGATGGCCTTGGCCTCGGCCAAAGAGATGGACGAGTAGTCGGGAAGCCTGCTAATAAGAGTGATGTCTTGGATGATGGCAGCAGCAGCAGCTGTCTTGTCACCTTCCTTGGAGCCATCAGTGTAGATGGAGGTGTAGTTTGAGAGTTGGTCTTTGATTTGGTTGTGGAGATTGATGAAGAGGTTAGGGTGGGTTTGGGTTTTGTGATGAGTGGAGAGGCCCAGTTGGATAGAAGGGAGGGGGATGGCCCAGAGAGTATAATGATATATTTTTATATTATGATAATATAAATTATGACCTGCAAGGCATGACATCAATAATACCAATAAGTCCTTAAAATGGACCTAAAACTAAGAAATAATTGAACATCATTGTGTATATGATATTTTTTACACAAATTTGCAGTGAGCAAACATTTTTGGAGAAGTTCTTATCATTTTGCATTAAAAAACTTGAATTAGGTTTTTCGATACCTTATGGTAAATTTGTCGAGAAAAGCCTCGGGGCAAAACGATATAAAAATTTCCATGATGCGATTCATACATGCAGGGTTAAATGTAAATACACCATAGGCCTACGAGCTATTGTGAATCAAATACAAGTGTGTGTGATAATGGGTGGACCATTATGATGAGTATATGATGAGACATTCTGAGGTGCACTGTACCTGGGAGTCACAAACGTGAAGTGGGGAGCTATTAGCCCCAGTGGTGTCTGGCATTCCCAAACAATTACTGATTGTCTTGTCATGATTTGAGTCTTTTTCCCAGAAACTTTAAATTATATTGCTAAATTGTTATAATATTCATTTTAACACAAACTAGAACGGTAAATACCGTCATGGTTTGCATGCCCATGCAAACCGACACCCATATCATATGACCCGGCCAATTATAAAAATGGCATCACACACCAAATCCCACATGGCATCCAATGTCCCACATGGCATCCCACCCCATGTTCCACATAACATCCCATCCCATCCCTTGTCCCACATGGCATTACACCATATCTCCCACATGGTATCCAATCCTATGACTCACATGGCATCCCACCCTATGTCCCACATGGATCCCATCTCATGTGCCAAATGACATTCCACCCCATGTCCCACATGACATCCCATCCCACGCCTTGTTCCACATGGCATTCTACCATATCTCCCACATGGCATTCCACCACACAGTATGTCTCACATGGCATTCCACCATATGTCCCACATGTCATTCCAGCATATGTCCCATATGGCATCCCACTCTATGACCCACATGGCATTACACCATATGCCCCACATGGATCCCATCCAACATGTATGTCCCACATTAATCCAACCATATGTCCTACACGGTATCTCTCCCAATGTCCCAATGACATCCTACTTTACGTCCCACATGGCATCACATGTCCCTACGGCCTCCTACCCTATGTTTCACATAGCCTCCTACCTTATGTCACACATGGCATCCCAACCTGTCACACTCTTTGTTACTCTTGGCATCCCACCCCATGTTCCACATGGCATCCCACTCCATGTCCCACATGGCAGCCCACCTCATGTCCCAAATGACATCCCATGTCCCACATGACATCCCATCCCATGGCATTCCACCCTATGTCCCGCATGGCATTTCACCATATGTCCTACATGGCATTTCACCCTGTTCCACATGGCATCCCACCCCATGTCGCACATGGCATCCCACCCCATGTCCCACATGACATCCCGTAGGCTCCATAAGAAGTCTCATCCTAGCTATTACAGTCCCTGATTGAGCATACTATGTATGAAAGTATAATAACTTATGTCTTACTTTTTGGTTGTCAAAAATCAAATATTTTCCACAAATATTTCATTGATCTAAACATATTTGTTATTTGACCTGCATTACACTGCCTCTTGGGAAATTAGACATGATAATTGGATTCTGCATGGTTTAAAATACTTACATGCCAAAAACCATTCAAGTCTGTAACATGTCTATATATAAATTTAAGAGAAAATTAATACACCTTTTAAATTTGGAAGTATCAAAAATGGCTGCCATTTTGAAATTTTGGACCTAATTTTGGAAAATTTTAAAGGTTGATATCGCAGGAACCAACTAATATTTTGCAATGAAATTTGGTATGGAATCTTCCCATGATAGTTTGTACCTTCTTACAAAATTTGAGCAAAATCTGAGAGGGTGGGTGTCAAAATAAATTTTTATGGATTGAATTGGCATGGGATGACTGACCCTTCAGTCGAAATCTACCTGGAACAGACTTTAGGATTACTTATGTCTGAAATTATTTGCAATTCAAATACTATTCTCCTGGGGATGGCACCTTTTGTTTATCTTTTATCCAAGAAGGAGATATTTAAATAAAAAGCTCTTACTTGTTTTGTTTTTTAAATAACTGCAATTAATTGAAGTAGCATAACAACCTCATATTACCAAGAACAAAAGTTTTGTGCAATTAGCACAAAAAAAAAAAATCAATGACATACACAAGCAGTTGTAGAGATAGTGAATGTAAAATACAAAGGCACTATTTGAAAGAAGTACTTTCTAAAAGTCACTTTAAAAAAAACCATGTCACACATTTAAAACTCTGAACAAAAAAAAATCAACGTAGCTTCTTTAGAGTTCTGTTCAGTGGCGTAGGAATCAGGAAAAATGGTACTTGGTCCCTAATAATTTTGTTATTGGAGGCCAAGTACCAATTTTGGCTCAACTAATAATGAAGATCTAAAGAATTGATTTTGAAGAGTCAGATTTAATAGTATCGCTTTGAAATTGGCTTTAATCTTTAAGAAATTTCCTTAAATTTTTGTGCAATCTCCTTCATTTTCTTTAGATTTTCATCTATTTTCGTGAAATTTTCATCATTTTCTTGACATTTGCTTAACTTTCTTAACATTTGCTTTAATTTTCTTTAAATTTGCTTCAATTTTCAGGAAATGTCCTTCATTTTAGGGTAATTTTTTTCCTTTTCAGGAAATATTGCCAAATTTTACAAAAAATTCAAATATCTTTACAAAAATTTCAAATATTTTTTTTACAATCCCCTCCCCACCCCCTCCCCTCCCTACTTTACAAAGCTATTCCTTTAAAACGAAAAATTTGAAAACCCTTTTAAGAGGACTTAGATTCACTCATACCTTTCAAAGAGAGCAGAAACATAGTGGTTTCATGTCTGAATGTGTATTAATCAAACTTTTAAACCATTAACGCTTAATATACTCACGTCCTTCCAGTATATCAGATATGTTGATTGTTAAGCTTGGTAGGATCCATTTGAACATCTTGAAATTCTTCCCATATCGTGGTAGTTGAATAACCATGCATTCAGGATCCTGTTTTACATAATAATCCAATAAATTTTTATGACCATTAAAGTATTGTTATTGTTTATGGTGTTAATATTTATATAGTTTCATGTAGACAATAAAAACTCTTTTTGTCTACTGTATGTTGACTATGAAAATTCAATTTGATAGAAGATTTGTGCCCTTTGCCATACAGATAACACCAAATGCAACCACAATTGTAAATTAAAACTGAATATTTACAATACAACAAAATTTCAAATCAGATCAATCAAATCTTTAGACCTTGAAGCAATGACTAGTGTGTACAATTCCAAATTACAGTAAGAGGTGTCCCAATTTGATTGTGTTAAGGAATGTCACATTTTCATAACAGTTAGAATGGGTCTTGAAACTTTTCCAATGCTATCATACCATGCTGTCATACCCAAAGTTTGACACTACTAGACACTACAAACATGACATCAGAACACATCTCCAGAATTTGAATAAACAAAACCTTAAGGAAAAGTTTTGCTGATGTAAATTGTAAGAAATGTTGCTAAACGTCAATAATGACATTTCTGAGTTTCAAAAGTTCTTTCGTTAATCAGCTTTCTACATATAAACTAGAATTAAACAACACAGGGAAATTATATTGCAAAATGGAAAGCTATTCCAAAAATGACATCAATTATATCTACACACAACTTTATTAAGTTCAAAAACAATCAATTCTGAAATGAAGTTGATGATTTTTTGACCATTCCAATCAAATTTCAAAATACTTATATATCGCACAATAATTCATATATCTCCGGATAACTACTGAACATGGACCACCCACCATCCCAAAATGCATTCCTAAGTTATCAAATAATCACTAAACCAAATAAATTATTTTTATCTGATTCAACAACTGATTGTTTCAGGTTATCAATTATTAATTCCAAGGATCTACAACTCATAACATAATTATACTAAATTAATGTCACATGCTTATGAAATACTTTTCCAAAGCACTGTATATAAAAAATGCTTTACAAAAAATTCAACTGTCCATGCAGAGACCATTCTCACGCCGATGGGATCTATGCAAACAAACAAACAATGAACTGAACCCACGATGGTTAAACAGAGTTACAATACTATCCTATCATTTCTTTAAAAAAAATTCTGCTCACCTTGGTTAACTTGAGGTCATTATCCAAAAAGGAGAGGTGCAGCAACTGTTCCACTGTGGGTAGCTCATAGGTATCCATCTTATCCAAAAACACTTGGTAGAAGAAAGAATCTTCAGCTTTTTCATTGTTATCATGCCTGCAAGAAATTGTGAAAATAATGACATCGAAAAATGTTCACAGTTGATTACTCAGGAATTGATATCTGCAAACATTTATAGCTATGTTCACAAATTGTGGTACAACAGTGGACTATTTCCCCTCAACTTTCACACCCCATCCCCCTTCAGAAAAAGTTTATGGCCATGCAAAGTGCGGCAGAAACAAACTGAAGACTACAAACCTGATGTTAAGGAATGGCTTGGCATGAAGGAGTTCTTGCAGCAGCACATGCAGGAACTCCTCTGGATCTTTCTCTTCTGTTGTGAGACCTCGCTGCTGGCTCAGTTTGTTCAACAATCCACGAAATTCCAGAACCTTATCAGCTCTGACAAATCCATCGCTACACAAATAAAAAGTGTCATATAATATTCAAAATCACTTGCCTGTGATCTTATTGGTTCAGTCTTTAACCAAGGCATGAATATTAGCAACATAAGTGGCAGACATGTTACATTTAACTTTTAAAAGAGTTTAAGTCAAAAATTACAAAATAAATTTCAATCTAACTATTTGACACAAAAATAAACTTTACAAAATTGAAATTTGATTGCAAAATGTCGGGAATTCTGATTCAGATATAAGAATTGGAAGGTAATAAATCATAAAATAAAATTATCTGTTGTAGATTGCTGGTTTTGGAAACAGAAATTCGCGGAAATTTTTTTCTTCATAAAAACTGCTTTTTAATTTCTTGATTAAGCAACAGTAGATGTGGTAAAAAATACAAGGCTACGGCAACAATGTTTTTGGTTTGTTGCTCTAAGAATGTCCCCCATGTAATTGTGCGATAAATAGTACATTGACTTGCAAAAGAGGGAACATGTGTGGTACAATGTGAGCATATAAAGATGTATTTACTACATTAATATTATTTCTGTCACAATATTTTGTGGGAAGATTTTTGACACCTTTATTCAGAGCCGTGGGAAATTTTATCGTTAATTTTAACTCTGCATTTTACCCTGCTTACAGTAAGCAGCGATATCTACGAGACTTATACTTACCTTCCATGCTATAAATATACAATCTGGTCCAATGAACTGATTCTAATGCACTTCTAATCGAATTAAAAACATAGTTACCAACCCAGCCCTGACCTCCATTATACATGTACCTCTAAAATCCCTGAACAGGAAAGAGGTGGGCCGGGACGCATGGAAGGTAAGTATAACTCTCGAAAATATCCCCACTACTATAAGCAAGGGTTAAATTTACTTAAAGTTAGATCTTACCTTCCATGCTATAAATATGCAATCAGATTGTAACCGAGGATTGGAAGGAAGTGAGTTCAGGTCGAAGCCCACACAAAAGGCTGGTCCTAATACTCGAATTAGTTTTCTTACTTAAAGACTAGGTTCCTTATCATCTTCAGGACAAAAAACCTCTGAATAGGAATTTTAAACAATAGTAAATTACTCCTAGTTATAACGAAGGAATAGGGCACTACCTGTTAGCAATAACTGAGGCAAAATGTTGCATGAACATGGGTTAGTCGCCCAAAAGAACATGTTAATGGAAAAGTGTTAGTAAGCAGAAGCAAACTGTAAATAACCCCCAATACGACATGGCGAAAACTTACAAGGTTCGCCAGCGGACCGGGGGCGGCTTTGTTAAACACGAGGGAAACAAACTGTAATAAATTTAAACAAATTAAAACATGCCTGAACAACGGTAAAAAATTCATTAGTAAACGATCAAGAGGTTAATAGATTTAACAAATGAATTGTAGCTGAAACGAGAGTACATGAATAAAAGACCAAGATATTTACCTCCTGAAAGGGACGGTCCTCTTCTTAAAAGAACAGGCAGGCGTTTTCCATACTGCAGCGCGAAGTATCTCGCTAAGGGGAACCCCACCAATAGCGCAATTAATGTAGCTATGCTCTGTACTTGATGTGCCTTAACCGGTTGTTCTGTGAACAACGCCGCTTTATTGTATGTGATTGCCTAGACAATCCAATGCGAAATCGTGTCGCGCGAGACTGCGAGATGCGGATTTTGTAAGGACACGAATAAAGCATTTACGTCATTCCGTAATGGTTGCATACGTTTAATGTAGTACTTAAGACAGTGGACGCGACACCAGGCCCGATCCACTGATGTGTCAGAAAATGTAGAGAGCGACAAAAGGAATATCAGTTCCAGTAGAAATTCTTAAGTCTGAATCTTGGCTAAGAAAGCCGGGTCGGGCATGAGCCTCACACCACCCGACTCAAAAAATATGGCCTTCTTTAAAAAAAAAGCAAATGCAAAGCACCTCTACGCCTGGCAGAGGCTGCGGGGAGTAGAAAAACCGTTTTGAGCGTCAGTTTTTGAAACTTACACATGAAGACTATTTCCACCAGACTGGCTAAGCAGCCTGTGGGCATCAGCCAGTCTCTCGCCAGAGATGTTCACTAGGAGAGGAAATCCGCTATCGCCTTCACAGCTAGCACTCTCTCCTCTGCCGGCCTTAAATAGCCCTGTGTAAAGTCCAGGACAACCAAGGTCTGGAATGGTGTAAAGGGAAGGTCCCTCTTCTCGAGGGAGTGATCTGCCACTCTGGAGATGACTTGGTTCTCTAAAGGGAGATACTGGTTGTCTGTGAGACCATCTTCAGCCAGAGGGGTAGATTTGAAAGATGTCATTTCCGCGACTTGCATAGTTGGGGGAGTGTTAAATGTACGCATCGGTTGCTGCTGGCCGGTGGTGAGTGGGAGGCAGCAGCCTCTTCTCCATGGCCTGTGTGACCCAAGACTAAAGCCTGGGTTTAAGGAGTCCATGAAGGCAGAAAACATCCTCCCATGGATTGACTCTATTTTTCTTCCTATGTCCACGCCTGGGCTCAGGTGAGTAGGAAGGAAGTGAGATGTAAGGGAAGGATGGAAACTGTCCTCTCCGCATGCACTTCCTGCTTCTTTCTCGATCCCTACTCTAGGACCTGCTCCGTTGTGGAGAGGACAGGGGGAGAGAAGTGCACGAAATGCCGAACATCAGCGAAACCCGCAGGAGAGGCCCGTGAGAAGTGCTGCTGAGCGTGGTAGAGGAGGAGGCGGGTGAAGAGGACCGTCAAATGGTGCTTCCATTCTGGTGACTTTTTCTAAGTGCCGCTCCTTGAGCCATGCGTGGTCTTGCCACGCCACTACGTCCGAGTCATTGCATAGTGCGCAAGTCTGCAGGGGATCACACGGTCATCTGTCGTAGCACCTGGGTGCATCCGGGGTGTGCCTGGCTACGCTGGACGCCCTACTTAGGTTGTCCATGTCGCCAGTAAAGTGCTGTAAAAACGGGGAAAATTTTCAGGCTTTTAGCTCCGATTAGCTATTTTTAACTTCAGGTTAACATATGTTGTATGCTCTACAGGCTGTTCACTCTGGAAAGCTCTTGCAATAGTGGAACTGTGGAGCCCATGGCTACAGCTGAGACCGTTGGCTTCTTATAGTTTCAGCGTACAAAATAATTGCCAAATGCTACGCAGTGACCAAGGAGCAGCGTTGTAGGCGTGAATGCACGTGTAACCGCGCGCTGTTAAAGTCTAGCATTTGAGTAACAGCGTATGAAAAATGGGTCATTAGCCGATCAACATGAATGGTGAGGAAAATTGTCTCCTTGTTATGTTGTTCAGGCACCCACCATAGACACAAGACCTTGCTGGTGTGAGTCTAGGTTGGCTATGAATAAAGTTAGTTACCCCTTACTTAAACCAATGAGTAAACCCGGCTGGTCGTAGAGACCTGCGTGGTGGAAAAGTGTACAGACAACACAACTTTGTGGGTCAGACTGGTATTATTAACTCTGGTTAACGAGTTAAATGGCAGGCCCTTAACATATGGCACATACTAAATGGGCTGCTAACTGCGTAAGGCTCTGAGCCATAAGACGGTTATGAGTAGCAAGACCGTGGGGCCGTAAGCCACTGGCTACGGCCCTGGAGATAACTAGCACAGTATGCTAATAAAAGTCCATTTGCCTGAATAGGTTAATTTAAGTGGTGTTATAACGTGCACTTGCAACAGTGGAAGCGTGCGGCCGATGGCTATGGCCTGTCCAGCTATTAACTTAGCTAAGGTATTTTAATATCTCATTAACATATGTCATACACTATATGGGTCATTAACATAAATAAGAGACAACCGTTCCAATAAAGCGTTAACATGTGACATACATATACTATACGGGCCATCAAATTTGGATTAGTTGTTGTAACCTTGGAACTGCATAGCCGGTGGCTGGAGTTTGTCCGCTTAAATACTTCGTTATGTTGTTTTAGTGTCTAGTCAACGTATCGTGTATGCTATTAGGGCTGTTAATGGTGATGTTAGCCATTAGCCTTAATAAGTTATTGTAAAAGATGTTAACGTCCTGACGTATACTATACACGCCATCAACATAGAACAGACTGTTGCAGTTGCAGAACCGCATTGCCGCTGGCTACTCATATCAGTAGCTTAAGGTGTGTTAAGTTAATTAGATATGGCGTTAACATATGGCTTAGGCTATATGACCGTTAAGTTTGGAAGGTTGTGACAACCTTGGGACTGCATAGACAATGTGGAGAAAACTGATACCGAGGCTGTACAGGTCGTTAAGTAACATGCCGTGAAGCCGCGTGAAGTTGCTTTATGAAGGCGTTAACGTATAGCTTAAACTATTGTCTTTAGCAGCTACCACAATCGTGGGACTGTCTAACAAGCGGCCACTTATGCCAAAAAACGAACTTACGTGCAGTTAATTTTATAAAGGTGTTAACGTACTACGCATACCGTACGAGCTGTTAACCCAATCACTGATGTTGAATTCATGATAGTGTTAATGTACTGTGTAAGCTTTACGAGCCGTTAGCTCAGTTAAATTCAATTCCCCACGGAAATATGAAGCTAGTGGCTAAGTGCTCAGGACTACCGCCATACTCAGTACGCGTCCCTGTTAAGTATCATAGAGCTGCATGGATCTACGATAGCGTCAATGTACTATGTATGTTCTACGAGCCATACACCCAGGCTACTTCTGTGTACCATGGAGCTACAAAGCTAGTGGCTACGTGAGGGGAACTACTGCTGTACTCGGTACGCGTCTATATCAGAATAGCTATCAGTAATATGGAAGCGCCTGGATCTATGATAGCGTTAATGTTCCACGTATCTTATACGAGCCATTACCTCAGTATACTTCTATTCACCATGGATCCACGAAGCTAGTGGCTACGTGTGGGGAACTACTGCAAAACTCAGTACGCGTCTCTCTTGAAAGAGCTAAAAGTATTCCGGAGCCTCATGGACATAATATAGTATTAACGTACTACGTATGCTATAAGAGCCATTAATTCCGTTTGCTTCTTTGTATTCACCACGGAGCTACAAAGCTGGTGGCTACATGTAAGGGTACTCAGTATGCGTCCCGGTATAAATAACGGCCGCAAAACTCTGTAGGTAATGGCTACTGGTACAAGAAGAAATTAACTTCAGTGAAGCTACACTTCCCTGTAGAGTTTTATCTATTACTGTTTTACCATGCAGCTGTGCTGCTGGTGGGTACACTTCCGAGTTTACCGTATGCTGTACGTTACTCAGCTCCTTAATATACTTAAGTTATAACTTACCCCCAACTCAGTAGCGTTGAGCAGTGGTGCCCCAGGGTAGTTGGTCAGTATAAGTTAACAAAGTTGACTAATGCTTAAGACCCCACCGACTCAGTATCGTCAAGCCATAGCATCTTTGACTTTAAATATACGCCTATTCGGCACTAGAAAATATAGGAATATGCCTATTCGGCGCTAGATAATATAAGATACGCCTATTCAGCGCTAGATAAAACATTTGATAAGCCTACTCGGTGCTAAAATAAAATGGTAACGCTTACTCGCCGCTTGACAAACAATATAAATAAAAATATAAATATATATATATATGTATACACATATATACACA
The DNA here is from genome assembly GCA_020152595.1 of Chiridota heheva. Classification (NCBI taxonomy): domain Eukaryota; kingdom Metazoa; phylum Echinodermata; class Holothuroidea; order Apodida; family Chiridotidae; genus Chiridota; species Chiridota heheva. The sequence goes on along the minus strand of JAIGNY010000081.1, from coordinate 102,042 downwards.
TATATATATATACTTACACCAAAGCTCCCATACGGGGATGTACTTACACAGGCGAGACGACACTGTGGAAGACATCCAACCTGGTATGAGGCAAACCACAGCAACTTAGTACATCACAAAAAAGAATCAGATAAGACTTATATCTGAATTTTTTTTTAACCTGAGCAAATGCAAGAATTTTGAAAACGTAGGTGTGGAAAACACAAACCACTGCTCACTTGGTGTCTGTGGAAAAAAAGTGAAAAGGTAAATTCTCTCGAAAAGGGGGCACAAGGGAGACCTCACCAGGGTCCTCCTGCGCCCAAATAACCGAGCACTTAAATTAAAAATTCTGAAGAAAAATAGTGCTAGACTTATGAACTCATGCTATGTATGGTAACGTAAAATAAAATACAGGCTCTCTTGTACAAACTCTAACTCCTTGGAGCTAGTTGCAGCCGACCCCACAGCCATCCTGTGGTGTCGTCGACCTCTTGCGCATGCGCCAACATCAAATCGAGAAGTTGGCCTAATGCATATGAGAACTTGTACTGAAGATATCCTAACATGTAATACAAATGCACAGTATATCACTAGGCTTTCCTCGTGGCAGGGTGGGTTTAGGGTGAAAACACACCTACCCGTGGGAATGAGACCTGAAAACTAGCACACCAGGTACTAAAGCCTCCTGCCACGAGAGTGGGACTCTCTCGTTCTAGCCACCCATTTTGTACGGGCGGATGAAAAATCACTCTAGACTTAGTGCAAACTCTATGGAGAAAGTTCTGTGAGTCGGACCAAATATTCCCCGGGTCAATGGCCACCTCGTCTTACCTCAGATGACTGGAAAAATCTTGGATAATAGTGCCAAACAGCTTAAAACCCTTCGCAGTTAGAGCTGCAAGGAAGACCAGAACCAAAATGTTTTGTGGTTCCGATGATTTTTTTCACAGGCTGACTGATTTGTATTAACTCTCATGTTATTGAATATTATGAAATATTTGTTTTATGATATTCATTCATAAATCACACCCACCAAAAAAAAAAAAAAAAATGTTTACAACTGTGGACAGGTTCGCATTATGCTTCGCATGCAAACCAACAAAACAGACATGCAGTTGTTGTTAAAATATGAACATTTTAAGATTTCTACATTAAGCCCTGCATACTCATTGATATCCAAGATATCACCACCAAAAGCAATAGGGCACATTACAGACCATGGGCTACCTGTGTATCACATATGAATTAAATCTCATGTACAGTTCTTGAGATACTGTGTTTGTAAGTTCTTTTCAGCAAAATCATGTAAAGCCCTGACCATTATGCATATTAATGAAATTCAATGTTTTTATATCATGAACATATACACACCAGGCTAACATCATAATTATCCTAATTATGAAACAAAACAGATATGCAGTTGTTAAAATATGAGCATTTCAAGATTTTTATATTAAGCCCCAACAACTTATTAATATGCATGACATCACTATCAAAAACAATTGGGCACTGCGAGTCATAGGCTATCAGCGTATCAAATATGACATGAATTCAGTTTGCCATTCTTAAGATACCGTGTTTACAAGCTTTTTTCAGCAAAATCATATTAAGCCCCGCCCACTATGCATATTAATGAAATTCAACATTTTTACATCATGAAAATGTACACACCAGCTAACATTATAGTTGCACCCAATATGAAACAAATATGACATGAATCCAATTTATTGTTCTTGAAATATCGCGTATACAAGCTGGCCGTCACACACACGCCATCATGACCACAGATTCCTAATGCTATTGCATCGGAACCGAAAATGTTAGAAAAAAGGTGCAAATTCTAAAGAACTTTTCGACCAGTCTTAGCGATGTTGTGACAGCAACGTGCTGAAAAGAAGTGAGGGATGTTAGAGGTATAATGGAGGTCAGGACTGGGTTGGTAACTATGTTTTTAGTTCAGTTAGAAGTGCGTTAGAATCAGGTCATTGGACCAGATTGTATATTTATAGCATGGAAGGTAAGATATAACTTAAAGTAAACACTCCAGGTCAAATTTTAATCTCTGGATTATTCTGATTAATTTTCAAAAAAGTTGCAAAAACACAAATTCAATTTTTCCCAACATGTGCAAAATTTGTCTTGGAAAGAACATGAAAGTGAATTTTCCAGATGTTAATGCATTCCGAAAAGTATTTCCCTGTAAATTACCATGTAATTTCCCAGACCCCAACCAAAACATTTATTTGTGTATATTTCTGATAAACATTTTTCTTATGTATTTGTTGCTTTTCAATATTTTCTGGCAAAAGGCGGACACATATGTGACTATGGACTTCTACCTACAGTAGATTCATCACTGCTTTATCAGAGTCATTCTTGTTAATATTTTAAAGAATACACCCTGTCGTGTGCAGTTAAGTGTCCTGGATGCACATCACAGAAACCTGGAATAACTCCCAGTTTGATGGTTTTAAAACTTTGAAAGGATTTAACATATTATATAAAAAAGTATAATGAAAGGTTTCACGACCATTATCAAGTAACTCCTACTACATGTTAGAAAAAGGAATTATGATAATCTCTTCACAGTTGTAATACTTAGTGCTGTAGTCGAATCCACCCCATCATGTCCAAGTTGTTGGTGCCAGAGCCCAAAGTAACATAACTTGTGTCCAGCCTCAGACTAGGAGTTGGTCAAGATCCAAATTCCATAACACCGGCACCATAATATACTTACTGTCTTAAGGGATTCACTATCTTTTCTCTCAGGACATCCTTGATGTTCTTTGCATCATCTGTCATTCCAAACTCTTTAGTTCGTAGAATATCATCAAAGGTATTGCTGAAGGCGAACATGCTGTACAGAGTCACATCCATGTAGCAAGAGTTGTGATCCCCTTGGATTCCTCTTTCCATACCAATAAAAGACCGTTTGATGCCCTGTGGGGGATCAATATAACCCGGAACATCTTCGCATGCAAAACCACCAAAAGCTGAGGAGAGATTAAAAATAGAACAGCTGGTTCCCTGGTCCTTACAGAAATCACACAATGCACTTATTTCATAAACACATTTTCAGACTGAAATTTGTAGTTTTATTCAATTACACATTACAAAGAAAGAATTTTAATGCACAACCTTCTTTTTGTCTAAAATTGTGGTTGCTGCATGAGTAAAAGTTAGGCCAAAAATTTTGATTTTTAAAAAACTTTAGAGGGAAGTTGTGTAATGTATTCCCCCTGTTCTTTGAACATATCTAAAAATCCAATCTCATTAATTATATCCTGGGAGAGCTCCTTTCCCACATTTTTTATACACTGACTTAAATGGTTAGTTTACCTTCCCTTTGTCTTGAATAAGGAAGTACCACACTAACATCTCGAGTACAATTTCATACCTGCATGGTCAATAAAATCTAATTAAAAGCCAATCTGTGATTGGTCAAAAGTGGACATATTATGCAATACCACATTTGGAATGTTGGCTTGTTATTGAGAAGCAATGGCTCTAGAGCACATGGTATCCAGACAGCATCCTTGTTGTCATAGTATATACTCTTGATAGTAATGTTTAAAGCTGGATAATTAAATAACGCAAAATTATTGAAGTCCATAAGTGTGTATTAGTGACATCTTTACAATATTCTGCTTGTTTTAATTATCTTATACAACCCTGAGTCTACACAACAACAGTACACATTCCAATAGTAGACATGCATAAAGTGTAGTAACACAATATACATATTTTGGCCTGTATACATGAATGAAGAGCCACACAAAAGGTCCAGTACTAAAATTGACTTTTATGTGACTGTATAATGGGGGAAGGGGGATATATATATATATATATATATATATTTATATTTATTGCATATACATATATATACATACATACATACATACGCACATACATACATACATATACATATATATACATACACCCATACATACATACATACACACATACATACATACATACATACATACAGTACATACATACATACATACATACAGTACATACATACATACACATATATATATACATATACATACATACATACATACATACACACATACATACATACATACATACATACATACATACATACATATATATAGATATATATATATATCTATATCTATATCTATATCTATATATATATATATATATATATATATATATATATATATATATATATATCTATATCTATATAAATATATGAGAAAATGAAAAAATGCAGTTTCAGTTGACTTTAATGCTCCATTGTAGTAACTGTCAGTTTCCTACCTCCGCTCGTGGTGGAGGCAATCTTCAGACTACATTAAAAAATCCTGGTTTCTAAGCAATAAGGAATGAATGAGTAGCACCAGTGCGTGGCTAATTTGTTTAAGTTATGCCAAATTCAATAAGTTTGTACTTCGGTTTGTGTCAGCAGCTGGATACTAGTTCAGAGCGTTTATTCAAAGATATATCTTTGGGGGCCATCATAATGTGGAATTTCTCTGCGAGGCATCTTTTTGCAATAGGGTTGTACGGTGTAGGTTTTTGGATAATTGACCATCTGAGAGCGAATTTGATGTTTTTATTTTTTAACTGCCAAACATGCTTGGATAATTTTGTTGCATTGGCTTTTGATCTGTTGTTAAATGATGTATTGTGATTTGCCAGTCTTTGTTTAAAAGTGGTGCTTGTTAGTCTAATGTATTGTTTGGGTGAAGGGTCGTTTTTAGTGGCTACGGTAGCTTTGTACACAATGTTTTTGGTCAGACATTGTCTTTATCCTTTTAAGGGCAGCTGCATTTTCGTTCTTTTGTTGATTATTGTGGCTGTTGATTTTGCTTTTTATGTTTCCCATACATGAATAAATAAGTTTAACAGTATTTTTGTTACAGATTTGGTGAAGTAAAGAACTTTTTGGAAAGTGGTGGTCCAAGAGCTTAAAAAAATCTTTACCGATGTTTGAAGTGATCTAACTTGAATACCATAAAATATTTCGTTCATGCTTGTTTTTCTTAAGGTTTTGACTTTTCTTTTAAAAAATGAGTTTGTGTTCAAATCCAGAATCAGTTAGTGCTATTTCGTAGAGTGGGATTGTATTGCAGAAAGTTTTCTCTGAATTTGAAAGTGTAGATATCCAGTGATTTATAGTGTTGGGTAGCTCCTTGATGATTACTGGCGGGTGGTTTGATTTAACGTTAATGTAAATTGGGTCATCAATTGGTTTTCTAGATGGCTTGTATGAGTTGTCATGCAAATTAAATGTAACAACATCCAAATAGTTTACTATCTTTAGGTTGGCTTCTGCAGTGATTTTGAAGTTAAAATTCGATGGAAAATAGGCACACAGGTATTTTTGTATTCTTAACCGCTCCGATGGTGTTGTGTTTTCAATCACAGCTAAGCCGTTATCTCTGTAGAGACCAACATTGCTCTTTCCAAGCTCCGCAGGTATACCACTCAGGATATACAATCCAAACAGTTCACATGTTTCGCACCTGTCAAAACTTCCTCCCATAGGTTCATCAAATGGGTTGTTGCCCGATGTTTTTCTCTTGATCCAAGTTGCGTGGTCAATGAATAGTAAAGACTTACGTGAGTGTAGAATAATTTCTTAATCTTCTTCAGATATTGGTGTATTTCTCTGGCAAAGGTGATAGCTTTGGATAATAGGTTCATGCTAATAGAAGGGTAAAAATCGACTATGACGATCACTAAAAAACTGCAATTGGGTTTATTCTTTATATATTTGATCCAGTCAATTGTTTCTCCTGTGGATTTCCTTTCTTTGGCACGTGTTGTCTGTTTGATAGTGGTTATGATTTTTTCAAGGATTTGTTTGCTGAAAATGCCGATTTCGGGGGATTGGCAGATTGATGCCAAAGCATAACAGTTGCAAAAGTGGACGGTATGGGTAAAAATATTAAGTTTTGATGCACAATGGACTGTCCCATGCAATACAGAACTCCATTTTCCCATTGCAATGCCTCTCTGAATACTTTAAACAACTTAAATAAAGTTTTTGTAGAAGTATGCAGATTAAATTGAAGAAATTATTTATGCACAATAGGAAACCTATAAAGTAATCATTTAAAGAGGTCATTTCTTGTTCACATCAGATGAAACTATAAAGCACAAAGAATGAAAACAGAGATAAGCTTCAAAATGTTACACACTAACTGCATATTCCTGATTATCATGTTTTAAATGTTTAATTCACCTTCTTCTAAATTCTTTTCAGGAAACAGGAAAGTCTCCATCTCTGTGAGAAACCTTGAATCTGGCCGACATCTCTTTACTGGCACAAACAATCCTTTTCCATTCTGACAAAAAAAATATCTTTCTCCTACGAAGTAGCCATCTGTTCCCCCAAATGGCACAAACTCTTCCTGCAATGAATCAAATGTGGAACAACTGGGTTTTGAGAAAAGAGATATCTTGGAAAAAATTGAATTATAAAATTGATTATCAACTGTTTGTCAATAAGTAGATTGAAAATCAAAGAAACAATGAATGAAATTCCAAGAGCTAAATACCTAGTTCTATTAAATATACATAAAAATAATGATAATATGAAGTACATGTACAATTAAGGATAAACCACTGTAAGTTCATTTAATAAGTTTATGGGATAAAAGTGTTCCACATTCCCATACAACATACATTTTACACACAGACAAGCAACTCCTAAATATCAAATCACAACATTTTATAACAGTAACAAAATTATCCCTCACTTAATCTGGATCTGGACCTGAATGAAATACAATGCAGAAACTACTACTGATTAAAATGGCAATCAAAAATTTGTTAAGATAGAAGAAATGTATATGTCATTATATTATATCTAAGAAAACCTTAATTCCAAAAAAGCAGCTTCGATTTAGATTTAACGTGACGGCTTTACCATAAGCTATATTGATATTTTCCACCTTATTTTTTCTTTCTTACTGGTTTCATATCTTACCAATTCTATTCCAGCAATTTTACCCTCCTGTTCAAAATGTGATATGCTACCCAGCCATTTGATGACTCCAGGGTTGGTCCCTCCTGCCCAATCCACTTCAACCATTGAATTTTCTGCAAGATCCACTTCCATTGGCAAAAATTCATCTACAGAGCTTCCATCCCACTGATGTTCGTTCAAAATATCTTCAAAAACACAAAGGAATATATCATGTAACTATGCTTTTAATTGATGAAATCCCAAGAGCAGTGCATTCAAGCTGAACTCATGTAGAAGTCAATAAGTTCCCCAAATAATAGTACACAAAAAAAGATGAAGATGTGCTTTTCATAGAAAAGCCGTAAATAAACATACTCTAAGTTTTTATATCACATCTATTATAATGAAAGGTTTCTGAACTTTGTTGAAAGAAAATTCTTTCCTTTCAGACTCCATTGCATACCTTCAAGGATTTCCATTAGTAAGAGAAAAATGTTTATTTAGCTCTTAGAATATATTTAAGAGAATCTAACTAACTGATGGGACTGGATTTTAGTCCAGTTTAGTTTAATTTAGTTCAGACTATATACTGTAGTTTAGTTCAGACTATATACTGTGATGAGCTTTACAGCAAAAACACAAAATTCAAAACACACAAATGTAATATTTACGTTTCTTTGGTGATTTTTTCTTTATATCATTTTTTATTTAGGATGCCAGTAATCCTTCCAAAATATAATAGGAACTCTTATTACCTCAAACTAATCCTTCTACATAGCAATTGAAAAATATGCTCTTCAATTCCTAATTGCTCTTATGATGTAAACTTGTTATGCACTGGCACCAGCACCAAAATATATACTGTATATATCGGAACAGTATATATTTGGAAATAAAAAAGGTTTAGGTTAAAGGTAGTGTATATGGACATGTAGATGCAACATTTGCTAAATTGCTTTAACCCTTACCAGGGCTTTGGAAAAAAGCAAGCCTAATTTTTGTAACTTTTGTTCATATGCATTTTTGACAACTTTCCTTTAATATTCTTTCATTACAAGTTTGGCTGGAATAGAGGATATGATATTTATCTTTTGAGTAATGAAAGCCAAATTAGGAAATATTGGACAAAAATATGCAAATTAAGCAATTTTTAACTGAATTTGATCAACAAATAAATGGTCAATCTTTGCACAAGTGTAACTTCTTGTCATTATTGAAAACAGAGATTTGTGTTACAAATTTAGATTCTTTATGAAATTTCATTTCCAATGATGTTAATCTATATTTTTTAGAAAGAAAGGAAACATGAAAAAACATTAAAAATAATTATATTCAACAGACCCCCTGAAAGCTGCAGCAAAAAAATATTTATTTATGCAGCGGTCACAGCGAGACTCGAACCTGGAGCGGTCGCATGCTAGCCGCGTACATTTCCTTTGCACCACGTAGTCGTTCAAATTGAAGAGGTGAAATATAATTTTTATAGGAAGGGTTCTAAATAGAAGGGGTATGCCATTATTTATTTATAAAATGAAAGGAAATTACAAGCACTTTCGAACGGCGGTTCAACGAAGCATGTGCAATGTATGGTTTGGGTACATGATTTAAAAAAAAAAAATGGGTCAAAAATGGCAGAAATTGATGAAATTTTTTTTTCCAGAACAAAAGATTGCAGGTAGGGATTATAAAAATTAAACCAGAAACCAATACTATTATGTCTTAGGACTTGCGTGTTTGATTTTGAAGCAAAAATGTGATCTTGAAGTTATCGTAAGATTTGAAAGAAAAAAAAACACATTTAAAAAAATGTTTAGCAATTTTTTAGTTTTACCCTTTTTCTAGGTACTTTTTCTCAAAATTCTGTAATAATTCTGTAATAATTCTGTATTTCTATAAAAAAGTTAAATTTTGTGAAAGAAATATCTGAGTACTTTAAAATGATACCAAGATTACTCCTATAGGACTTTGGTAAAGTTTATTTTTAGATAAAGGTGGTTTGAAAACGGCAATACAATCGCCGCGTGGTAAAGTAAAGGTTAATATCTTGTAAAAAAATTCATCCAAATCAGTTCAACATTGACCATTTCACAGTGTTTTTAAATCTCAGGCATCAATTGCATTTTTACATAAATTTTTGTGATGTATTACAAGGTTACAGGGCTACCTTGGGTATATTCTTTTGTAAATCTTTCTATTTTGTAAATTCTAGCAAGAATAGGATTTTGGAAAGAAATTTCAAGAATTACACAAAGATTTTTAGCTGTCTGCCCATTCATCCAAAACAAATTCTCACGAATTAAAAACTGATTGAACTTTAAAGCAGCCATTGCTAAAAAACTGCAAGTGCTGTTTTCAAAATATGAAACACTGATCTGCTCAGATATTAATACTCATACTCATTTGATCAACATAGGAATTGCTACATTTCCACAGACCTTTCAGTTTTGAGATGCTAGTTTTTTATCTCTTCACTAGCTGATGCACAGTTTTAGACATGGCAATTAAAATTTAAGTTCCGGTTCCGGTACAAGAACTACCCCAAGTTCCGGTGGAACATTAACCCAGAGCTACAGTGCATCCCTAATGTAAACAACACGTTCATAGAACCATGAATGTGAATGCTATTTGTTCTATTTCATATATTTTAATGCTAACAGGTTTAACTTCATGAATACTTTGTTTACATAAGAGACATAAGATCATACCTGAAACAATTACTGCTGCAGCATCCTTCAAACCTTTATTCAGTAGCACATTTGCCAGACGCCGTGAAAGATCATCTTCATTGATATCCTGCTTTTTAAACTTCTGCAACCATGTCTCTAACACCAACAACTTGTCATCACGTGATGACCCTCTTGGGGCAAATTCAGCAATATCACTAGCAGAAATATCTAATAAATCCTGCAGAGATGTTGATTTCATTGTGATCTTATCACATATTTTAGGGAACACAATCATCAGATCACCTTTACCTGGAAGTAAAACCAAACATGATGTATTTACTCATATTCAGAGGCTGTTGAAAGCAGAAAACAATTTCAAATCCCTCATATGATTTTTAAAACTAGATTCTGGATAAAACTTCCAATAAGTAACAATTTGAACCACAAATGATTGCACTATTCATTTTGCTTTTCCAAGACTCAATATGAAAAGCATTGCTGCAAAGTTGATAGTATTGATTAATTAATTGAGTCTTTTAATCAAATGTTAACATCTGCTGCTGAAAAAGATATAGCACACAAAGCTGATCATAATAAGTGTCCAAGGTATGATAATTTATTATTATAGAAACTAATTATAAGCAATATAGAGTTTTTGTGGGTGAAGGTTCAAAAGATTTCTAGATAAATACATTTAAGTCTGAAACTTTGTTCCCTGTCCTGTGTTGCCCCGAGGCATTTCTAAAAGTTATTGTTAATTTTCTGGACCTCCTCATTATCCAACAATTTAAATAAGTGGGCATAGTTCCTGTCCGAAATACCCTTGTCTGTGGATCTTACATCCTACATCCACCTACCATTCTCAAATCTACAATCCGCGTCAAAATACTTGACACTTTTTCCTCTCCCCCCTGTTTCAATGTTGTTCGTTTCTCGGCATGCCAAAAAGGAGACACAAAGGAGAGCTGAAATTTGATTTCAACATTGAAAAGGGGTAGAAGGGGAATGGAAAAAGGCGTCAAGTACTTTTGTCGCGGATTGTAAAAAAGTGTCAAGTACTTTTGTCGCGGATTGTAGGCTTCTGCATCTACCTAGCTTTCAGCATTCCCCTGCCCTCTCTACCCATCAGCAATTCCCTTCCCACACATCCATCATTGCTTGCCACTTCTACATTCCCCTCTCATGTACCCTCTCCACCCACCTTCACTTGCCATCCAACCTATTGTCTACTCAGTCATAATACTAACCTTTTACTCATTAACTCAGGTATTACTCACACATCCACCCTCCTTCATTATTATACCTGAAATATAATACCCAGCCCCACCCATCTATCCACCCAGCCCTCAGCTACTCAAAGTCCCTCATGTACCTCCTTATCGTTCACTTACTTTAATCCTTCTGATAACCTTATGTTTAAAAAGGAAGGCTTGCCTCAGTAAAATTATGGGTGGAGAACATTTACATCAGTTCTGGAACGCACAAGATTTTCTATACAGTCCGTTTGTACATTGCATACATTGTGTTTTGTGTGTGTGAAGTGTCATGCATAGTGCATAATGTCATAATGATAAGGGAAACTTATTTTTTTTTTAAATGCGTTTCTCAGAAAGAAAAAGTAAAAGTGAAAGATTAGAAAGATAATACTACAATAGTAGTCATAGACAGAGTGGGGACTTGAGTGGGGACTTGAAACCATAACTGTTGGTTTGAAAAAGAATTTGGAAGCTATCGCCAAAACCGCCTGGGCGATATGTTAATTAAAATGGAAGTTTATTATAAATCGTAAAACAAGAACCAACAAATCATGCAGCTATTGGTTGAAATTTCAACCAATGGAACAATTTGAATCAAATTATAATTAATATGTCCATATGGATTTTGCCTCTTCAACTAGGGTTGGGCAACATGTCGATGTATATCGTGACAATGACCCTAATGTCGCTATATCGACATTGGGTTGGCAATATTGTGAAGGCTGACACTATGTTTGTCTATACATATAGGATATGCTAGGCTTGCAAGTTGCAAACAGAAAACCAAAGGTTTCGAGGTTCCAACACAGAATATGAATTTTAAGTTTAAACTATTGTTTATAAAATAAATGTTATAACACATTAATGGGCTCAACGTTATATTGACAACCAAATAACTTAGTCCTCACAAAAAAGGAATTTCCCAATTAATTCAATTCAACCATTATTATCCAATTAACCTGTATGCACTGGCTAACAACATAATTACTTCAATTATGAAACAAAACAGACATACGGTTGTTAAAATATTAGCAATTTAAGATCTTAATATTAAGCCCTGCCTACTCATTAATATACATGACATCGCCACGAAAAACATTAGGACACATCTGCAGACCATGGGCTATTTGTGCACCACATATGAACTGAATCCCAAGTATAGTTCTTGAGATACTGTCTTTACAAGCTCTTTTCAACAAAATCATGTTAAGCCCCACCCACTATGCATATTGATGAAATTTAACATTTTTGTACCATGAACAGGTACACACTAGCTAACAACATAATTACAATATATTTTGAACAAAACAGACATATGGTTCTTTAAATATGAACATTTTAACATTAAGCCCCACCTACTCATTAATATGCAAGACATTAACTCCAAAAACAATAGGGCACATTTTCAGACCATGAGCTCATGTTTACCACATATGACATGAATCCGGTGTATGGTTCTTGAGATATCATGTTTACGAGCTCCCGTCACACACACACACACGCATACACACACATGCCATCATTACCGCAAAGTTTCCTGATGCTGATCGCATCGGAACCAAAAATGTCAACCAAAAGTGTTAATAAAAAAGCAAAAGTTAAAACAAAAGCAAAAAAATGTCACAAAAAACACCAACCCATCCAAAAATAAGACTTATAATGCAGGTATCAATTCACAAACCTCCAAACATGTCAGTCACCTAGCTGCAGCTGTATTTTTAAGACTCTCTGAGTTGTGTCAACATTAGAGTTATCATGTAGTTTGCATTGCACATTAAATACATATTATACATAGAGCAACTGGCAGCCTTGTCATTCATATTTTTTCTCTTTTGATGTAGAAGTGATTAACAATGGAAGGGGTGTATCTTAAGTGAACAAGTTGTGGAGAATTCACAAAGCCAGAGATGTGGTTGCTAATAATAAAGAAGGTGGAGTTTAAGGGTAATTCATTATTTTCATTAATTATTGTTTCAAAAGACAGAAGTCACAAAGACAAACTTCTAAATAAAAATAAAATAAAAACAAAAACAGAGAATGGCTCAATGTTTTTCATAAAGAAAAATAACAAAAAACAGTTTTACTTGATTGTATTTCCCCCCAAAACACTCACCTAAAATTACAATTTACAATTTCCTCTATAGTATAATATTGTATGTGTATGCACATCAAACACTTTAGCCTTGTGCATTGTACTGTGCCCGCTCAGTGATATTTTATCAGGATTTATTATCGCCACATTATCACAACATTGTCGATTATTGCAACAATGGCTTGGCAGTATATCCACATGGCAACAAATCATTGTCGTCACAACCCTACATTTAACAGAAAAGCATCTCCTAAACCCCCTTAAAACATACTCACATATCCACCCTCCTCCAAATGTTTTATGGTTGATCGCTTTTCAAGCCAGTAATTTCTACTTAAATTTACATTCATGTGAGGACACTTTACTTGAAGTAAGCAAGTTCTACTGAGGCAAGAGGCTACGTTGTGTGATTCTCCTTTCATGTCAGACACACCTTTTAATTGGTAATGTCAGGAATGCATTGTTGAAGTTAACAAATAGTAAATAAGTTTAAATAATAGATAGTTTAGAGTGAATATTCATTTCAAGCAAGACATAAAATTGGAATTCCTTTCAAATGGCAGAAATCTATTTTTTTTTCCTGCAACAGACAAATCCATGAGTGGACAGATGGATTGATGGACAGGAAGACAGGTGATAGATGCAGGGACGGGCAGAGGGTAAAGATGATATATCCCATTCACCAACTTTGATTGTGGCAAGAGGATAAAAACTGCCCAAAAATATCCATTAAAAAGTGTTATTCAATTCTTGGAACATTTGACTAATAGAATAATATAAATTATATTCAAAATATATAAACAGTGACCTTTAGTCAGGTATACTTTGCTTGTTTCATGGTTTGAAATAGTTTATGCAGGATTCGTGTTCCCAGATTAAATAACTTGCAGTGTAAAATATAAATACAACTTAAAGCGGTTTTTACTAATCTACAAAGAGAAAATCCCAGGACCTATTTCATTATTGTTGGTGACATAAACAGGCAAAGAATCAGATTCCTTAAAACATTGTCCTTCAAAACTGAAGTAGATTTTGTCACCTTCCCCAACGTGAATTCAACTCTGGATGTTGTATATGTCAAAGGTGATTATTACGTAACAAGAAAGAGAGCCCCATTTCCACGTCTGATCATAACTGTATTACTAATGCTAAAATACAACAAAAAGCACCGTAAATTTGAACATAGAAAAAGGAAAACGGAAAAAGATTTAACAGACCAAAATATAATGAAAATGCAGGAATGTCTTAAGACCACTGACTGGAATATGTTCAAAGAATCATCGGACAGTCTTGATGAGTTGACAGAAATTACTTCATGCTACATCGATTTTGTTAGTAAACAGTGTATACCACTCAAAAAATCAGCACCCGTAATAATGACAAAACGCATTCCACTGGATAGCAGAATTACCCAACTGGAAAAAGAGGAAGAGGCGATAGAGGAAGGGAGGAGAGAATAAAGGCTTGAGAAACAAGATTCAGAGGACAATAAATAAATGTGTATGAGATGTGAGGAGTGAAACCTTTGGTCACATAAAGGCTAATTCAAATTCTTTTTGGAGCTTGATTAAATCTGTTAGAAACCCAGATGAAAACAATAAAGTTTGTATTGATGAAATTCTTGGGGATGAACTAAACACACATTTTGGTCGTTTGAATTATTCCCGTAACAAAGACATTGACTTTTCCTTGCCAGAATACACGGGAGATGCATGCATTACTGAGTTAAATGTAGAATCTGTATGTAATCATTTCAAAAAGGTTAAAAAGGGTGTTGCCTGCGGATCTGATAAACTTCTTTGGTGGGTCTTTAAGTTTCTAAGTGACGATTAAGCCCCTTTATACACATACATTTTTGAGGAAACTATTTCCAAGAGTCAAATACCATTGCTGTGGACAAATGCCATAACAGCCCCTATTCCCAAAAGTAAGACACCTAAAACTGCAAACTGATTATAAGCCGATAGATTTAGCAAGTATTGCTTTTAACAGCCTTCAGAAAATTATATTGCCCTGTTTGATGGAGAGAGTTGAAGAAGTAGGTGATGCGTATCAGTTTGCCTATAAAAAGGGCATTTCATGTGTAGATGCTATACTGGTTCTGGTTAACGATATCATTACTCATTTGAATTGCAAGGAATTAAACCACTATATCAAAGGTTCTTTTCCTTGATTTTTCAAGTGTGTTTAACACAGTGTTGCCAAACTATCTACTCAAGGACTTAACTAAATTTGTAAAAGATCCGTGGCTTATTCATCTGATAGCCCAATTTCTTGAAGGGTGGACCCGACAAATATGATTAGACAAAGGATTGTCAGAAAAAGCTGAAATAGATGTAGGTGTACCCCAGGGAGGCCCTCTCTCTGCAATACTTTTTACTATATACACAGATGAAATCCGGTCGGGAGAGAACATTTGTGTAACTTAGTATGCTGACGATACTGCCATTTCATGCAAAATTGCCAAAAAATCTGTAATTGGAGACCAAATGGAGTCCCAAACCTTTGTCAATGATGTCGTATCCAAATGTGATGATAAAAACTTGTTGCTGAACCCAAAGAAATCAAAGGAAATGTGTTTTGTAAACAAAAACGTAAAACACATGGGCCTTCTACAGTGTAAGTCTGAAAGCATAATTATCAACGGATCTAAGGTTGCCAAATGTACGAAAACTGATGTGTTTGTATAGATGACAAACTGTCTTTTACCCCACACATATCAAAAATGCTGAGTAAAGTTTACTATATTGTGTCAAGCTTATCGTATATTTTATCTTTTTGTAATTTTAATGCCAGAATGAATCTTTTTAAATCCGTAATTATATCCCAGCTCCTTTGTGCCGTACCAGTTTGGTATCATCACTTACTAGAAAAAGACAAAGACAGAATTAAGAAATTTTTAAGATATACGGCAAAGATTATTAATTTGGACTATTTTACCCTTATTTGTATTCTCTACGACAAAGCCAAATCAGATTTTAGTGCAATAGCAAGAAAAATATATTCAACTGAAAGTCATCCATTACATAATGTTTTACAAAGCCTTCTTGCCAAAAGCAATAGAAATGTTTGCAATCCAAACATAGTGCCAAAATTCAGAATAAAACTGTACAAACATTCTTTTATCTACCGCGCGGCTCTTTATATACAAAATGGACAGCTATGGTCACTTCTTTAATTCTTTTTTAATCCTTTAGCCCATTTTACCTGGTTATGTCTTATATATATATATATATATATTATATTTATTTTTTGTATCTATAGATTTATCATTTATATCATAACTATATGTTTTACATACATTTTTTTTATATTATATGATGTTATTAAATGTTAATCCTTTTTACAAATGTACATTTGTACTGGAAGCAATAAATTGAAATTAAAGGGCTAATGATTTTTAGAACTGGACAATATTTTGCAAAGCTTCTATTATTTCTAAAACAGCATGGATAAGATTTTATGACCATATGAAGATTTTTTCAAGTATCCTCTGTTAATTAAACAATTACAGCTTTTGCTTCAATTACTGATCATACAAATTTTGGGCATTTTTGTGATCCTGCTCATCAGTGATTCCGCTACCATACATACAAAATTATTAGAGGAAAAAGTAAGAAAATATCAGCCACCTCAACTAGATTATTCTTAACAAAATCACTGAAAGAAGCGCCAAAGGTCATACATTTACGCACACAAATTAAAGTTTGGACTTGTAAATTGCACTCTTGAGTGGATTCATACATTCTTGGTAATATTAGGTTTGGTTTGGTTTGTTGATGTTTAACAGCACCGCAAGTCTTAGTCAAATGTGCCAAGAGGGTGTTAAAAAATTATGGTGTAAGAGTTAGGGCAGAGAGGAGATGGAGGATTGAGAGGGAGAAAAGGGGGAAAATAGGGTGAATTTGGGAAAAAATATTAAGGTGAAAAGAAAGGGGTGTGTAAGGTTAGGTGTTGAAGGGAAGAGAAGGAAGGTTAGGTAAGGTGGAAAAGGTTGTTGTTGTGGAGGAAGTTGATAATGTTGGAGGAAGGATTGTTTTTGAAGAGATACGAGATTGAGGTGGGTGAGGAGAGAAGAGACCTGGAGTTCAGGTATAGGGGACAGGTTAAGAGCATATGCCTGATGGAAAGTTCGGTGTTGCAGGTGGGGCAGAGAAGGGCAGGGGAGTCAGAAAGGTGATGTGAGTGGGTGAGAGAGGAGTGACGGAGGTGGATGAAAACGATGTCTTTCCTGCGATTGCAACTGTGCAGGGGGGTGTTGGTCCCAACTTTGGGTTTGATAGTGTGAAGTTTGTTACTTTATTCATGATTCCAGGAGTCTTGTCAGGTCTTACTGATGTAATTGGAGATGGAGAGACCGAGGTCTGAGAGTGGATTTGGAAAAGGAGAAATGTTATTTAACAACAGCTTTGTTGGCGGCTCTGTCGGCTCTCTTGTTGCCAGGGATGCTGACCTAACTGGGGATCCAGAAAAAGATCATTTTCTTCCCTAGGGAGGAAAGAGCGTGAAGTTTGTTGAAGATTTGTAGAATGAGGGGGTTGGGCCAGAGCATGTTGAGGATGCCAGTGAGTATGGATTTAGAGTCAGAGAAGATGACGAAACGGGGGTGGAAGGATAGTTCTCCTGAAGTTTAAGGTCAAGAGGATGGCCTTTGCTTCGGCAGAGTAGATAGAGGTTCCATCAGGTAGCTTTGAGGAGAGGGTGAGGCCAGGACTGGCGGCTGAAGAGGAGCCTTCCCATGTGGAGCCATCGGTGAAGGGGAAGGAGTAGTCGTGGAAATGTCTACTCAGTTGGCAGTATTTGGAACGGAAGAAGGCTGGGGGTTGTGGAGGGAAATGAGGAAAGACCAAGGTATACCTTAGGGGGGATGAATAATCAACGTGGGTGTGGTGGGATGGTGTGTATGGCAATCAAGAAAATGTTGATGTTGGCTTTGGAGAAGTGGAAGTGCATCCAGATCCCAAAAGGTGGGGGGATGCGTTTGTTGAGATTAAAGAGGTTGGTGAAGGTGGGGGAGCGGATGGAATGGAAGCAAGGGTTCGCAGATCGGTGAGGATGGAGAGAGCAAAAGAGAGGCCAGCCTTCGTGCATCTGAGGTTAAAGGAGAGTTCCTTGGCTATGACGTGGAGACTGGTGATGGGGAGGTGTGAGTGGCACCAAAGCAAAGCCTTAGGGCAGTGTTTTTAGTGACCTCCAGGTGTTTGAAGTAAAGTTTGCGAGCAGAGGCGTAGATAAAGTTGCCATAGTTCAGCTTGGATCTGAGAAGGGAGCAATATAAAGTGAGCAGGGTGAGACGATTGGCTCCTAGTCGGTGCTGGAGAGGACCTTGAGGAGATTTGAGGATTTTGTGACAGTTGGTTATGAGGGTGTTGATGTGGGGAAGATAGGAGAGTTTGGAATTAAGAGTGATTCCAAGGAAGCAAGAAATGTCTCTACTAGGGAAATGAAATCTTTAAGATGGAGATTGGGGCGAGGAAAAAAGGAGTTTTTGTTGTTGAAATGGATGGGAACAGTTTTGTCTTTTGAGAAGTTCGAGTCACTCCTGTAAGCCAGGCTCTCAGGCAGTGTTGATGATTATTTTGGAGTGTATGGAAGCATGGGGTGGATGAATAGATAGTGAAATTGTCAACATAAAGGGAGCATTTGATGTTGGGCGTGAGAGTTTGGGTGATGCTGTTAATTTTGAGGATGAAAAGAATAGGGGAGAGGATATTGCCTTGGGGGACACCCAGTCATTGGGCATACCTTTAGGAGTAAGTGTTTCTGATGCATACGCTGAAGTGGCGGGAATGGAGAAAATTCTGGATGAAGGTGGGAAGGGGGCCTCTGAGGCCGGAGAAGTGAAGGTCCTTGAGGACACCATACCGCCAAGTGGTGTCAAAGGCCTTTTTGAGGTCAAAGAAGCTAGAGATGGCGTGATGATTTCTGACAAAGGCTTCACGGATGTAGGTGTCAAGTTTAAGGACGTAGTCCAGGCAGTTCCACTTTTTTCTGAAACCATTTTGAGTAGGGGAGAGGATAAAGTTCTTCTCAAGGTACCAGCAGAGCCTGTTGTTGACCAAACATTCCATGATCTTGCAAAGGCAAGAGGTAAGAGCGATGGGCCGGTAGTTATTGGGCTTGAAACTGTCTTTGTTAGGTTTGGGGATGGGGTGATGATGGCCTCTCTCCAGGTGTTGGGAAAAGAGTTTGAGGACCACAGGTAATTCTAAATTTTGAGGAGAATGTCTAAGAAATTTCTGTGGTGGTTTTTGTGTAGATTGTAGTCAATGCCGTCTGGGCCTTGAGAGGAGTATTTGGAATTTTTGAGGGCAGAGGAGAGCTCGAAATAGGTGAATGGAAGGTTGTAGTTTTCCTGATTGTTAGACTGGAAGTTCAGAAGGTTCTTTTAACCTCAATTTTTTGGTTGCGGAAGGAGTGAGAAAGATTATCATTGGAGGAGGTATTGGAAAAAGAATATTAGGTAGCCATCTTCTGTAATAGACTAACAGAATTAGCAAAAGTTGGGCCTTGAGTCAAAGTTATCAAAAATACGTCAAATAACATTTAACCAAAACGCATTCTTACAATGTCCTATCATAGTACTGTATATCTAATAATGAATGCATTTTTCAATTTGATACTATCCAGTCCCAAATGACCTCTAAAAATATGTCAAGACATGGAAAATTGTAAGCATTCAATCAAGTCAAAGACCATCCAATGGCAAATGATTATACAAGCACACATTGAGGTATTCATTCATTACAAGCACACATTGAGGTATTTATTCATTACGTTAAACAAGCACACATTGAGGTATTCATTCATTACGTTAAACAAGCACACATTGAGGTATTCATTCATTACATTACCCTTTTGGATACATACTGTGAATTAGCACTCAAATTCATCTAATGGTATGTTTGTACCTACAGTAGACCGTCTGGACACTTTTCACAGAATTCATTGCAGGAAACCCCAATTTCCTTGCATATCTTTGGGTCACAGTACTGCATACATTTGTAACATATTATCTTCAATATGGCATTAGGAGCTGACTTGCTATCTATTCTCTCAGGCAACAAACTTTCACATTGGATGTTCCATCCCCAATCTTCCGGTTTTAGTGCTATGTTTCCTACCCATACTTCAGTCTGCGGGTAAACTATAAGAATGGTACCTGTCAGCACCGTCCATTGGTGAAAGTCTTTATGTGGACACTCTTAAAGCTCTTAGCAACCTTGTCCCCAAACAGCTTTCTCCTCAAGACTATTCAAAGTTGTATCTCGTCCCGCCATACACAAATACCAATGCTTTGGGCCAGCATTTCTGACTTCATCATGACTAGCTGAACTCGACATGTAACATTCGCACACAACCTTTGCCGATCCCCTGGAGTCCAGACGTGATATCCATCTGCATAACACATGTAGGAATGGTAGGTGCGTGCGTAGCTGGCTTCCCAAGGTTGAACATCTTGCCCGGATATTCCACAGTGGTCTCTTTAATGCACTCTTCTCTGACTTCACGAACAAACTGGTACCCGGTTTATGGTGGTGGCACAGAAGCACAAGGCTGTCTTGTTATTGGCCATATTGACTGCTGTCTGAACATAAAGCAGATTGGCATTGTCTTCTGCTGCATGGATGGTGTCTATACTCTCTTTCAGCATCTCATCCGATAGCATATTTATAAAATACCTGCTTATTTTCTTTGTTTTGCAAGAACGTTTTCTTTTCCATCTTAAGGGGCAAATCGATGGCTAGTTTGACCTTATCAGAAAACCGCCCACGCCGTTGATGTGCTACAATTTTGATAGTCTCTTGTAGATATCCATCGAAAACAACAATCGGTTAGATGTACTATTTAACCACGTATATGTAAGAGCTAATTATCTGTCTGCATGTTTGACCCTGTGTCCATGGCAATAATGCTCCTTGGCTTAGCAAGCTGCATGATACAGTGTCCTACGGAGGTGTCTTAAGAGTGTTGTTCATATTTGTCCTTCATGATATTTCTGATAGGAGCAATAGTAGAGATTCGAGTACATCGTCCTCGTGTTTATCTTTATCACCCAGGGAGCTGATGTCAGGATATGTGTCAGGGTACGTATCTTTTTGCTGACTGTCAACATAGTACTTGTTCAGAATTTCTCCAACATGCCTCTTTATGGTTTGTTTGTTTGTTTGAGGAGGTCTTAACAGCACCACAACAACGAAGGTCAAAATGTGCCTGAGAGGTCAGATTATTCTAGTTTGTTTGTTTGTTTGATGAGGTCTTAACGGCACCACGACAACGAAGGTCAAATTGTGCCTGAGAGGTCAGATCATTTTAGAGGTAGTAAGGAAAGAGACCAGGGGAAGAATGAGAGAAATTCAAGAACAAAAGCCAGAAAGCTGTGATCGAGAGAGGAGGTGCATGGGTAAAACTAAAAACAAAGTAGAGAGGGGGTGGAAGAGGAGAGTTAAATATGGTTGTAGAGGGATGCATGCTGAAGGAAGGAGACTATTTTATCTGGAGGATTTTTTTGGAAGAACTCAGCAATTGAGTTGTGGGGAGCGAGAGAAGCTCTGGGAAGGTTGTACAGGGGGCAAGCAAGGAGAACGTGTTGGATTGTGAGGATGCAGTGGCAATTGTTACAGAGGGGTTGGGGGAACCAATAAGGAGGTGGGAGTGAGTGAGGTGGGTGTGACCAATTCTAAGGCGGGTAATATGAACGTTGTCGATCGAGAAAGGTTGTTGATGGTGGATTTGATCGGGATTGTGGGCTGGATAACATGGAGTTTGTTATCAATTTGGAAGTTCCATAAGGTTTGCCAGCGGTCACGAACAAGAGAAGCGATAAGCGGTTTGATGTCAGAGAGGGTTTTGGGAAAAGGGAAGGGAGGAGGTTAAGGGCAAGCTTAGCGGCTGTATCAGCCCTGTCATTGCCAGGGATGCCAACATGGCTGGGTATCCAGAAGAAAAGAACACTTTTCCTGCAGAGGGTGGGAGAAAAGAGTTTCCGGAGGAGGAGGTGGCAGGTGAGGTTATCCCATTTAAGATTGAGTAATGAAGTAAGAACAGCCTTTGAGTCAGAGAAAATGGCAAAGTGACTAAGAGGAGAGTACTCAATAAAGTTGAGGGCGAGGAGAATGGCCTTAGCCTCGGCTGAAAAGATGGATGAGTGGTCAGGAAGTCTGCTACTGAGGGTGATGTCTTGGATGATGGCAGCAGCAGCTGTCTTGTTGCCTTCCTTGGAGCCATCAGTATAGATGGAGGTGTAATTTGAGAGTTGGTCTTTGATTTGGTTGTGGAGATTGATGAAGAGATTAGGGTGAGTTTGAGTTTTGTTATAAGTGGAGAGGTCTAGGTGGACAGAAGGAAGGGGAGTGGCCCAAGGCGGAAAAGTGGGCCAGGAATAGGTGCCGAGATTATTCTAGAGGTAGGAAGGAAAGGAAACAGGGGGAGAATGAGAGAAATTCAAGAACAAAAGCCAGAAAGCTGTGATCGAGAAAGGAGGTGCATGAGTGAAAGAAAAACAAAGTAGAGAGGGGGTGAAAGAGGAGAATTAAATATGGTTGTAGAGGGAAGCATGATGAAGGAAGGAAATAATTTTATGCGGAGGATTTTCTGAAAAAACTTAGCAATTGAGTTGTGGGGAGCGAGGGAAGCTCTGGGAAGGTTGTACAGGGGGCAAGCAAAGAGAACGTGATGGATTGTGAGGGTGCAGTGGCAATTGTTACAGAGGGGTTGGGGGGAACCAATAAGGAGGTGGGAGTGAGTGAGGTGGATGTGACCATTTCTAAGACCGGTAATATGAACGTTGTCGTTAGGAGAGAGGTTGTTGATGGTGGATTTGATCGGAATTGTGGGCTGGATGACGTGGAGCTTGTTATCAATTTGGGAGTTCCATGAGGTTTGCCAGCGGTCACGAACAAGGGAAGAGATATGATGTCAGAGAGGGTTTTGGGAAAAGGGGTAGGGAGGAGGTTGAGGGTAAGCTTAGCGGCTGCATCAGCCCTGTCATTGCCAGGGATGCCAACATGGCTGGGTATCCAGAAGAAAAGAACATTTTTCCTGCAGAGGGTGGGAGAAAGGAGTTTCCGGAGAAGGAGGTGGCATGTGAGGTTATCCCATTAAAGATTGAGTAAAGAAGTAAAAACAGTTTTTGGGTCAGAGAAAATGGCTATTATGGCTGAGAGGAGAGTACTCAAAAAGTTGAAGGCGAGAAGAATGGCCTTAGCCTCTGCTAAAAATATGGATGAGTAGTCAGGAAGGGAAGTCTACTACTGAGGGTGATGTCCTGGATGACGGCAGCAGCAGCTGTCTTGTTGCCTTCCTTGGAGCCATCAGTATAGATGGAGGTGTAATTTGAGAGTTGGTCTTTGATTTGGTTGTAAAGATTGATGAAGAGGTTAGGGTGGATTTGAGTTTCGTGATGAGCGGAGAGGTCTAGGTGGATAGAAGGGAGGGGGGTGGCCCAAAGAGGAAAAGTGGGCCAGGAGTAGGTGCCGAGAGTAGCGGGGTTGATGCCGAGATGGAAGAGGTCTGATTTAATGTGTAAGCTGAAGGGAGGGGATAGGGTTTTAGTCCTATCAAAGAGGGTGGAGAAATTGGGGTACCTAATGAGGTTGGAAACAGGGTTCTGGGTGTTGGTGAGGACTCTAAAAGCATAGGAGAGGCTAAGCTTTCTACATCTAAGTAGAAAGGGGGGTTTGTTGGTTTCAACATAAAGGCTGGTGATTGGGGAGGTCCTGTAGGCACCTAGACAAAGCCTGTGGGCTTTATTTTGGATAGTCTTGATGTGCTTGAGGTATGAGTTGTGAGCGACACAGTAGACAATATTGCCATAGTCAAGCTTGGCACAAATGGTGAGCCTGAAAATTTTAAGGAGAGCATAGCGGTTCGCTCCCCAAGTGGTATTGGAGAGGAGTCAGAGGAGGTTGAAGGAGCTGTTGCAATTTAGTTTCAGGTTGGTGATGTATTGCTTGTAGGTGAGCTTGGGGTCTAGAGCTAGACCCAGGAACTTTGTGTGTTTAACTTTAGGAATGGGATTCCCATTGAGCACAAAATTCGGGTTGGAGTGGAGATTGTTGAAAAAAGTGCATGCAGACTGTCTTGTCTTTAGAGAATTTAAAACCGTTATTGTTGCTCCAGACTTGCAGCTGGTTGAGGCTGGTTTGGAGCCTATTTTCAACAATAGGAAAGCTAGGGGAGGAGTAGAAGATGGTGAAGTCATCCACGTAGAGGGTACGCTTGATGCTGGGGCCAAGGTTATTCCCGATGTCATTAATGCTCAGGTTGAAGAGAGTGGGGGAGAGGATGCTGCAATTCTTCTGTCTTTAGTCCTATTAAATGTGATCCTAACATAAAGGGCATTAACATAAATAACATTTCCTTCAAAATATCCCAAAATGCGGATGATACTGTACTTTTTACTGATAGTTCTAAAACTTCACTTAATTCTATAGTTACTGTGTTAAACGACTTTAAGAAAGTGTCAGGTCTTATCACGAATTTTGACAAATCATTCATTTTTTCCACTGGCCCGTATGCCGACACACACCCTTCGTATTTTAATAATTTCTGTTTCAACATTTCGAATGGTCCAATTCAATATTTAGGCATTTTTTTTACGAATCATCCCGAGGTTTTTCCAATTAAATTATTTACCTCAGTTATCCAGTCTCAAAAAGTTATTAAACCTATGGTCAACAATAGACCTTAGCCGATAGGAAAAATCACAATTATCAAATCATTCGCTATCTCCCAATTAGTTTACCTTTTTACTGTTCTGCCTGACCCACCAGGTAATTTTATACTCGAGCTTAATAAAACACTTTTCAACTTTATTTGGAAAGAGAGTCGTTCCAAAATTAAACAGTCGGCCTTAATAAATGATCTTAAATATGGTAGCTTACGGATGATCCACATTGATTCATTTATTAAAAGTTTAAAGTGCTCTTGGATCCGGAGATACTGTTCTGGTACAACTAGTAATTGGAAGGTGTATTTTGATATTTTCTTACGTAAAAATTGTACTAATTTTTTTTTTTTAGTGTAATGTTCACCCCAATGATGTACCTAATATTTCAAATACCTTTATTAAGCAAATCTTAGTCTTCTTATAATTTTCACACCCCGAATAGAGGGTTTGAAAACGAAATTATTTTGAATAACTCTTTTGTTAAAATTGATATGAGATTTGTATTTGACCAACGCCTCTTTCAGAGTAGCGCCTATCATGTTCACGATTTTTATGATGTTAATGGTTCCCCAAAGGAATATCATACTTTCATTATTGATTTTAATTTACACTCATTGCCATTCACTCTTTATTTTGGTATTATTTCGTCACTTCCGGTATTCTGGAAATCTCACATGCGTGAGCAAGCTGGTATTGTAATAACTACTCTTAATACGAATGAACTCCAATAATCATTTTTTTAATGCTAAAGTCACTCTTAACAGAGCCGTTTATTCATCTATTGTGAATGTACATACTAAGACTCCCACTTGTGTTAACAAATGAGGCGAAAAGTTCTCTTATAATTTGGATTGGGATAAAATACTTTTGTTACCACATAGGGCGGTCTCCCAACTCCAGACTTCGTTACTTTCAGTTTAGTTTCATTCATCGTGTTCTTACTTGCAATAATTTTCTACACAAAATTGGTATGCTAGATTCCCCACTCTGTACTTTTTGTAATTCTTGTAATGAAAGTATCTCTCCTATATTTTGGGATTGCCCCATTAATGCCAAGTTTTGGAGGGATGCTATGCATCTCTCCATCAACTCCCTTGTAAATTTAGACAAGGGTCTTGTTTTCTTCTGCTACCTCAACCATTTCAGATCCCTTATCAATTTTTTCGTTATAATTGCTAAGTATTATATCTATACATGTAGAACTAGGAAGTCCCAACCTAAAGTCAATCACTTTCATAACATTTTATCTTTCAACCTTAAAGTCTACAAAGATTTGAATGAGACCAAGGCAGGTGTAGATTGTTTCTTGAAGTTCTTTAATTAAGCATTTACCCATTGTATTCCATTCAAGTATAGTATAGTAGCTAGTATAGTGGCTAGTATTGTCGTATAATCTCTCGTGTTTGAGTACTACCATTACAGAGATCTCTTAAGTGCTTAAGCAGATGCTATAGTTGATGCTCAGGATGTGCATAGAATGTACATAGCATAGGAAACATTGTTATAACAATGACTGTTTTGCCAACAATGTAGCAAGATGGATGAGACAATTGTAGATAATAATGTAGATATGTGTAGAATGTAAATAGCAGAAAAACTTTGTAAAAACAATGATTGTAAATATTAGCAAAAGAAAGTGTTTGTGAACAATGTATAAATATGCAGAAAGAAGGATGGGACAATGGTAGATGACGAGGTAGATATGTATAGAATGTAAATAGCAGAAAAGACTTTGTGAAGACAATGATTGTAATTTTTAGCAACAGAAAGTATTTGTGAACAATGTATACGTTTACACTAAACAATGAAATAAACAGAGCAAAAAAAAAAAAAGTTTCTAAATTTAAAATCTCTTATATCTGAGCCTACTCATGATTCTGGTCATTGCCTAGACACTGTAATCACTAGAACTGGCTTAACCCTTACTCTCCCAGCGTCACAGTGACCGTGACAGTTACGATCCATTTTCCACAAAAAAATTTGAGTACCTTCCCAAAATCCTATAGAGCTGCAAATAAGTTCATTCAAACCAGATTGAATAGATCTTTCATAATATGGTTATTTTGTTGGGGGGTTATATTGAAATTTTTTGAGTAAAATCGTTACAAAAAAGTGCATTTTTTAAAAAACGGCATTTTTTTTTTTTTTTTTTTTTTTTTTGAAAGACGAATGTCATACGTGAATATTTTTTCTATTTTTTTTTCTTCAGGTAAAGTATAAAGATAGTTTGAATTGTTGGTTGCTACACGATTTTTACTTGTACTTGGTCAATTTTTGTGTTTTTTTGAAGAAAATATGGCAAAATTTGTGATTTTGGGCCATTTTTGACCTTTTTTGATCAAAAAATTATAAAAAACGGCCCAAATATTGTATTAGAATTTTTAAAATCTCTACGGGTAGAGGAGAAATAGATCGTTCAGACGAACTATTACAATAACAGATGCACCCCCTCTACTTGCCTAAAAGGTCTCTGATGATGACGTCAATTTGCGTCTTTTTTTTTTTTTTTTTTTCTTCGCACATTCGACATCACATAATGGCGAAATACAAGTTACAACGTCGAACATGCCTTCCGACTCCTATGTTTTCTTCAGAATAATGATGACTCAGGGGGGTCGGAAGGTACTTCTGATGAAGAAGATGTACCAGAACTCGACCAGATTGAGGAAGAGGAGAATATAGAGCCTGCTGAGATGGATAGTGATCTGTTAAGGCTTATAGAATTCTAATGATAAATTAGCGGGGATTTTTTGCTTGTTACGATAAACTAGTAAAAGGGACACTAAAATCACATATAAAAAAAAGGATTCAGGTCCTTTCTATAATAGCCCGGATGAAACAAATGAAAGCTGAACCCCAATAAGAACATTTCTAAATGGACTGAAATATATGTATTTCCCAATGGCAAAATTGTAAATTTAGGCCTACTGAAATATGTGTATTCCCAATTTCACAAAATCCAAGTTTCATTATTTCAGGGGCCGAAATCACAATTTCATGGGGGAAAGTGGGGTAGGGGTCCCATGTTAGGGCAAAATACACATGTTGGGGGTGCCCCAGGCCCATTTAGAAGAAAATGCTTGTATATAGGCCTAGTACCAGTACATTATTTTTATGCCCCATTTTTTGGGACCATGATCCTTTTCCCCTCCCCCTGGCTATGCCACTGTTGTGGTGATGACTAGATCGATAAAACAAACATTTTGGACCCCTGTATGTAACCCCGGGCTTCCCGGCTGTAAAAGTCTGTCCCCACGATTACCACAAAATTGTGGGGCAGGTTAGAAACCACAATAACATGTTATGCGATAACATGTTATGCGATAACATGTTATGCGTATGCTTGAAGAGGACGAGCCGCCCGCTACTAGAAACCACAATAACATTTTATGCGATAACATATTATGCGTATGCTTGAAGAGGACGAGCCGCCCGCTACTCCCCAACCCAAAAGGAAGAGGGACAGACAGTTGAAGATGAGCCCAGGCCCCTCTTCCAGGCCTTCCGCTGCAGTCTCGCCACCATCACCACTCAAAGAAAATCCGACTGCGGCGGAAAAAGCTGCCTTCAAAACCAGGGAGGAAAAGCGGAACGCTCGGCTGCAGGAGATACAACGGTCGAAGGTCATCCCTGCAGCCGATGAAGACTATCATCTGTGGGAAGTACTGGTGGAGAGTGACCGGGATCGACACGAGGTCTTTGGTAACTGGTTATGGGAAGACCAAACTAAAGTAAGTTGAATGAATATAGTTGCAATTTTTTGTATTTATTTTTTATTCTATTTGCAGCAACAAGGTATAGCAGAAGACTTTACAAATTTGGACCTTTTCGGCAAAAATTTCTTATGAATTCTATGTGGAATGAACAGAAGTAAGTGTCCAATAGATAATCAGCATAGTCTATCAACATAAAAGTAGCTGTGAAGCTTGTAATGGCTGAAATTGGGTCAGAAATAAACAAAAAACACTTTCGTGCATAATAAATGAGGTAAATGACCTAATTTGCATATCATTTGCATAATTTCTTATTGTATTTTTTGCAAATGATGATGTAAACATCTTGTTTTTCTGCATTCTATTAGTTTTGGACATCATAGAAGGGGAAAATGCATTTTTTTGGAAAATTTAGTGCCATATACTATTAGATAGATTATTCACAGAATTGGGGGATAATTTTTAGGTCAAAATGTACCCAATTTTTCATATTTGCGTCATTTTTTTCTTTCTGATTCCTAAAAATCCATGAATAGTATCAAATAAAAGGTCTTTCCAAGGACGATTCAGAAATTCTATCCATATTTTTTTGCTATTTATCCACAAGGCACAAGTGTGTCATAAAGATAGAATGTTTGGAGGCCTAATATGCTAATTCAATGACCTAATTTGCATATTTGAATTCGGAAATATGCACATTTTTGGAAAGTTCAACATGTTAGCTTTCATAAAAGACGAACTTGTTTTGGTACAAATGGAACAGAAAGTGCTGAAAAAATCCTCTTTCCAAAAATTTTAGAATTAGTTTATTCTATTTTTGGAACCTTGGGAGAGTAAGGGTTAACAGGAATGAATGTGGCAATGTTAGTTACCCCTTCATATATCTCCGATCATCATTTCATCAATATGTCGATTAATATTAACAAGCCTGAAAGGATTAAATTGACAGTAACTTCCCATAATTTACGAGCAATTGACATTGATTCATTTAAGCAAGACATTTCTGCATTGGATAGAAATGTACTGTTGTGGGTGCACTTGATCAATACAATTCTGTCTTATCTTCTGTTCTGGAGAACATGCCCCACTGGCTACAAAAGTGGTAAATGTACGCCCTGATACTGCCTGGTATAATCCAGAAATACAGAAAGCAAAAGTTCTACGAAGAAGACTGGAATGCAAAGCGAATAAATCCGGTACTGTTACCAATCGTCAAGCAGTCAAAAATCAGACAAGGTATATGTGAACAGTCTCTCTAACAATGCTAAAACGTAATACTATAAGAGAAGCATCATCGAGTCAAAATCGGACAAAAGAAATTGTTTCAATACAGCAAAATCTCTTTTTGTTGGAAACGCGGAACCTATCTATCTATCCGACGCTAAACCTGAAACTCTACCTACCAATTTTGCTGAATTTTTTTTAAGGACAAAATCACGAAAATACATGTCAGTATTAAGAAGGATTTAACGAAAGAAACCATAAAGGATTTTTAAGTTGAACCAGCTTGCAGTGATACCGCTAGATTCCACGTGTTTGCAACTGCATCGGAAGAAAAGATACAGAAACTTGTTACCAATTCATCTACAGCATATAGCAAGAGTGATCCACTTCCCACTAAAATGGTCAAGTTATGCAGTTCTGAGTTAGTTCCAGCTATTACTAAAATAGTTAACTTATCTCTACAGAGCTATACTGTGCCTGCTGCAATGAAGGAAGCCATAGTTAAACCATTGCTTTAAAAAATCAGGTTTAAATCAAGTTTACAAAAATTATCGCCCAGTGTCCAATTTAAGTTTCATATCTAAACTCTGCGAAAAAGTTGTGGCTTCACAACTTAACAAATACATCTCAGATCATAATCTAGCTGAAGGATTTCAGTCAGCTTACTGTCGCTTCCATTGTACAGAAACTGCTCTTCTTAGGGTGCATGACATTTTAGTGGCTATATGCACAAGAAGAAAATGGCGGCCTTCGTCTTATTAGACCTCAGCGCTGCATTCGATACTTTGGATCATAGTATTCTTTTGAACTGCCTGTCGATTCGTTTTGGGATCAAGAACAGTGCATTTCTCTGGCTAAAATCCTACTTAGAGAACAGATCTCAACGTGTCACAGTTATAATGGTCTCGACTCCGAAGCATTTATTTTGGACATCAGTGTTCCACAAGGGTCTGTATTAGATCCTCTGTTGTTTACCTTGTACACTGCACCCCTTGCTGACATAAAGCGCTATTCCATTGGATATCATTTCTATGCTGATGACACTCAACTTTACATTTCTTTTGATAATTCAGATATTGCTGATCAAATCAATTGTCTGGAAAACTGTTTAAAAGACATCAACAAGTGGATGCTTACTAACTTTCTAAAACTCAATGATCATAAAACCGAATTCATTTTGACTGGCAGTAAACTTTCCCTGACAAAACTGCCATCTTTATCGTTAAATGTTAATGGAGTAACAGTAAAAAAACTCATCGAAAGTGAAAAACCTTGGCACTGTTTTTGATTCAGAAATGTCCATGCATAATTTCATTACTGCAAAATGTCAAAGTGCTATGTATAATTTGCGTTCTATTGCTCAAATCCGTCACTTCTTAGATATTGATACAAGTAGGACTCTTATACAGGCTCTTGTAATTTCTAGGATTGATTAGGCTAATAGTCTTTTAATTGGTGTAAATAAGTTGTTAATTTTATCTACAGTCGATAGACGATCTACAGGTTGTTCAGAATGCTGCTGCCAGATTAATCATGAGAACTAGCTTAAGAGACCATCTTAAACCTATTCTTTTTATACTTCATTGGTTGCCCATAGAATGCCATGTGTTTTACAGTTTTAGTTTTTTGTTTTAATTGTTTACAAGGCACTGCTCCAAAGTATTTAACTGAACTCATTCAACCATACAAACCAGTCATTCTCTTAGATCCTCCAATCAAAATCTTCTACAAGTTCCCAAAACTATCAGTATAACTGGCGATCGCTCCTTTGAAGTTTTTACCCCCAAGAAATAGAATACCCTCCCTTTATGTATAAGAGATGCTCCATCACTTAGTTCTTGTAAACGTGATTTCAGTGACTTATTTAACTTTTTAAATATTATTATTTTTTTCACCCCAGGTTTGACCTTTTAATGCATTTTATTTGTTTGATAACTTTTTTATTTCTCTTAGTGTTTTTGTGTTTAAGATAGTTTTACCGCTTTTTTATTAACTGTTTTATCTTATTCATGTATCTGAACTGAACATTTAAAACTTATTTTTTTTTTTTTTTTTTTTTATTCGTATACTGCTGATATTTTAGCTTTTACCTATTATGGGGATTTTAGGTGTTCAATCATTTTTATTTTGTTTCTTTTATGTATTGATACGTAATTAACTTTTCATTTTTGCATGCTCTTGTAAAGCACTTAGAGCTTTCTTTTAAAATAAGTGCTATATAAAGAGAATTTAATAATAATAAAGAAACATGTATGTCCCACATTAATCCAACCGTATGTACCACATGATATCCCTCCCTATCTTCCACATGGCATTCCTCCCTGTGTCCCGCATCAGAGGTTTCCCAACTGATGTCCCACATGGCATCCCACCTTATGTCCCACCAGATGTTCCACATGGTGTCCTTCCCAACGTCCCAATAACATCCTACTTTATGTCCCTATGTCACTCATGGCATCCTACCCTATGTCATCCCCCAACCTGTCACACTCTGTGTTACCGTGGCATTCCACCCTATGTCCCGCATGGCATTCCACCATATATCCTACATGGTATTCCACCCTGTTCCACATGGCATCCCAACCCATGTCCCACATGCCATCCCACCTCATGTCCCATAGGCTCCATAAGAAGTCTCATCCTAGCTATCACAGTCCCTGATTGAGCATACTATGTATGAAAGTGTCAGTTCATATAATAACTTATATGCGAATGAACTGTTGAATAAGAAAAGAAAGGCATAGTCAAATAATTAAGCCTGATTATAGCCCTCCGTGTATACAACATGGTATATATTATATCGTATGTCCCACATGGCCCCCATCTATGTCCCACATGGCATCCTTCCCTATGTCCATATGCATTCATATCCTGTCACACTCCCCGACTACGCATACTAAATAAAAAAAGTCTGGTCGGTTCATATACTGTAGCAACTTTATGCAATTATAAAGGCGGACTTTATTAATCATGCCTGAGACAACTGTTGGTGCCCAAATATGACAAAGAATTTTAAGGATTTTAAATCTCAAGTGCTACAAGAGAGATGCTTAAGGATCTCTAAAGAATATTGGAAAATTATATCATTTTACAGTTATCTTCTATGAAGAAAATATCAAATATTTGTAGACTTTTTAAGGAAACTCAATCCTGTCTTTAGTATCTCTAAAAACCTTTAACATTTTATAAGGAAATTCTAACTTTCCATAAGGATATCTGAAGAAACTTTAACCTTTTTTGAGGAACTCTGAAGAAACTTTAACATTTTCTGAGGAATTCTCAAAAAACTTTAACATTTCTGAGGAAATCTCAGGAAAAAGTGTGGACTGCCGGACGGACAGCCAGACAGCCGAAATCACCATTACATAGGTTCACATTATGCTTCGCATGTGAACGAAAAAGCGTCCAAATTGTTATTAATATCCTACAGTACCTTTTCTGTTATCAGGCAGATTCACCTCTGCTTTTTGAACCTTTTCCGCCTCAGGCTTAAAGTAATGACTCAGCATCCAATCAGCAAGATCTCCTCGACTGCAGTCTGTCAGGGCAGAGCATAAGTCATCTCTCTTCGCTGGATTATCCTTTTGGGCTGCTAACCACATCTTGAGAGAGCTCAGAGCTGCATTTGCTGGATTAGCTGAGCGGTCCCTTAAGGATAAGATCTCTCCCCTTGGTATCTTTAGAGCAGCAGCAACAGGCATCCAATCAAATGCCAGCTTGTAACCCAGTTTCTCCAAGGAGTCTGCATCCAATCCTATTATAATTGATTGAATACAAAATGTGACTGTGGTCAATGCTTTTAAATGCAAAATACAATATTTTCTACTACATTTTTACTTTCCATGACAATACAGGAAACATGTGCTTCAGTTGGTAGAGTGCACGACCGAGATGCCGGAGGTTCCAGGTTGGAGTCTTACGAGATTCAAATAGGTGATTTTTCCACAGCCTTGCAAACAGATACACCTGACATTATGGGCAGAAGTACGTGGTCTGCGTCACCTGCTCCTCATCCAACCTTTCAGAGAAGTGAACATTGGTTGGATGAAGCTCACCGTCCACCGGTGTTATTAAGTCACAGTCCTGACAGAGAGGAGTCACCACTGCTTGGTTCTCTGAACACTACTAAAGAAGAGAAGCCTGAAAACACAGTGTTCATTCACTTCCTATCCCCTCCCAGTCAACTTCATGGTGCTGATCGCACTCCTGGAGAACTTGACTGGTCATAATACAGCACTTTGAGCATGCTTGGGAGTGTAGAAAAGTGCTTTATACGAAGAGTATTATTATATTCATTTGCAACTGTAGTATCCAATACATGAAAATTAGATGTAAATCTAAACTTTTAAAATAAATATTCAGCTTTAAAGAAACATGGAAACCGAATAATATATAGAATAAAGTACACTTCTGAATGATTCAGACTTGAAATCAGGTATGTTTGTTTGTTTGATAATAACTTAACAGCACCACGACAGCAAGGGTCAAATTGTGCCTGAGAGGTTAGATTATTCCAGAGGTAGGAATAAAAGAAAATAGGGGGAGAATGAGAGAAACACGGGAACCAAAAACCAAAAAGCTGGGATCGAGAGAGGAAGTGCATGGGTGAAAAAAGGGGTGAAAGTAGAGAAAGGAGAGGGGGGGTTAAAGAGGAGGACTAAATATAGTTGTAGAGGGAAGCATGATGAAGGAAGGAGATCATTTTATCCGCAGGGTTTTTCTGGCAGAGCTGGGCTATTGAGTTGTGGGGAGCGAGGGAAGCTCTGGGAAGGTTGTACAGGGGCAAGCAAGGAGGACGTGGTGGACTGTGTGAGGGTGCAATGGCAATTGTTGTAGAGGGGTGGGGGAGCCAATAAGGAGGTGGGAGTGAGTGAGGTGGGTGTGACCTATTCTAAGGCAGGTAATGTGGACGCTGTCAACATGGGAGAGATTGTGGATGGTGGGTTTGATCAGAATGGTGGATTGGATGACGTGGAGTTTGTTATCAATTTGGGAATCCCATGAGGTTTGCCAGCAGTCACAAACAAGGAAAGTGACAAGCTGTTTAATGTCAGAAAGGGTTTTGGGAAAGTCGGTAGGAAGATGTTGAGGGCAAGCTTAGCAGCTGCATGTTCTGTCATTGCCAGGGATGCCAACATGGCTGGGAATACAGAAGAAAAATATACTTTTTCCTGCAGAGGGGTGGGAGGCAAAAGGAGTTTACGGAGGAGATGGGATGTGGGGTTATCCCATTTAAGATTGAGTAAAGAAGTAAGGACAGTCTTGGAGTAGGAGAAGATGGCAAAGTGGCTGAGCGGGGAATACTCAATACTGTTGAGGATGAGAAGGATGGCCTTGGCCTCGGCCGAGAGGATGGACGAGAGGTTCGGAAGACTGCTACTGAGGGTGATGTCTTCAATGATGGCAGCAGCAGCTGTCTTGTCGCCTTCCTTGGAGCCATCAGTATAGATGGAGGTGTAGTTTGAGAGTTGGTCTTTGATTTAATTGTGGAGGTTGATGAAGCGGTTAGGGTGGGTTTGGGATAAGTGGAGAGGCCCAGGTGGGTATAAGAGAGGGGGGCCAGGAGAAGGTGCCAAGAGTGGCGGGGTTGATGCCGAGATGGCGGGGGTCTGGTTTGATATTAGGGTGGGTTTGGGTTTGTGATAAGTGGAGAGGCCCAGGTGGGTATAAGAGGGGGGGGCCAAGAGAAGGTGCCAAGAGTGGCAGGGTTGATGCCGAGATGCCGGAGGTCTGGTTTGATGCGTAAGCTGAAGGGAGGGGATAGGGTTTTAGTTTCATCAAAGAGGGAGGTTGTAAACAGGGTTCTGGGTGTTGGTGAGGTCTCTAAAAGCGTAGGAGAGGCTAAGCTTTGTACACCTTAGCAGAAAGGGGGAATCATTGGCTTAAATGTGAAGGCTGGTGATGGGGGAGGTCCTGTAGGCACCCAGACAAAGCCTGAGGGCTTCAATTTGGATGGTGTTGACATGGTTCAGGTAAGAGTTGTGAGCGGCACAGTAGACAATATTCACATAGTCGAGCTTGACAGGAATGGTGAGACTGAAGATTTTAAGGAGGACATCGGGGTTCGCATGTCAAGTAGTGTTGGAGAAGAGGCGAAGAAAGTTGTTGCATTTCTGTTTCAGGTTGGTGATGTGTTGTTTGTAGGAGAGCTTGGGGTATAGGGTTAAACCCTGGAATTTAGTGTGGTCAACTTTAGGGATGCGATTGCCATTGAGCAAGAGGTTCGGGTTGGGGTGGAGGTTGTTGAAATGACAGAAGGGCATCAGACTGTCTTGTCTTTGGAGACTTTAAAACCGTTATTGTTGTACCAGTCTTGCAGCGGGTTAAGGCTGAGTTGAAGCTTATTTTCGACAAGAGGAAAAGTAGGGGAGGAGTAGAAGATGGTGAAGTTGTCCATGTAGAAGGCACATTTGATGTTGGGGCGAAGGTTGTCGGGGATGTCGTTAATGCTCAGGTTGAAGAGAGTGGGGGAGAGGATGCTGCCTTAAAAGACACCCTCTTCTTGCGGGTAGGGATTGGATAGGGTGTGGCCAATACGAACTTGGAAGTGACTGGGTGAGAGGAAATTTTGAATAAAGATGGGGAGGTGGCCTCTAAGGCTGATGGTGTGAAGTTCGCGGGTTATGCCGTATTTCCAAGTAGTGTCGAAAGCTTTCTCGAGGTCGAAAAAGATGGCAATGAGGTGTTCCTTTTTTTGCAAAGGATTCCTAAATAGCGGTGTCGAGCATAATTAACTGGTCCAGGGTATTGCAATGTTTCCAGGAGCTGCTTTGATGATGGGGGAGATTCTGTTGGGCTCAAGGAACCAGTTTAGTCTCTGGTTAATGATCCTTTTCATAATTTTACAGCAGGTGACATCAAGTGACAGCATGTGAGGCTGGTAGCTGGAGGTACTGCACTTCCCCGGTTTGGGGATGGGGGTGATGATAGCTGTCCTCCAGATAGGGGGGAAAAGGAGTGTGAGGACCAAATGTGGTTGAGGGTGTAGGATAGTGGTGGCCTTGTTGGGGAGGTGTTTCAGGAACTGGTAGGGGATGTTATCTGGGCCGTTAGAGGTGCAGCCAGCATCATGGGTGGCTTGGTTTAATTAAAAAAGGCTGAGAAGGGTGTTGTAGCTCTCGTTGTTGTCGGAGGGAAAGGTGATACTCCAGGCTTCATCGCGAACTTTTTTGGCTTTGAAAGCATTGGGGTAGTTGGCCGAGGACAAGATGTTGCTGAAAAAGGCGGCGAGGTGGTTAACATGTCCTTTTTTGTGGAGAAAAGGTTACCATTCCAGGAAAGATGGGAGACTTGCCTATCCTGCTATGGAAGCTGCTAACCTTTCTCCAAATCTTTTAAGTGGGGGTGTTGGTGGTCAGAGAAAAGATGAAGTTGTTTCAAGTGTTGGTTTTACTGTCTTTGATAGTGTGCCTGGCTTTGGCATGGCTGATGCATAAGAGGTTGAGGTTGTGGGTGGTTGGGTTAGTTTGAAGTTTCTGAGGGCCCTTTTTCTATTCTTGATGCCGGATTTGCTGTCATCGGTAAACCAGGGGTTGGTGGATGGTTAGGGGGTTTGGAGGTATTGGGAATGGAGCAGGTGGCGATGTTGATAAGGATGTTACCGAAGTTTGACATGGGATCCTTACCCTCGAGGAGATGGAGGGGAGAAGTGAGAGTCGCAGAGTGTTTTGAAAAGAGGCCAGTTGTCATTCTTAAGGTTCCAATTGGGGGTGTGGTCAGTGGGGGTTTGAAAGTTGGAGTGTATAAGAAGAGGGTAATGGTCACTACCACAGAGATCAGCAGTGACTTTCCAGCTAAAATCAAGGAGGTTGGAGGAACAGATAGACAGGTCAATACAGGTAAGGGAGCCTGTGGCAGGGTGAAGGTAGGTCGGGAATTTAGTGTTGAGCAAGGAAAGGTTGTGTGGTTGAAGAGTGTTTTAGACGAGCTTGCCTCTGGGGGTGGTGGTATTGGAGCCCCACAGGGGGTTGTGAGCATTGAAGTCACCAAGAAGGATGAAAGGGGAGGGGAGCTGGAAGATAGGTTGTCAAGGATGGTTGGCTGATTGTTGGCATTTAGGAGGGGGATAGATATTGCAAAGAGTGAAGGCTTTGTGGGGGGAGATAGACATACAGATGGCCTGAAGGTCGGTGTTCACATGAACAGGGCTGTGTGGGATATAGTGTCTAATGAGAATGGAGACGCCACCACAGGCCATGTCCGCGTCCATGATAGTTTATGATAGCAAGCACAGCTATTGAGGGAATAATGGTCAGTGCTTCTCAAGGTTTCTTGTAGGCAGAAGATGACCGGGTTGAAGGTCGTAGCCAGTATGTCAATTTCTTCCAAATTGGCCTTAAGGCTCCTGATGTTCCATCCTATAATAATGTGGGTATTATTGTAAATGTTTGTGCTGCACTCCATAAGGAGGAAGATCTGTTGGGTCTAACTTGACTTGTTTTTTTCTTTGGATCTGTCCTGTTTTCTTTGGAAACGGTAGTTTTTGAAAGTTGGATGAGAAGTATGTTCGGTGTATTCGGTAATCGAACAATCCATGTTTTCTTCAGTGTCATACGTGTGGGTTTGGATGGTAGGCTGTTTGTTGAATGGTTGTTTGTTGGTTAATTTGATGTTTGTTGGCCAGGTTGGCTTGAGTTTGATGGAATTAGAGGTATTGGGGACGACATGGGTCTTAGTAAAGGAAGGAAGGCTGAGGAGAGAAGTGGTGGTGGAGGTGGTTTGGATAATGGGTGTGGTTGGGTTGTTGGCAATGGTGATGGGCTTAGGACTTGGTAAAAAGAGTCAGATGAGGTGTGTTTGGGCATGTGAGTCACTTTTAATTGTGTTAGGGGGGGGGGGGGGTATTGGTGTTTAAGGAGACTGCACTCAAGTAGAAAGGTTTGGTGTGGAGGGAAGCAATGAATTGCTTCCTGGCCTCTGGGTAAGTATAAAGTAATACAAGCTTTCTTATACCTAAAGTTACTCTATACAATTCATTTGCTAATTTCCACTGAATCAAGTCAATCAGGAATCGCATAAAAAGCCAAAAAGCTAAATAGGAATCAAATGGAAAACAGGTATAAACAGGTAATAGAAAGCATACACACCATAAGATCCTAACATGAGCAAACCTTCTCATCACTTTCAGTGATTGAAATTCATGGAAATAAATAAAAAAGAATTACATCCAAGATTTGGAGCTGTCCATCCAGTCATATATCAGAAATTCAGCATAGAATGAAAATCCCTCAAACTTTATCAGCCAAAACGCACAAACTGAAAGAATATTTCAAAATTCAATAACCATTCCTCCCACAATGTAATGATTTAGAATTTCACCACTTTATGCCCATAGACCTTTAAAAAGTGAATTAGATACTGTAGATATCACAAATTCAAGCACTTACCATCAGTAAGCAAAAAGGCCAGCTCAGGCAGCTCAGCTTCACATAAAATTCGGCTCAGGTCATTTTTTAGGTCTTTTGATTTTGATATTTCTTTGCATTTCCACTTCTGAAGAGTAAGAAATGCAGCTTTAGCTACATCTTTTTCCCGGCTTATGACATCAATTTCTTCCGTCGTTAAATGGAAGTGAATGCATAAATTTTTCCATTCCTCTCCAACATTAGGAGACAGACTTCTCAATTCTTCTGTCTTTAGTCCTATTTTGTTTAAAGAAATATAAACATGTAAAACAAAATAATATACATAAAGCACTTAGCAATGACCTATGACCTTTTACATGAATGTTGGTCATTCTGTGTGTCAGCTTTGACTTTGGCATCAAATCACTTCACCTTTGACTTTTCCTATAATCAACTAATGCAATAATACCCACTTGGCACTCACAATATGCAAAGCCCAATTCACCCGATTTAAACACTTCATCAGAAATGTGAAAATTAGGTTTATTACCAATTGCCCTTTGACCTATGGGGTCACTGTCTGCAGCGCACATTTTCAATTCACAAGGTCTCGTGCCACCACTTTGGATCATAATTGACCTTGTCCTTTATGTTTAAATTGGCGCAAATTTCTTTATTTTAAACAAATATTTTACATTTGACCCTTTACCTTTTGAAACACCAAAACATCATGTCACAAGAGACTGATATTTTGTCATTTAGGTCTTATCTACAGCTAAAAAAAATTTTACCATTCAAAACTGTAGCAGCAAGGTCCAAATCAGATTTATTTCCATTTGACTTTCAACCTTTGGGTTCAAAATTTTGCAGGGCACAACTTCACCCACAAGGTACCATTCCGCCCCTTTGGATCTTAATCGGCCTTATACTTTTTGCGTTTAATTTTGCACAAATTGTTGTATTTTGAACTAATATTTGACCTCTGATCATTTGACCACTTTTTCAATTGGATTCAACTCAGGGTTTTATACTACACACGTACCTTTATATCATGAGTGCTATGATTCTGGGAGCATTATATTAACAAGAGACTCTCACATATTAAACCCCCTCTACCTTCAATTACGCAAGCTTATCTGACAAAAAGCTAGACCTTTTATGGGTTATAAACACCATGACTGCCTCTCGTTTAAATTCAAAAGATTCATAACATATTGTACCTTTCTCAATCAAGATTGCTACGTCATTCAAGCCAACTTTTGAAAGAGCAGAGGAAAGGTGTGCTGTTTTGTCAAAATCAATGTCTTGCTTGATTCTCCAGAACTTCAGCATTTCAGAAACTCGCTGCCTCAAATGTGGATACTCTTTCTCAAAACAAGTCATCTTCAGATTAGATATTCCTAGTGCTTCTCCAAAATCTTGCAAGATGCCCTGGTGTATATTGTCAGAAACATTCCATAATACTTCATCAGAAACACCTGTATTAATTTAAAACAAGCATAACTTGAGAACCAAAATCTGCAGATTCAAAACTCGAGGTATATTTTATGTTCAGAGAAAAACACAAATTTCCATGAAAGTCACATGATGATTTTTATGCATACTAGTTATACCTGAATCGGCAAACCTCACCTTTAATTTTAGGCAAATCCATTGCTTCACCTTATCGCTTCATATAGCATACATGGTGATAGGGTATTTTTGCGGGTGGGAGTGTGTATTAAAAAGTTTGTTTAGCAATTCGTGAAAAAACCATACAAGCTATCAAGTGAAACATTGGTGGGATGGTGGTGTAGGGTGCTATGAAATTGTGTCCCTGCATAATGGGTTTTATAATTTAAATCAATTAAACATACAACAAGGTTGGTTGATGTAGGGTGATATAATACTGCATCTAGCATCTGTGGGACAATTTAAAGTTCAAAGGTTAGAGGTCAATTAAATAAATTAAAATGCTTAATTTGCTTTGGAAAATCATCATTTATAATGGGCTGGTCCTTGGTGGCTTTGTGGAGGGTGATGTAAATTTGTATTCTTCACATGATAGGACATGTCACTTAAAGTTCAAGGTCATTGACAAAAACATTTGTTTCATTAAGCAGAAATTTCACAAGGAAATTTATTCAGAAATGCTATAAGCACTGATAACTTAAACCAGAAAAGGTCAGCAACTCCACGGATTGCCATCTTGTTAAATCAAATTCCTACCACAATAGTTTTGAGAGAAGCTAATTTTGACAAACATTTTTTGATCTTTAATAGTTACCCCCCATCAATATCTAGGCTGTCAAGACATTCTCAAGTGTTGAACAACTAAAATTAAGGCAAGCACTTTAAAAGTTTCAACATATCTTCTTGTTAATATATCACCAATTTTGCATTAAAAGAAATCTTCATATTTAACTCAAATCTCAGACTAGATATGCCATGTATAATTTTACAAACAATATGGCAATAGAGCATTTTGCTCGTCATAATATAAAATAAAACTGAAAACTGATTACTTTCTTTTCAAACACTAAACAAATGGTAAAGAATTCTTCCTCATGATATCACATGAACAATGAACAATGACATTTTCACCTCTAAAAACAATTAAAATAATCTCAACTTGTTTTCGAATGGGTTATGACTTGTAACCTTACGATAACACTGAATATATTTAAAAACGAGGCTTGCATCACGATAACCAGGGCGAAAATCAAGAGTAATTACCTTGCTCTAGTTCACCAGCCAGTTCATCTATTCCACCATGTTTGCACGCGTTAATGAGCATCCCAAGTGTGTCTTTTTCTTTATTTTGTTGCTGCCATGTTCTCAGGACAGGAAGAAATTGCTGATCCAAAGGAATTCCACCATGTCGTTTTTTTACAATATCTACAGTGTTTAATCCTAGGTGATGAGCAAGGGTTATCCAGCGTGGACCCACTCTTCTAAGCACAGCCATGAGAAAAACATCATCCAACACAGCAGAGTTGAATGGATGAGCTGGAACAATGATTAAATACTCATTATACCAATGCAAATTGACACACATAGCATGACCAACCAAATTACAAAAATGGCATCCCACACTATGTTCCACATGGCATCCAATGTCCCACATGGCATCTCACCATATATCCCACATTTGCATCATACTTTATGTCCCACATGGTATCATACCCTAAGTCTCACATATGGCATCAATCTCTGTCCCACATGGTATTCCACCTTATGTCTCTCATGGCATCCCACCTAATGTCCCATAGTACCCCACCACATGTCCTACATGACATACCACATGGCATCCCACTCATGTCTCACATGGCATCCCACCCTATGTCGCACATGGTATCCCACTCCATATCCCAAGTGTCATCCCATCCGATGCCTCACATGGCATCCCACTCTATATCACATGTGGCATCCCATTTGATGTCACACAAGGCACCTACCCTACTATATGTCACATGTGGCATCCTACTCTATGTTCCACATGGTTCCCATCCTGTATCACATGGTATCCCTCCCTATGTCACGCATCCCATATCCCACATGACATCCCATCCGATGTCCCACATGTAATCCCAATATGTCACATGTGGCATCACACCCTATGTCACATGTGGTATCCCACCCTCTCATCATAGCTCCCACCAAATGTCCCACATGGTATCTCACTCCATATCCCACATGACATTCCACCCCATGTCCCACATGATTTCCTACCCCATGTCCCACATGACATCCCATCCTATGTCCATGCAGTATCATCCTTTCATACTCCTTGATTGAGCATACTAAGTATGAAAGTCTGTCAGGTCATAAAA
Source organism: Chiridota heheva (assembly GCA_020152595.1). Classification (NCBI taxonomy): domain Eukaryota; kingdom Metazoa; phylum Echinodermata; class Holothuroidea; order Apodida; family Chiridotidae; genus Chiridota; species Chiridota heheva. The sequence goes on along the minus strand of JAIGNY010000081.1, from coordinate 59,339 downwards.
CAACTTTATGTAAATGAACTGTTGAATAAAATAATAAAGGAAAAGTCAAATAATAATACCAGATACAGCCCTTAATGTATACCACATGTATCCCTCCCTAGGATCATATAGTCCATATGTGGCATCCCTCCTTTTACTCCATATGCAGACTCATCATGTCACATTCCCTCATTGAGCATACTCTTATAAGTATATAATTTTGTCAGTTCATATAACAACTTTATGCAAATGAACTTTTGGATAATATAATAAAGGCCAAGCCAAATAATCATGCCTAATAAGAGTCATTGGTGCAAAGAGATTTTGAGGAACTTGAAAAGGATTTTATATCTCAAGTTGTATGAAAGACACTTGAGGATCTCTAAACAATATTGGAAAAGTATATCATTTAATAGAAAATATCAAAGGGTTTGTAGATTTTCTATGGAAACTCTAGTCTTTAACCTGTAGAAGTGTCTCTGAAAAACATTTTAAAGAAGCTGCAGCCTTCAATAAACATTTCTAAAGAAACTAACACTTTCTGAGGATTTCTGAAGGACCTTTATCATTTTCTGAGGAAATCTGAGGAAAAACTGTGGATGGCCAGATAGCCGGATGTAATCACCATTACATTGGTTCGCATTAAGCTTCACATGCTCATCAAAAACAAACCATGTGGACAGAAGTATATTTAATTACTCTCATGAATTTGTGCAATGTTGTACTATAATGAAACTACAAACAAACACGCTCAAAGACATCAATCTTTAAGTATGGTTCTGATTGAATGCTAATCATTGGCAGGGATTGGGGACTACTTGTGGATACTAATAAGCAATACTGTACTGTATGATCATATACAGTGGGATCCACTACCAACAGATTATACAAATGTTGGTTTAATTTGTTGATTTTGCAGAGGCAGGAGGTAAGAGGGGTGGGACCTATCTTTGTTAGGTTTAGGGATGGGGGTGATGATGGCCTCTCTCTAGGTGTTGGGGAAAGAGTGTGAGAACCACAGATAATTGTAAACAAATGTCTGAAACTTTCTACACATAAAAGTCAGTTCTTCAAACTTTAATTATTCTTTATGCAATTTTAGTTTTTTTAACTATTCTTTTATTCTTCTATTCTATTGCAATCTGTCATATCAATGAAAAAATAGCCATTTTAATTATTAAAAATGCATGGTTCGTAAAGAATGGCAGATAGCCTACATACCTCCTCTAAGATAATCTGCCAGATCAATGTGGCCATGCAGCACCAAGTCTCTCTGAAACTTTTGCAAGGATTCCTGATGTTTTTCATTTAGTGCATACCACCACATGTTGAAAAGTGTGCTGGTTCTCATAAACATGCTTTTCTGCCTGTTACAAATATCATCCCAGTTAACAGACTTTCCAAACACTTTTGCATAATCTTGAAGTTCATGTCCAATCTCTTTTGAAATCTCCAGCAATTGCTCATCATTGAATGGAAATCTTGGGGGTTGAGCTGTAAGAATACATGTTTTAAATCCAGATGAAGTAAGAGTACACATCTTAGACATTTGATAAGTGAAATTATGGTAAGTATTTGTAATATAAGTTATTGCACCTTATTGTGTTCCTCTATTCATACCAAGCTCAAATCTAATGTGCAAATAAAAACCTGCTGTACTGAAATTCATTATATCATATAAACACAATACATATATTTCATCAAGTAAGAATATCAGTTTAATGAGTGATCCCATAAATGGAATAATATCTCCATACAACCTTGAATGTGCTGGGCACCCAAGATATTTCTGTAGATATTTTCCACATGTACTGTATTTATATCAGCTTCATAAGTCAATACATTTTTAGAGGCACCATGTTAAAGCTATGTTTCAGAATCTATCACCTATGGGCAATAGGTTGTCCTTCCCTGGATAAGTTCTGTGGCATTTAATAATGTACAGTATAATACAATGGCACTGAAAAGCTAACAAAACCATATTTTGTTTTCATTGCTAGTTGAATATAATAATGTTACCATCAACAACTTTTGGGTCTCAGTCTCCATCCATCAACAAGTCTTTAACAAAAACCAAAGTAATATTTCTTATTGTGCATGAAAGGTAAAAACTGACTCTAAGTTCATAATTTCTGAAGATAGAATAGCTTTCCCTTGGTTGGAAATACAATGCAACACGAGCAGTAAATCAAAAAGTATAAATAGAGTATACAGTATTTGCCATTCTTTAATTGATGGTTATCTTTTACAGGATTAACATTAATACATCTTTGAACTCTGATGCTTTTGGTCTGAGAACCAACAATGTTGTTTTTCGAATTTACAATGAAGCACTTCATTGAGTAGAAATAAAACCCACAATTTTTACACTAAAATCAGTAAGGACAATGGTAGCAAAATTGCTTTGAATGTGAAGATTTATTGGACTGTCTCACTATCTTATTGTTCTTTATAATCAAATCTAAATTGCTCCTATGGCAGAATGCTGACATATGTTAGTTGGCTCAACAAAAATTATAATAAAAAAGCAAGAGCATCCCAGAAAAAGATGATGAGTCCCTTGTTGATACCTTTGGCATAGTATCCTTATCATCAACAAAATCTACTACCATGTGTCCACCTTTCTTCCACCCACTCTCTGGCATCTTGCTCTCTAAATCATGTTTTCTTTATCTTCTAAATGTCATCTACACTGGCATCAAAAGGCCTGCAATACACCTCCCACATCCTTCTATCTCTCTACTCTAAATCCATCTATCCTCTCACTCTTTCTTCACCACACTTGCTTGAAATCCCTCCCTCCCTCGCTTCCTCCCTCCCCCTCCCCCTGTCTCTCTCCCTCCCTCCTCTCTCTCTCTCTTGGCCTTGCTTTTAAAATATCCAATTTGTTGGTTTAATCTTTGTAATTATTTTGAGCTCACCAGGAATGTGTGCTGATAAAAAGAGTTATTACAAAAGTAGGTTGTACAGGGGCAAGCAAGAAGAACGTGTTGGATTGTGAGGATGCAGTGGCAATTGTTACAGAGGGGTTGGGGAACCAATAAGGAGGTGGGAGTGAGTGAGGTGGGTGTGACCAATTCCAAGACGGGTAATATGAACGTTGTCGTCGAGAAAGGTTGTTGATGGTGGATTTGATCGATTGTGGGCTGGATAACATGGAGTTTGTTATCAATTTGGAAGTTCCATAAGGTTTGCCAGCGGTCACGAACAAGAGAAGCGATAAGCGGTTTGATGTCAGAGAGGGTTTTGGGAAAAGGGGAAGTGGAGGAGGTTAAGGGCAAGCTTAGCGGCTGTATCAGCCCTGTCATTGCCAGGGATGCCAACATGGCTGGGTATCCAGAAGAAAAGAACACTTTTCCTGCAGAGGGTGGGAGAAAAGAGTTTCCGGAGGAGGAGGTGGCAGGTGAGGTTATCCCATTTAAGATTGAGTAATGAAGTAAGAACAGCCTTTGAGTCAGAGAAAATGGCAAAGTGACTAAGAGGAGAGTACTCAATAAAGTTGAGGGCGAGGAGAATGGCCTTAGCCTCGGCTGAAAAGATGGATGAGTGGTCAGGAAGTCTGCTACTGAGGGTGATGTCTTGGATGATGGCAGCAGCAGCTGTCTTGTTGCCTTCCTTGAGCCAAATAGATGGATGTAATTTGAGAGTTGGTCTTTGATTTGGTTGTGGAGATTGATGAAGAGATTAGGGTGAGTTTGAGTTTTGTTATAAGTGGAGAGGTCTAGGTGGACAGAAGGAAGGGGTGGCCCAAGGCGGAAAAGTGGGCCAGGAATAGGTGATTGATGCCAAGTTGAAAGAGGTCTGATTTAATCACGTAAAGCTGAAGGGGGCGATAGGGTTTTAGTCCTATCAAAGAGGAGGAGAAATTGGGGTACCTAATGAGGTTGTAAACTTCTGTGTTGGTGAGGACTCTAAAAGCATAGGAGGCTAAGCTTTTTACATCTAAGTAGAAAGGGGGTTAGTTGGCTTCAGAAGGCTAGTGATTGGGGAGATCCTGATCAGACAAAGCCTGAGGGCTTCATTTTGGATGGTGTTAATGTGGTTGAGGTATGAGTTGTGAGCAACACAGTAAACAATGCCATAGTCTTTGGTGAGCCTGAAAATTTTGAGGAGAGCATAGCGGTTCGCTCCCCAAGTAGTGTTGGAGATTGGAGGAGGTTGAAGAGCTATTGCATTTTAGTTTCAGGTTGGTGATGTGGGCTTGAGGTGAGCTTTCTAGTTAGACCAAGGAACTTTGGTTTTCAACTTTAGGGATGGAGCACAAAGTTCTTGGGGTGGAGGTTGTTGAAATGACAAAGTGCATGCAGACTGTCTTGTCTTTGGAGAATCTAAAACCGTTATTGTTGGCTGATTGAGGCTGGTTTGGAGCCAATTTTCAACAATAGGAAAGCTAGGGAGGAGTAGAAGATGGTGCATCCAGGAGGATAGTTGATGCTGGGGCCAAGGTCATTCCCGATGTCATTAATGCTCAGGTTGAAGAGAGTGGGGAGAGGATGCTGCCAAGTTGAGAGGGTGTGGCCAATGTGTATCTGAACTTGGAACTGCCTGGGTGAGAGGAAGTTTTGAATAAAGATGGGGAGGTGGCCTCTGAGGCCAATGGTGTGAAGCTTCGGGTAATGCCGTATTTCCAAGTAGTGTGAAAGCTTTCTAGGTCAAAAAATATGGCAATTGTTCCTTTTTGCAAAGTTCCCGGATATCTGGTCTAATTGAGGAGGAGAAGAGGATTCTGTTGGTCTCGAGGAACCAGTTTAGTCTCTGATTAATGATCTTTTCCATAATTTTACAGGACAGCAAGTAAGGGCGATGGGTCGGTAGCTGGTGGGGTCGGTGCTATCCTTCCCGGTTTAGGGGGATGACAATAGCTGTCCTCCAGATAGGGAAAGGAGTGTGGAGGACCAAATGTGGTTGAAGATGGTGAGTAGGGTAGTGGTGGCCTTGATGGGGAGGTGTTTCAGAAACTGATAGGGGATGTTATCTGGGCCCTTGGAAACTCGCTGATAGCTTAGTTTAATTCAGAAAGGTGAGAGGGTGTTGTATAGCTTCTGAGGTGCAGTTGTCAGAGGAAAAGTGATTCTCGGGCTTCATCATAAGCTTTTGATTTTGAAAGCATTGGAGTAGTTGGTCGAGGACGAGATGTTGCTGAAAGAGGCGGCGAGGTGGTCAACGATGTCTTTTTATGAGAAGGTCTCCATTCCAAGAGAGATGGGAGATGGAAGATTTGCCTACTCTGCCGTGGAAGCTGTTAACCATTCTCCAAATCTTCTTAGTGGGGGTGTTGGTGGTGAGAGAAGAGATAAAGTTGTTCCAAGTGTTGGTTTACTGTCCTTGATAGTCGTCTGGCCTTGCACGGCTGATCACGAAAGAGGTTAAGGTTATGGGTGGTCGGGTTAGTTTAAAGTTCCTGAGGGCTCTTTTCCTGTTCTTGATGGCGGTTTTGCAGTCATCTGAGAACCAGGGTTGGGGGATGATTTGGGGTTTGGAGGTTTTGGGGTTGGCAGGTGGCGATGTTGATAAGGATATTACTGAAGTTAGACATGGGATCCTCATCCTCGAGAAGATGGGGGAGAGGTGAGTCACAGAGGGTTTCAAAGGGACCAGTCAGCCTTGTCGAGGTTCCAATTGGGGTGTGCTCAGTGGGGATTTGAAGATTGGAGTGTATAAGAAGAGGGTAATGATCACTACCACAGAGGTCAGCAGTGACTCTCCAACTAAAATCAGGGGAGGAGGTTAGGGGAACAGATAGACAGGTCAATACAGGTGAGAGAGCCTGTGGCAGGATGACGGTAGGTCGGGAGTTAGTGTTCAGTAAGGACAGGCTGTGCTGACGGAGAGTTTTTGATGAACTTGCCTCTAGGGGTGGTGGTATTAGAGCCCCACAGAGGGTTGTGGCGTTGAAGTTACCAAGAAGGATGAAGGGGTGGGAAGCTGAGAGATGAGGTTGTTAAGGCTGGTTGGTTGAATGTTGGTGTTGGGAGGAGATAGATATTGCAGAGAGTGAAAGTTTTGTGGAGGAGATAGAAATACAGATGGCCTGAAGGTCGGTGTGTGCACACTAACAGGGCTGTGGGGATATCGTGTCTAACGAGAATGGAGACGCCACCACAGGCCCTGTCAGCATCCACTTGATGTTTGTGATAGCAAGCAAAGTTGTTAAGGAGTAATGGTGGTGGTTTTCAAGAAAGTTTCTTGTAGGCAGAAGACGACCGGGTTGAAGGTGGAGGCCAGAAGGTCCGATTTCTTCAGAATTGGCCTTAAGGCTCCTAATGTTCCATTGTATGATGTTGTGGGTGTTATTGTAATTGTTTGTGGTGTATGCCATAAAGGAGGCGGGGTTATCTGGAGGGAGATCTGCTGGGTCTGAGTTAAACTTGTTTTTCTTTGGATCTGTTTCTTTGGGAGCGATTGTTTTGAAAATTGGGCCGAGAAGTATGATCGGTGTGTTGTGTCGAACAATCCATACTCTCTTCAGTGTGGGTTTGAGAGGTGGGTTGTTTGTTGATTGGTTGTTTGTTGATTGGTTGTTTGTTGATTGGTTGTTTGTTGATTGGTTGTTTTTGGTTGTTTGTTTGTTGATTTGTTGGTTTGTTGGTTGTTTGCTTGGCTGGTTTTAGCTTGATGTATGAAAACCAGATATCATAAATGATACACATCCCCTCGCCGCTAAAAACATGCTTTGCAGCATCTGTCACACCTGCCATCCCACCCTCTGTTCCAACATATCATACCATGCTACTTCCCTCCCTACAGGAAATCATACATGAAATCCAGATACCATTCCACAACACAACATGTATGCCATCACACCTGCAATCAAGATGACATCCCACCATATGCCTTGCCACTCTGTCTCATATACCATGCCACTCTGTCCCATATACAATGCCACCCTGTCCCATATACCATGCCACCCTGTCCCACATGTCATCCCTCCCTGTCCCAGATACCACACCACCTTGTCCCACATCCTATCCCTCCCTGTACCATGTGCGATTCCACCCTGTCCCACATGCCATCCTACCCTGTCCCACATGCCATCCCACCCTGTCCTACAGGCCGTTCCATCCAATCACACATGCTATTCTACTCTATCACACATGCTATCCTACTCTGTCCCCCATGCCATCCCGCCTTGTCCCACATGCCATCCCAGCATGTCATAAATGCAATGACAATACCTTGTTGCACATGCCCTACTCTGTCCCCCATGCCATCCCGCCTTGTCCCACATGCCATCCCAGCATGTCATAAATGCAATGACAATACCTTGTTGCACATGCCACGCCTCCCTGTCCCACATGCTATCCCACCCTGTCCAATATGCCATGACATCCTGTCCCACATTCCATGGTATCCTGTCCCACATGCCACCCTGTCCCACATGCCACCCTGTCCCACATGCCACCCTGTCCCACATGCCACCCTGTCCCACATGCCACCCTGTCCCACATGTCCACCCACCCTGTCCCATGCATGCCACCCTGTCCCACATGCCACCCTGTCCCACATGCCACCCTGTCCCACATGCCACCCTGTCCCACATGCCACCCTGTCCCACATGCCACCCTGTCCCACATGCCACCCTGTCCCACATGCCACCCTGTCCCACATGCCATCCCATCCCGCATGCCATCCCACCCTTCATCCTAATTCCTACATCTACCAATCATTCTACCCTCTTCCACCCAACATTCTTTCCTCTCACTCCCATTCCCCATTCCCTCACTTCTATCAACTCAACATGCCTCATTCACCTACCATCTCCCTTCACCTGCCATCCCCTGTTCATCTACAATCCTCCATTCACCTGCCATCCTCTATTCCCCAACATGCCCCATCACCGTACCATTCCCCATTAACATACAATCCCCCATTCACCTACCATCATCCATTCACCTACTACCCCAACCCAGCTTTTGCCATCCACCCATCTACCAAATATACTTTTAAGCAACTCATCATTCCAACCTTCACTATAACCTTCACTCTCTCCATTGCACTACATCCATTGCACTACATCCCCCGCCAGCCTTAACTTAAATCTGACACTATCAATAGAAACATGCTTAACTTTTTCCCCTTATAATTAAACCAGATAAAGCTGATCTTCCTACCAAATCAGAAAGAAAATTCACTACATTAATTTGCAGATTATATTAATCTAGTCTATCATGTGTCCACTCTATTCAAGCGACCAAAATCATGTTAAGCTCTGACCACTATACATACTAATGAAAGTCAATATTTTGGTACCATGAACACTATAGCTAACAACATAATTGTACCAAATTTGAAACAAATCAGTCATGCGGTTGTTAAAATATGAGCATTCTAGATTTTATCATAAAGCCCCACCTACATGTACTATACTCATTGATATGCGTAACATGCTACCAAAAACAATAGGGCACATCTGCGGACCATGGGCTATCTGTGTACCACATATGAACTGAATCCCATGTATTGTTCTTGAGATACTGTGTTTACAAGCTATTTTTCAACAAATTAATGTTAAGCCCCGCCCACTATGCATATTAATGACATTCAACATTTTGGTACCATGAACATGTACACATTAGCTAACATCATAATTACACCAAATATGAAACTAAACAAACATGCGGTTCTTAATATATGAGAATTGAAAGATTTTATCGTTAGGCCCGGCCTACTCATTAATATGTGTGACATGACACCAAAGCAATAGGGCACATACTGTATGTGGACCATGGGCTACCTGTGTACAACATATGACGACCGTGTTTACAAGCTCTTTTCAGCAAAATCAGATTAAGACCCGCCCACTATGCATATAAATGAAATCTAACATTTTAACATCATAAACATGTACACACCAGCTAACATGATTATAATATTAAATATGAAACAAAGACGTGTGGTTGTTAAAAAATAAACATTTCAAGATTTTCACTTTAAGCCCCGCCTACTGATTAATATGCATGACATTATCATCAAAAACAATAGGGCACATCTACAGACCATGGGCTATCTGTGTACCACATACAACATGAATCCAGTTTACCGTTCTTGAGATACCATGTTTACAAGCTCTTTTCAGCAAAATCATATTAAGCCCCGCCCACTATGCATATTAATGGCATTCAGTGTTTTTACATCGTGAACATGTACACATCAGCTAACATCATAATTAGGCCAAATATGAAACAAAACAGACATGCGGTTTTTAAAATATAAACATTTCAAGATTTTTACTTTAAGCCCGGCCTACTCATTAATATGCAAGATATCAACACCAAAAACAATAGGGCACATCTATGGACCATGGGCTATCTGCGTACCACATATGACATAAATCCAGTGTATCCTTCTTGAGATATCGCGTTCTCGAGTTGGCCATCACAAACATACACACACACCCACATACACCCACCCACGCACACACACCCACCCACGCACACACATACTGTACACCCACACACACGCCATCATGACCGCATAGGTTTCTGATGCTATCACATCGGAACCAAAAATGGGTAGTGGAAAAATGGTAGGGAAAAGCCTGGTGCGCTGTGTGAGTTATGCTAAGCAAAAGTTGTGTGTGGGCATGAAAACGAAAATATCGTAAAGATCTTACCAAAATCAAGAGGAAAAAAGTCAGAAAATGTTATGCAAATATGCTAATTAGTATGCACACAACCCTCCAACCATGCTCATTTGAACAATAGCAATGTCCTCTACCCCTGCGCCAAGTTACATGAATGTACACCATTCATAACTTAAGTTATGAGCTCATGTTAAACATTTGTGGACAACAACGATGACAGGATGATCCCTATGTCTCTTCATCCTGCTTCGCAGGCGAGACAAAAATAAAATTATTCTGTATTCTAATGGTTCTAATCATATGATAATTAACAATGTGTGTTACCCATGTTACAACTTGTTCAGATATATGATATTCCTTTCATTTGGTAATATTCTTCCATAAATCTTGAAAAACAATTTTACCACACAAGTTAAATTTTCAAGAAATGGATTAAAACAGATGTATGATTGCAAAATGCCCACTTCGTTTCAATTGTTGTTAGAAAAAGTGGTCCTCACATTAAATATTACAACAGAACACACAAAACATTGAAACTAAAGGCGTGTTTTACCTCTGTAACCATATGGCGAACCCTTGACATTAGCTCCCATTCCAACTGGTGTTCTGTTATAATATGCATTGCTAGACGGAGTAGAAATACCTGCAGGTTGGCTATCAATAACCTTCTTTTCTTTTAACTTTCTGTCTTTCTTCCGAGCTTCACTGTTATTACTCATCATCTCTGTAGTTCTAGTGCTCCCAGAAGATGGCCGATGCTGATTTTCTTCAGGTTTTCCTCCCACAAAATTATTCCATATGCTCTTGAATATACCTTCTTTTGGCTCATCACTGCTTAAAGAGTCCCCTGATGAAAATTGATCATTTCTAGTTTGTGGATGAGATACATTTTTTGAGAGTTTGGCCTTTTTTTCCATATCCTGAACAAATTTTGATGGGGAATATCCTTTAAAGTGAAGGAGTAGAGAAAAAAAATCATATTATTTATGACTGTATGAGGCAGCTAATTATTCATGCCTTTCACTTTTAAAGATTTTAAATCACAGAAATACAGAGCCTCCAAAATTCATCTAATGTGATCTTCAGCCAAAAACAAAATTAGTCCTAGTAAATGTTTAATTTGGTTTGTTGATGTTTAACGGAGTCAAATGTGCTATAATAAATTATGGTGTAAGAGTTAGGATAGTGAGGAGATGCAAGCTTTGTTAAAGGAATAAAGGGAAAAGGTTGAATGTGGGAGAAAAAGTAAGGTGAAAAGAAAGGGGTGTGTAAGGTTAGGTGTAGAAAGGGAGGGGGGAGATTATATGTGGTGGAAGAGGTTGTTGTTGCGGAGGAACTTGATGATGTTTGAGGAAGAATTGTTTTCGAATAGGTCAGAGATTGAGGAGAGTGAGAAGATCTGTAGTTCTGGTATAGGGGACAGGTTAAGAAAATATGCTTGATGGAGAGATCGGTGTTGCAAGTGGGGCAGGAGAGCCGGATAGGAGATACGAGTGAGTGAGAGAGGTGTGGCCGAGGCGGATGCGAGTGACAATTATATCTTCCCTGCGCTTGTGACTGTGCAAAGGAGTCTTGGTCCCAACATTGGGTTTGATGGTGTGAAGTTTGTTACTGATTTCGTGATTCCAGGAGTTTTAACAGGTTTTATTGATGTAATTGGAGATGCAGAGACGGAGATCGGATTGTGGAATAGGAAAAGGAGAGATTGACAGAGCTTTGTTAGGGGCTCTGTCGGGGCTCTCATTACCAGGGATGCTGACGTGGCTGGGAATCCAGAAAAAGATAATTTTCTTTCTTAGGGAGGAAACAGTGTGGAGTTTGTTGAGGATTTGTAAAATGAGAGGGTTGGTCCAGTGCATGTTGAGGGTGCCAGTGAGGGCAGATTTAGAGTCAGAGAAGATGACAAAATGGGGGCGGAAAGAGAGTTCTATGAAGTTTAAGGTTAGGAGGATGGCTCTTCCTTTGGCAGAGTAGATAGAGGTGCTGTCGGGTAACCTTGAGGAGGGGGTGAAGCCAGGACAGGCAGCGGCGGCTGCAGAGGAGCCTTCCCGTGTGGAGCCATCAGTGAAGAGGAAGGAGTAATCATGAAAATGTCTACTGAGTTGGCAGTATTTGAAGTGGAAGAAGGCTGGGTTGTGGCGAGCTTTCGTGAAGGAGGAAAGACCAAGATAAACCTTGGAGGGGGGAGAGGGGAAGCGAATAGTCCAGGTGGGTGTAGGTGGGATGGTGTGTCTGGCAATCGAGAAAATCTTGATATTGGCTTTGGAGAACTGGGAGTGCATCCGGATCCTGAAAGGTGAGGGGATTCATTTGTTGAGATTGAAGAGGTTGATGAAGGATGGAAAGCGGATGAAATGGAAGCAAGGCTTACATGGATTGGTGAGGATGTGGAGAGCAAAGGAGAGGCCAATAAAATTTTGAAATAAATTTATAAAATAAAAGACTGGTTTTGCATTTGAAAACTTTACTTATAGAGCCTAAAATACAGTAAAACAACTGGCTGTACACATACTACAACTCTGTAGCAAAGTTTAATGGAATATTTTTGTGAAGTTTTATTTATATGATAGAGGACTTTTAAAAAAAGTCAGCAAAAAAGCCATGTTGATATCTTATTCTGCTTAGGAGTTACCTTGTACTTCAAAAATTTTGTCACTGTTGAAATGTAACCTTGCAATGTACAGTTTGAAATCATCATTGCAGATCCAAGATCAATTTACATACATTTCTTTGCAAATAAATTGCCTCTTTCCAAATTACTGGAAAACACTTTGTTCAAGTACTGAGATGGGGTATAACATGCATTTTACTAGAACATGATTTGCCTATATACACATGTATCATACAGTCTAAATGAAAGCAGCAAAATATCATTTGATAGAAATACATAATTACACTTCATGAGCTAAGATTAGATAACTCTCTTGGCACAACTCACAGATTTATTGGCAATGAAACAAGTGCACCAACATGGATATGGGTTTTCGATTAGATTAAGGAGTTGTAGAAAATGACAAAACCTTGATTGCAAATAATCAATTAGCAAAACTACAAAAAAGTTTTCATTCAGCTCATTTACTAAGAGAAATTCAAGGTCTAATAACAGAGTTTTTGAACATGAAGCAATTTGGAATATGACGCAATTTTATATATTGGTTATATCATTAAATTCTGAGCAGACCAGCTTCCGAACTTTAAAATTTTTGGACTTACCACTGATCAATGTTTGATCAATTTTAATTTATCCTTGTGATGTATGAAGAAAGTTTAAAATCTCAATTTATTTCTTTAAATTTGTTTCCTTAATAAAAGTCAATGAAAAATATGGGAAAATCTATTCCTGCACGAATTGAAGAATTTTGATAGATTAGTACAATGTTGCTATTCTAATGAATTATATTATATTTTGAAGAATGTTTTGATAATGTTGCCTCAGTCTATACACATTAAACGAAATCTCATTTTGCAAGGGCAATCTGCTGCAAGAATTAGTCTTTAATATTCTAGACTCTATGTTGTTGGGGCTCCTGAGAAATACAAGAGCCATGGTGGCTCTGCAAACATTACAATAAAGAAGGTAATTTAGCTTTCATGTTTGTGAGAACTGCACAGAATTCCAAACCTGGGCTCTACTTATATGGAAATTTTCTTTCAGACCAGACACAAATATTTTATAGCACAAACTAATTGTTTCAAGTTTTGTCAGGCAAGAATCTACATTGCAAAAGTCTCCTTGAAAGTCAGACAGAAGCATACTCAGATTTTCTCTTCAAAGGTAAAAATTAATTGTTCTCAGCAACTGAATATATGGACTGACAAACATTTGGACTGTATAAGAATACTATATCCCCATTCAATTTTTTTTTGATTATAACATGAAACTTCTACAATTTTCTATTCTGCAAGTGTAAACTTTCACTTCATGAAGGATACTAGTGTCTAGTGGTTAATCAACATGTGAACTCACATTGATATAAAACTGGTTAAATGGATATAGATGACTTGATGGTATGTAGAGACCGCTTTCCAATGATAATATTGTATCATTATACTTAAAACAAAAAGAGCAATAGCAACTAGAAATTATTAGACCTGAATATGAATATTCTTGAAGTTTGGATTACAATGGAACAAAGTTTTAACTTGAGAATGAAAACATTTTAAATTATTCATTATACTTGCTTAAAGATCAATTTTAAATGTTTAAGACACAAGATTGACAATATCTATAGAAGTAGGAGTTACTGTATAATAGTTATCGTTATTTGTTTGATGAGGGCTTAACGACAACGAGGGTCAAATTGTGCCTGAGAGGTCAGATCATTCTAGAGGTGGGTAGAAAAAGAAACAGGGGGGAATGAGAGAAATTCAAGAACAAAAGTCAAAAAGCTGTAATCGAGAGAGGAGGTGCATGGTTGAAATTTAAAACAAAGTAGAGAGAGTGGTTGGAAGAGGAGAATTAAATATGGTTGTATAGGAAAGCATGATGAAGGAAGGAGATAATCTTATCCGGAGGATTTTTCTGGAAAAACTCAGCAATCGAGTTGTGGAGAGCGAGGAAAGCTCTAGGAAGGTTGTACAGGGGGCAAGCAAGGAGAACGTGATGGATTGTGAGGGTTCAATGGCAATTGTTGCAGAGGGGTTGGGGGAGCCAATAAGGAAGTGGGAGTGAGTGAGGTTGGTGTGACCTATTCTAAGGCGGCTAATTGTCGACACGGGATAGGTTGTGAATGGTGGGTTTGATCAGAATAGTAGAGTGGATGACATGAAGTTTGTTATTAAATTAAGAGTCCCATGAGCCTTGCCGGCAGCCACAAACAAGGAAAGCGATAAGAGGTTTGATGTGAGAAAGGGTTTTAGAAAAAGGGGTAGGGAGGAGGTTGAGGGCAAGCTTAGCGGCTGCATCAGCCATGTCATTGCCACGGATGCCAACATGGCTTGGTATCCAGAAGAAAAGAATATGTTTCCTGTGGAGGGAATTTAAGGAGGATAAGGTGAGATGTAGGGTTATCCCATTTAACATTGAGTAAAGAAGTAAGGACAGCTTTGGAGTCGGAGAAGATAGCAAAGTGGCTGAGTGGAGAGTACTCAATAAAGTTAAGGGCGAGGAGGATGGCCTTGGATTTGGCTGAGATGATGGACGAGTTAGTCCGTAAGCCTGTTACTGAAGGTGTTGTCTTGGATGATAGCAGCAACAGCTGTCTTGTCGCCCTCTTTGGAGTTATCAGTATGGATGAAGGTGTAGTTTAAGAGTTGGTTTTTGATTTGCTTGTGGAGGTTGATGAAGAAGTTAGGGTGGGTTTGGGTTTTGTGATGAGTGGAGAGGCCTAGGTGGATAGAAGGGAGTGGGTGGCCCAGGGAGGAAAAGTTGGCTAGGAGAAGGTGCTGAGAGTGGTGGGATTGATGCTGAGATGGAGAAGGTCCGATTTGATGCATAAGCAGAAGGGAGGGGATAGGGTTTTAGTCCTATCAAAGAGGGTGGAGAAATTGAGGTACCTAATGAGGTTGTAAACAGGGTTTTGGGTGTTGGTGAGGGCTCTAAAAGCATAGGAAAGGCTAAGCTTTCTACACCTTAGCAGAAAGGGGGGGTTCCTTGGCTTCAACATGAAGGCTGGTGATTGGGGAGGTCCTGTAGGCACCCAGACAAAACAAGAGGGCTTCACTTTGGATGTTGTTGATGTAATATAGGTAAGAGTTGTGGGCGACACAGTAGACAATATTGCCGTAGTCAAGCTTGGCACGAATGGTGAGCCTGAAGATTTTGAGGAGCATGGCGGATCACACCCCAAGTGGTATTGGAGAGGAGGCGGAGAATGTTGAGGGAGCTGTTGCATTTCTGTTTGAGGTTGGTGATGTGTTGTTAATAGAAGAGTTTGTGGTCTAGAGTTAAACCCCAGGAACTTAGTGTGGTCAAATTTAGGGATGTGATTGCCATTAAACACGAGGTTCGGGTTGGGGTGGAGGTTGTTAAAATGACAGAAGTGCATGCAGACTGTCTTGTCTTTGGAGAATTTAAAACCGTTATTGTTGCACAAGTCTTGTAATCGGGTGAGACCGAGTTGCAGCCTATTTTCGACAAAAGGAAAGCTAGGAGAGGAGTAGAAGACGGTGAAGTCGTCCACGTCAAGGGCACATTTGATGTTGGGGTCAAGGTTGCCTGCTATGTTGTTAATGCTCATGTTGAAGAGAATGGGACAGAGGATGCTGCCTTGAGGGACTCCGTCTTCATGGGGGTAGGGGTTGGAGAGGGTGTGGTTAATAAAAAACTTGGAAGTGACTTGGTGAGAGGAAGTTTTGAATAAAGATGGGGAGGTGGCCTCTGAGGCCTATGGTGTGAAGTTTGCTAATAATGCCATAATTCCAAGTAGTGTCAAAGTTTTCTCAAGACCGAAAAAGATGGCAATGAGGTGTTCCTTTTTTGCAAAGGATTCCCGGATAGCGGTGTCGAGTGTATTTAAGTGGTCCAGGGTATTGCGATGTTTCTAGAAGCAGCTTTGGTGAGGGGAGAGGATTCTGTTGGTTTTAAGGAACCAGTTTAGTCTCTAGTTAATGATCCTTTCCATAATTATACAGCAGGTGACAGCAGGTGAGGCTGGTAGCTGGAGGTACTGTACTTCCCCGGTTTGGGGACGGGGGTGATGATAGCTGTCCTCTAGATAGGGGGAAAGGGGTGTGAGGACCAAATGTGGTTGAGGGTGTAGGATAGTGGTGGCCTTGTCGGGGAGGTGTTTCCGGAACTGGTAGGGAATGTTATCTGGGCCCTTGGAGGTGCAGCCAGCATCATGGATGGCTTGATTTAATTCAGAAAGGGTGAGAGGGATGTTAGAGCTATCAGTGTTGTTGGGAGGGAAAGGTGTTACTCCGGGCTTCATTGTGAGCTTTTTTGGCTTTTAAAGCATTGGGGTAGTTGGCCAAGGACAAGATGTTGCTGAAAGAGACAGCGAGGTGGTTAACGATGTCTTTTTTGCGGTGAGAAAGTTACCATTCCAGGAGAGTGGGAGATGGAAGAGTTGCTTACCCTGCCTTGAAAGCTGTTAACCATTCTCCAAATCTTCTTAGTGGGGGTGTTGGTGGTGAGAAAAGAGATGATGTTGTTCCAAGTGTTGGTTTTACTGTCCTTGATAGTGCACCTGGCTTTAGCACGGTTGATGCGAAAGAGGTTGAGGTTGTGGGTGGTTGGGTTAGTCTTGAAGTTCCTGAGGGCCCTTTTCCTGTTCTTGATGGCAGTTTTGCAGTCATCGTTGAACCAGGGGATGAGAGGGGGGGGGGGGGAATTAGGGGGGTTAAAGGTTTGGGAAAAAGGAGTAGGTGGCGATGTTGATAAGGATGTTACTGAAGTTTGACATGGGATCTTCACCCTCAAGAGATGGGGGGAAGAGGTGCGAGTCACAGAGGGTTTCAAAAAGGGGCCTTCTGGCCTTCTCAAGATTCCAATTGGGAGTGTGGTCAGTGGAGGTTTGAGTGAATAAGAAGAGGGTAATGGTTACTACCACAGAGATCAGCAGTGACCTTCCAGTTAAAATCAAGGAGGTTGGGGGAACAGATAGACAGGTCAATACAGGTGAGGGAGCCTGTGGCAGGGTGAAGGTAGGTTGGGGAGTGGTTGTTAAGCAAGGAGAGGCTGTGCTGTTGAAGAGTGTTTTCGACGAGCTTGCCTCTGGGGGTGGTGGTACATGGAGCCCCACAGGGGGTTGTGGGCATTGAAGTCACCAAGAAGGATGAGCGGGGTGGGGAGCTGAAAGATAAGCTTGTTAAGGCTGGTTGGTTGAATGTTGGTGTTGGGGGAGACAGATATTGCAAAGAGTGAAGGTTTTGTGGAGGGAGATGGACATACAGATGGCCTGAAGGTCGGTGTTCACACGAACAGGGCTATGTGCGATATCGTGTCTTACGAGACTGGAGACACCCCACAGGCCCTGTCGGCGTCTTCTTGATGTTTATGGTAGCAAGTGAAGTTGATGAGGGAATAATGGTCAGTGGTTTCAAGAAGGATTCTTGTAGGCAGAAGACGACCGGATTGAAGGTGGTGGCCAGTAGGTCAAATTCTTCCGAATTGGCCTTAAGGCTCCTGATCGCTGTAAAAGAGGTTCAAATCCTCAGTAGGTTAGTAATACAAACACACACACCCATCCATTCAAACATACATACACACGCCATCATGATCGAATGAGTTCCTCATGCTGATCGCATCAGTTTCTGCATCAGTTCCTGATGCTAATCGCATCAAAACCAAAACTCATCTTGCAAATAGATCCTTCTGTTTTGGAGAAGCTAATTTTATGCCACTGTAAACCAAACAATGCAATGAACTGATAAATATTGAATATTAATCGGCAGAAATAGAAAGGGTATATTACATTGTTCAAAGTGTAATACTGCTAACCGTTAGGTGTGTGAAAATATATGGCTTTAGTGTTATAAATTATTTTTGTGAAAATTCCAAAAAAAGGAACTACCCCCCTCTCCGCCCTCCCCTCCCTTTCTCTCTCTGGATCCGCCATTGATTTCAGATAAGAAAAGTATCTCCATAAGGACATTTTCTGACATCGCATACCTTTCATACACGATCCCTGCTCAATAACACAACCTTTTGATTTTCTACAATCTGTATGCAGTAATTACCCTCTTACCTGTTTCTGTAAATGTTCTCACATCTGGAAGAGGAACTAAGACAGTCCGATTTCTATTCTTAGGTGAAAAAATTTGTTTTCCATGGAATTTGCCACAAGTATTAGTAAGATAACTGGGGAAATCATTTCTGTCATTCTGAAAAAGGAAGAAATATGTTGGACAATTGAGAACTGCAAGCATCAGGAAGCACACTGATGTCTTTGTAGCTACAACCAATGGCAAAAGCAAGGGCTTAAGAAATGTAACATTCTGGCAACTAGTGTTATTTAGAATTTAAAGTTTTATTTCATTTGCTTAGAAATGACTGGTGTAGGCAGTCTACAGTACAAGGTTGGTGCCTTCATCCTCACTTTTTTATTAATTGTTGATAAATTTTGAAAGAAAACTTATTAAACTTTTCTACCAATTGAAAAAAAATTGAATAATTTCTTCAATATTTCTTCAGGTAATAAAATAAATTATAATTCACCATATTACTATTCTATTACTTTCCTGACATATCCCATGATCTTAAAGCCATACAATTTCAGTCAAAATTGGAATTCTCGAGGTCGGTTCGACGTAACCGTGTACGGGCTCAGTACGATTTTGCCGAGTTGAAGGGGAAACTTTATCATAACAGTCAATAGGATATTTTTTATAAATACTTGTGTCGCCTCAGCCAGTCAGCGAAAATAAATGGTACTCACATATATTGGAAACTATTATCTAATACACAACATTTTTTAAGAAAAATAAATTCTGTCAAGTATTTTTAGCAAAATGACAAAAAAAAGGTTTTTCTCCTATTGACTGCAATGATAACTGACTGTTTGTTTTCCCCTTTAACTAAAGTTTGAGATGGTCAAAAAAGCATTGTTACATTGCGGTGTACCACAACATTCCCGGATGTCCGACCTCCAGAATAGAATACAAACAGACCTTTAAGAAGTGTGAGGATGTGATGTCCCAACTAGTCTGATTTCAGATGTTTCTACACTAATAAGACATAACTTTTAACTTGAATATCTTCTTAAAGGAATAAGTTCCTTCACCATTTTGCTTTTTTACTTCCTTTTACAGAAATTTCACCACCACCCATGTGATCCTCTTGAACACCCAAGGTGCAGTGGACAAATAAAAAAAATGCCCTGAACATAAAGGTTTTAACATTTTACTGAAATGCAAGAAGCACTGCTGTGGTCTGGATTAAATGGAATATGATGGTATACGTTTCACAGATATAGAGCCCAATACAAAAGTAGGGTTAAGTGCCTGCATCTTGAATGTAGTGGGCTTCACATGATGAAAATCAACCCCTCTGCAGAATTGGCCAATTCCAGGACAAAGCCTCACATTGCACTGTAAACTGAAATTTAGCAGCATAAGTAATTTGTGCATCATTTCAGTCTTTAACCAGAAATCATAAACAGTGCAAATCCCCTCCCCTCTGTCCCACATACCATCTCACTCTGTTCCACATGCCATCCCATCCTACATTTCTCACTAAAGGTAGTCACATGAAATCCACATGCAATTCCACCACATGACCCATATGCTATCACATGCAATCTAGATGACATCCCCCACATGCCATGCTACCTTGTCCCACATGCCATGCCTTTCTGTCCCACACACCATCCCAACCTGTCTTACAGGCCAGTTCACCACCCTATCCTTTATGCCATCACACCTGTAATCCAGATGATATCCTACCACATGTAATACCATATGCCACCATGTTCCACATGCCACCCCATTCTGTCCCACATTCCATCACTATAAGCACAGCATGCACCATTCACCTATCATCTCTTCACCAAATTTCACCTACAGTGTGAGCCTCCATTCGTTCACCTTCTATCCCCAATTCACCTACCACCCTTACCCACCTTTTACAACCCTATCATCTACCAACTATACTCTTAACTAACTCATCATTCCCACCTTCACTATAACCTTCACTTACTCCATTGCACCACAGCTCCCTCCTCATTACCTCCTGATAATTTGCATCAACAGAAAAACATTAACCTTGAACTTGAATCTCATATTCCCCATAAAAATATGCTCTACTTGATATTTTTCCTATGGGTTGTCAGGTAGCCAAGTGGTTAAAGCTCTGGTTGTGCACCACTGTGTCTTCACATGTGCGCGGATTTGATAACTGCCTGGCATTGTGGGTTTTTCTTTGGGTACTCCGGCTTTCCTTACACTTGGCAGTGGCTTGCTTAATATGTTTGATGAGGTCTTAACAGCACTACTACAACGAGGGTCAAATTGTGCCTGAGAGGTCAGATTATTATAGAGGTATGAAGGAAAGGAAACAGGAAGAAAATGAGAGAAATTCAAGATCGAAAGGTCAGAAAGCTGTGATCGAGAGGGGAGGTGCATGGTTGAAACAAAAACATAGTAGAAAGGGGGTGGAAGAGGAGAATTAAATATGGTTGTAGAGGGAGGCATGATGAAGAAAGGAGATAATTTTATCCGGATGATTTTTCTGGAAGAACTCAGCAATTGAGTTGTGGGGAGCAAGGGAAGCTCTGGGAGAGTTGTACAGGGAGCAAGCAAGGAGAACGTGATGGATTTTGAGGGTGCAATGGCAATTGTTGCAGAGGAGTTGGGGGGAGCCAATAAGGAGGTGGGAGTGAGTGAGGTGGGTGTGACCAATTCTAAGACGAGTAATATGAACGTTGTCGATACGAGAGAGGTTGTTGATGGTGGATTTGATCGGAATTGTGGGCTGGATGACGTGGAGTTTGTTATCAATTTGGGAGTTCCATGAGGTTTGCCAGCGGTCATGAACAAGGGAAGCGATAAGCGGTTTGATGTCAGAGAGGGTTTTATGAAAAGGGGCAGGGAGGAGGTTGAGGGCAAGTTTAGCGGCTGCATCAGCCCTGTCATTACCTGGGATGCCAACATGGCTGGGTATCCAGAAGAAAAGAATACTTTTCCTGCGGACGGTGGGAGAAAGGAGTTTCCGGAGGAGGAGGTGGCATGTGAGGTTATCCCATTTAAGATTGAGTAAAGAAGTAAGAAGAGCCTTTTGAGTCAGAGAAAATGGCAAAGTGGCTGAGTGGAGAGTACTCAATAAAGTTGAGGGCGAGGAGAATGGCCTTAGCCTCGGCTGAAAAGATGGATGAGTAGTCGGGAAGCCTGCTACTGAGGGTGATGTCTTGCAAGACAGCAGCAGCAGCTGTCTTGTTGCCTTCCTTGGAGCCATCAGTATAGATGGAGGTGTAATTTGAGAATTGGTCTTTGATTTGGTTGTGGAGATTGATGAAAAGGTTAAGGTGGGTTTGAGTTTTGTGATGAGTGGAGAGGCCCAGGTGGACAGAAGGGAGGGGGGTGGCCCAAGGAGGAAAAGTGAGCCAGGAGAAGGTGCCGAGAGTGGCAGGGTTGATGCCGAGATGGAAGAGGTCTGATTTAATGCGTAAGCTGAAGGGAGGGGATAGGGTTTTAGTCCTATCAAAGAGGGTGGAGAAATTAGGGTACCTAATGAGGTCGTAAACAGGGTTCTGGGTGTTGGTGAGGACTTTAAAAGCATAGGAAAGGCTAAGCTTTCTACATTTAAGTAGAAAGGGGGGTTCGTTGGCTTCAACATGAAGGCTGGTGATTGGGGCGGTCCTGTAAGCACCTAGACAAAGCCTGAGGGCTTCATTTTGGATGGTGTTGATGTGGTTAAGGTATGAGTTGTGAGCGACACAGTAGACAATATTGCCGTAGTCAAGCTTGGCATGAATGGTGAGCCTGAAAATGTTGAGGAGAGCATAGCGGTTCGCACCCCAAGTGGTGTTGGAGAGGAGTCGGAGGATGTTGAGGGAGCTGTTGCATTTTAGTTTCAGGTTGGTGATGTGTTGCTTGTAGGTAAGCTTGAGGTCTAGAGTTAGACCCAGGAACTTTGTGTGTTCAACTTTAGGGATGCGATTTCATTGAGCACAAAGTTCTGGTTGGGGTGGAGGTTGTTGAAATGACAAAAGTGCATGCAGACTGTCTTATCTTTGAAAAATTTAAAATCGTTTTTGTTGCTCCAGTCTTGCAGCTGGTTGAGGCTGATTTAGAGCCTACTTTCATTAATAGGAAAGCTAGGGGAGGAGTAAAAGATGGTGAAGACGTATAAGGTACGTTTGATGTTGGGGTCAAGGTTATCCGCGGTGTCATTAATGCTCAGGCTGAAGAAAGTAGGAGAGAGGATGCTGCCTTGGGGGACGCCCTCTTCTTGAAGGTACGGGTTGGAGATGGTGTGGCCAAAGTTTCGAATAAAGATGGGGAGATGGCCTCTGAGGCCGATGGTGTGAAGTTTGCGGGTAATGCCGTATTTCCAAGTAGTGTTGAAAGCTTTCTCAAGGTCAATATGGCAATGAGGTGTTCCTTTTTTGCAGAGGATTCCCGGATAGCGGTGTCGAGCGTAATTAACTGGTCTAGGGTATTGCAACGTTTTCGGAAGCTGCTTTGGTGAGGGGAGAGGATTCTGTTGATCTCAAGGAACCAGTTTAGTCTCTGATTAATGATCCTTTCCATAATTTTATAGAGACAGCAGGTGAGGGCGATGGGCCGGTAGCTGGAGGGGTCGGTACTGTCCTCCCCAGGTTTAAGAACGGGGATGACAATAGCTGTCCTCCAGATAGAGGGAAAGGAGTGTGAGGACCAAACGTGGTTGACAAGAAGTATGTTCGATAATCAAACAATCCATGTTCTCTTCTGTGTCATATGTGTGGGAAGATGGTGAGTAAGGTAGTGGTGGCCTTGATGGGGAGGTGTTTCAGGAACTGGTGGGGGATGTTATCTGGGCCCTTGGAGGTGCAGCCAGTGTCGTGGATGGCTTGGTTTAATTCAGAAAGGGTGAGAGGGGTGTTGTAGCTTTCGGAGTTGTCGGAAGAAAAAGTGATTCTCCTGGCTTCATCGCAAGCTTTTTTGGTTTTGAAGGCATTGGAGTAGTTAATCGAGGACGAGATATTGCTGAAAGTGGTGGCAAGGTGGTTAACAATGTCCTTTTTCGTGGTGGAAGGTCACCATTCCAAGAGAGATGGGAGATGGGTGATTTGCCCACTCTACCGTGGAAGCTGTTAACCATTCTCCAAATCTTCTTAGTGGGGGTGTTGGTGGTGAGAGAAGACTTAAAATTGTTCCAAGTGTTGGTTTTACTGTCCTTGACAGTGCGTCTGGCCTTGGCACGGCTGATGTGAAAGAGGTTGAGGTTATGGGTGGTCGGGTTATGGGTGGTTGGATTAATTTTGAAGTTCCCGAGGGCTCTTTACCTGTTCTTCATGGCGGTTTTGCAGTCATCAGAGAACCAGGGGTTGGGGGGATGATTTGGGGGTTTGGAGGTTTTGGGAATTGAGCAGGTGGCGATGTTGATAAGGATATTACTAAAGTTTGACATGGGATCCTCATCCTCGAGGAGATGGGAGAGAGGTGTGAGTCACAGAGGGTTTGGAAAAGGGGCCAGTCAGCCTTCTCGAGATCCCATTTGGGAGTGTGGTCAGTGGGGGTTTGAAGGTTGGAGTGTATAAGAAGAGGGTAATGATCACTACCACAGAGGTCAGCAGTGACACTCCAGCTAAAATTAGGGAGGTTGGGGGAACAGATAGACAGGTCAATACAGGTAAGGGAGCCTGTGGCAGGGTAAAGGTAGGTTAGGGAGTTAAAGTTGAGTAAGGAGAGGCGTATGGATGGAGACAAAAACACTCTATCCTAAGTGTAGGCTTAACGGGAAAGTCCTGTGAGTCGGACCAAAGAATTCCCAGTGTCATGGCTACTCAGAAAACTTAAAAAGGCAAACAGAATAAGGCCAAACAGTGTAAATACCTGCCTGGTAGAAGCTGTCAAAGCAGAAAATTGTTAGAAAACGTTAAAATTTATAAAAGAAAATTTGACCAGTTCCAGCGATGTTGTGACAACAACGTGCTGAAAAGAAGTGAGGGTTAGTAGAGGTATTATGAAGGTCAGGGCTGGGCTAGTAATTACATTTTTAAGGTCGGTTAGAGGTGTGTTAGAATCAGGTCATGTGACCAGATTGCATATTTATAGCATGGAAGGTAAGGTATAACTAGAAGTAAATAAAATACATCTGAAAATTAAAGAAAAATATGAAAATGTCACACATGTTTATGGTAATGGAAAAAACCTGATTCTTTAACTCTGTATATAAGAATATTAAGAAATTATTGAATACACCAACAACATCTAAATTATAATTAAAGTAAACACAATTATATAATTTTTAGCTTGACATACCAATTCCACACCAACAATAGGCTCTGGTACTTCATATGAGGTGACAAACACAACTGTACCCTTTACCCACTTCTTTTTCGTAAGACCTGCTAATGGAATGTTAACTTCCACAATATTTCCTAGTGTGAGACTTGTTGAAGGCAAAGAGTAGAAAACAGATGATGGGGACAGGTTGTCTGGCAAACCGACTACACGAGAATCTGCGCTATCAGGCCGAGTATCCATCTCCGTAGGTTTGTGTTTTTCTGTTTTGTCATACTGGAAGAGTTTGTTGACACCTACAAACACGGCACAATCTGCTTTAGCTTTGAAGTATTGATGCTCCTGAAACAATCCATCAGAGGTCCCAACTGGATCCTGAAAAGAATGTCATAAAAGTTGAGTCTAGGTATCAAACAACAACACCAAGAGACTTGACTAAGAAGCTTTATCCAAATTGACAAACAAATGTACACAAGAAAAACAAGAATTTTTGCCCTCTGTGGAGTAAATACTAGCTAACTCATTTGCCCTAATCAACTTTTTTATTTGTAACCATATCAGAGATGATATCAATAATAATAATAACTCAATTTCAATCAATAATAATAATAACTCAATTTCTATTAATAATAATAATAATAATAATAATAAGATCAATAATAATAAATCCATTTCTATGTTGATGATGATGATAATGATAATGAATGATGATGATGAAAATGATGATGATGAGTATGAGATGATGACCGAAACCAAAAGGTTTTGTGGTTACGATGCTGTTTTTTTTCATAAGCTGATTGATTTGCAAAATTTGTATCAACTGTCATGTCATTGCATAGGCCTATCATGAACTATTT
This sequence comes from Chiridota heheva, assembly GCA_020152595.1. NCBI lineage: Eukaryota > Metazoa > Echinodermata > Holothuroidea > Apodida > Chiridotidae > Chiridota > Chiridota heheva. Next base: position 34,091 of record JAIGNY010000081.1, on the reverse strand, counting down.
GTTCCATGATACATTATTTACTGATAAGCCACTCCCACCATGCAGATCAATACAAATTGTTGCTAATAATTTTTGCTGGTTTATTTTATTTCAAGAATGTCAGTAAGCCCTGCCGACTCATTAATATTCAAGACATCACTACCACAACATTATAACATATGTACAGACTATAACCCCGGATATAGCATAAATCTAATATATCGTTCATGAGATACAGTGTGTTTACTTAACATTTAGGACTTTCACATTAAGTCACATCCACAATGCATATCAATGACATCTGCTGATAACATAAGCATGTTAAAAACAAAAATTAACAAAATTATCATGTCCAATATGACACAAAATGGACATACAGTTGCTCATTTACCACTTTTTCAAAATATTTACTTTAAGCCCCGCCCACTTATTAATATCACCACCAAAAACAATTAGGCAGAACTGCAGACTATGGGCTGTGTACTAAATATGACATGATTCCAGTTGACCATTCTTGAGATACCGTGTTTACAAGCTGTATTGAGTAATATCATATTAAGCCTTGCCCACTCAACATTTTTAAATCATGAACATGGACACACCAGCTAACATAATTATCCCAAACATGAAAAACATCCGTAGTTGTTAAAATATGAACATTTCAAGATTTTTACATTAAGCCCCGCCTACACATTAATATGCATGATATCAGCACCAAAAACAATAGGGTATATCTACAGACCACGGGCTATCTGTGTACCAAATATACCATGAATCCACTTTACCTTTCTTAAGATACCGTGTTTACAAATTCTTTTCTGCAAAATGATATTAAGCCCCGCCCACTATGCATATTAATGATATTCAATGTTTTAACATCATGAAGATATACACACTAGCTAACGTCATATTTATAAAAAATATGAAATAAAACACATGCGGTTGTTAAAATATGAAATTTTCAAGATTTTTACATTAAGCCCACCACATGGTATCACCATCAAAAACAACAGGCCACATCTACGGACCATGGGCTATCTGTGTACCAAATATGACATGAATCCAGTTTACTGTTCTTGAGATACCGTGCTTACAAGCCCTTTTCTGCAAAATAATATTAAGCCCCGCCCACTATGCATATTAATGAAATTCAATGTTTTTACATTATGGACATGGACACATCAGCTAACATCATAATTACACCAAATATGAAACAAAACAGACAGGCGGTTGCTAAAATATGAACATTTCAAGATTTTTACATTAAGCCCCGCCTACTCACTAATATGCATGACATCACCATCAAAAACATATAGAGACTATGGACTGTCTGTGTACCAAATATGACATGAATCTAGTGTATCATTCTTGAGATATCGTGTTTATGAGCTGGCTGCACAAACATACACACACACATACACACACACGCTATCATGACTGCATAATATACTGTAGGTTCCTGATGCTATCGCATTGGAACCAATAATAATAATAATACATTTATGTGGTGCAAAAATGAGTTTACAATAAGACTTTAACTTACGACAGTTTATTGAACAAGTTCATTCCAAAGGGAAGGGCATGCATAAAAACAATGATTACCTCAAGTTTTACATTTTGTTCAGTGGACAAAAAGAACGAGAGAATCATTCAAGCTTAACTATTGCTATGAACAGGGCGAATGTTATCAGAAAGTAGCATATTAGTCCAGTATAAAAAATGATAAATCATAATGTAAGCGGCAAATCATGCTCAAAGTTGGCAACACACATTTTTAGGGTAATTCCACCCTGCTGATTACAAAAACTGCTGTTACCAAAAAAAAATTGATCAGAAAGCTGAAATTCAAGATGGCCGACAAAATGGCTGCCAAAAACTGGTAAAATCATATTCGAAGAACTATTTATGCTAAATATACAATTAAAATGCATAAATTATGGTTTTAGGAGTTGGCAATTTCAAAACCCACCCTTTGGTATTATGTAGAACAATGATTTCTGCAGGTGGTTGTCAACAATTCAAGATGGCAGACAATTACAAAATGGCCACCAAAATAGGAAAACCCATATCTCATGATCTTTTGAGCTATATATAAAATTAAATATTGTCTCAATAGTAAGGCCAACCTGAACCAGGCAACATATGTCACACTTTTTGCTTTAAGTGTTTTTAAAATGTCTCATGTTATGTTCATACATGTACCATGATGATGGCACTCGCAGTCTCTGCAACACTGCAAGTTTGATTTTTTGCATTTGCATACTCAAGATTTACACAGGTCTTTCTTGCATTTGCACATCACAATGTCTAGACATTCTTTTGGGACAGAGTCTATTGCTGTTAATACTGGTAACAACTGAGCTGAGTCGCGGGTCCCCTTCTTCCACCCATAAACTGTTGGATCAAGATCCGGCGAACCTTGCGAACAGGCCTGTTCCCACACTATTGTCTGATAGTGAGCTTGTTTGATATGTTGCCGTAATGCATCGCTCGTTGGTGGAAGACTATCTGGCTGTGTGGTTTTGGTGAAGAGCTGTTTCGACCTTCATCAAGTGAACCACCTTTGACCTTGTAAACTTTGCAGAAGAACTGTTCTGCTAACTTGAAGATTTCTTCAGTCAAGGGATCTTTGCCAAGGTGTGTCAACAGTGTTGGATTACCACTGTATATAGTCCACATCGTCTGCTTGGTGTGTCCACGAATGTACGATGTCGTGTCACAGCCAGATATTGCATGGAAAGCCATCAGTGAAGCCACAACTTCAGGTGACATACAGCGATGTACCTTATGAATAGGTATGAAACTCCGTACCTTAGATGTCCCTGCCATCATCCACAGATTCTTGCATCGCATTTTGTTAAAGTGATATACCAGCATGAGGAAGACATCAGTGTCTCTGACTGAAACAACCACTGTCTCGCAGCGACTGTGCATCGCATGCAGCACAATTCTAGTGTCTGCTTCCTCATGAGCTACTTTCAGCATTGTGACATCAGTCAGTGTATTTGTCGATTGCACCTCTGCTTCATTGTCAAAGCCCCTGCTACAACCACTTCAGTGTGTGGAATGCCTTGCCTGATGATCTCCTTGCAGAGGAAACGTGACAAGTCCGACTTGTTCTCAGACAGAGCCAGAAAGTTGTTCCATTTCTTAGGGAGAGGCACAAGGCGTCCTTCAATTACTCGTCTTATTGGACCCGGCATGTTCCCGCACGTTGTTGTCGGGTTGCACCTTTCACTGACCCGGGTATGTATCAGTCATAGGTAACATCGATACGGTGATATGTCTTGCTGTGTAATGTCAAGCTCCAGATGAAGTTGTCGGCGAGGTCACTGAATATGCGTGCATCAGCAGGTTTGCCAAGTGACACAACCATTGCCTGACCGTCAATAATTAGCTGTGTAGACGCCCTATCAACCTGAAGCTCTTGCCTCTCCCGGATATCTTTGGTCATCAGGTTCATCAGTACAGCTTTGTTGCCTGTGCGTAGAGAGCCATCCATCTCCGACAATGACAGTGGCACAGAGACAAGTTCATGATTCAGAATATTGCTCAGATCCACTGTTCGTCCTGCTTCATATGCAGCAATTAGTCTCTGCATGATGTGACGATCCATTTTGGCTAGTTTCTTTTGTTCTTCGACAACCTTGACTGGCTTGTACAGCGATTTAAATGTCTCCGGCTGGTTTTTTTACATTGGAGCATGAAACTTCACTTTACTTGGCATGTCTGCTGTCATCCTCAACCGTTCCTCTATGAACTTCTCAATTTGCGACAGTCCCAATGACCGTGCAGTGAGTAGCGATTCTTTAATGCTATCCGTGGCAACATCTTTTGTCGCGATATTCACCAGGGATGTTGTTGTAGGTGCCGTTTCTGAAAGAACATTGAACCTGATCAAAGTTGCTTTGATAGCCATTTAATCATCCGTGTCCTTTTTCTTGCGGCCTGGTTTGCTCTCATTCATACTACCAACCTCTGACGTAATCCCATACATCTTGAATGTTTTCTGTGCAATATCAGTGCGCCAATGAAATAAGAGGGACCATCTTTGTAGGGCTGACGGCTGATATGTAATACCAACAATGCCTCCAGAATCTTTGCCAATACCTATAAGCCACTCTTGAGCATGATCCGGATCTACTTGATTGAACCTTCCACGAGAGCGCTTCACAACGAAATCACCTAGAAGAAATTGACATCTGATCTCTGCTGGCAGTTGGTTTATCTCAATTATGTATGCAGTAACAGACTTTGCATAATTTAAGTGATCATATCTTCTGAGGTATGGAAGCATCTTGCAGACAAGAGTCACAGTAGAGCTTCCACTTTCCGTCGCGCAGAGAACGTGTGAAGCACAGCAGAATAGAGACCATATGCATGTACTCTATCCAGAATGCAAAACTGACATCATCGCCTGACCATGACTTCGTGAAGTTATCAAGCTGACCTTGAAAGTTGTCAGATGCAAGTAGTTCAGCAAGTTTGAGTGGATTATCAGTTGCCTTGTCAATCTCATCTGCAAGAACTGGGTGGCTGCTCCTCAGCCAGGTATGAAGTATTGGCACCAAAATCTGCCATAGTGCCTGGTACGTAAGTTTGTGAGCTCTTATGGCTTTTGCATATCGTTTACCCTGAAGTACAAGTTGTACTGGACCCTCAGCAAGATGACCACTCTCGATCCACAGCTCTTCTATACCACAACCACTCATGTGTTGGCCAATTGCCTTCTGGAAGTTCATTGCAATATGGAGGCCTCCCATTTTCAATACAATTCTTCGTTGGTAGATTTCATTCGACCACTTCAGCTCTAGCAGCTTGCAATACAGCGCTTGGTCAACTGTCAGGACAATATAGTCATGTCCAAGATGATCAGCAATAGATATACATCTTTGAAGAACCGTATTGAGTGTTCCAAGTTCATAACTGGATCATTACTAGAAAACAGCTCGTTGAAAGTTGTCCAACTAGTTTTGTCATCATTGTCGTGTCGGTTGAGAATGAATGAAAGGTCTAAAGCTTCAGACTCGACTACACATTTTCTCTTTTCTCCAAAATGAAAAACTTCATCTTTGTCAACTTCTTTCTGAAAAACTGGTTCTTGTTTTCCTTTGAAGCCGCTAGGAAAGATGATTTTTCCCAATTCACCGGGAACTGACAGTGACTGCTCTCTTGAGGGCTTCATTGCTTTCAGTATTTTATCTGTGGACGCTCCTCCTCGCTGGAATGCCACCATTTGCGTGGCATGGAAAGTATTATTTCCGTCGAGTGTGTCATTTAGTATGTCAATGTTGTCAGCAGTCACATGGATCAGCTTGTTAGTGACTTCACCAGTTTGCTCATGCTCTGACGGTTTCAGATTTGGAGGAATAACTGCACCAGTTAATAGATCCAATGATTTCAGCGTGGCCTTGGCTATTGTCCAAAGTAAATACAGATCTAACTTAAATGCATGCATGTTATATGCATTGGGTTAGTGGGTCCTTATAACTGTTTTGTACATTCCATCAATACATTCCATTATTGTCTAAACAGCAACAGTGACAAATTCCTTTGTTCTATTCACTCAGCTGTACCACTGCTACTGGAATAGAGGGCGCTAAATATACAAAATCTACAAAATAAAACAAATTTGGCCTCAACATTGACTTACAAATACATTTAGCCTTGGCTATTTTCCAAAGTAAATACAGATCTAACTTAAATGCATGCATGTTATATGCATTGGGTTAGTAGGTCCTTATAACTGTTTTGTACATTCCATCAATACATTCCATTATTGTCTAAACAGCAACAGTGACAAATTCCTTTGTTCTATTCACTCAGCTGTACCACTGCTACTGGAATAGAGGGCGCTAAATATACAAAATATACAAAATAAAACAAATTTGGCCTCAACATTGACTTACAAATACATTTAGCTGCTTGTTGTAATATGTTGTCCGAAGCACATTTTTTTTTTTTTGCTATCAGTATAATATTTCTTTTGCGCCAATAGGACATGAGTCATGGTTTTTCCTGTTTTGGCGGCCATTTTAGCCGCCATTTTGAATTTGGGCTTTCAGTTGAATTTTTTTTTTTTTTTTTGGCAACAGGCATTTTTATAATCAGCAGGGTCAAATTACCCTAAAAAAATGTGTGGCCCACTTTGAGCATGATTTGCTGCTTACATTGCTTTCCAAATAACTTTTCACCTTCGTGTGCCTAGTCTATATGGGGCATCTTCATATAGAGACTTGACAAAGAAAAAAAGGAGTTTATATCTAATACAACATATAATTGGAAGCCAGTGAAGGGAACTTAGGAATACTTTTGAGGGGATATCATAACAAGTAACAACTAATTTGGCAGTGCTCATTGTTCTGGATACCTTGCAGCCTTTTAATTAGGTAATGTAGGATATTGTGAAACAGACTACAGCTAGGTATTCAAGTAATCCAAATGGCTATGAATGAATGCATGAACTACAGTGTATGCATGTCTGTCTGGGACATACGTGTCCTGATGAACTTGCTTGAAAGGAGTAACATAAAAAGGAGCAATTTTGTTTTGTTTTATCAGAATGAAGTTCCAAGCTATATTTGATAATTCATATATACTTTAGAGATTAAAAGCATCCTGATTGGTTTCAAACCATTGCGTATCCTCTACTTTAATGCATGGTTTTGGTTTATCATACATATGATAGGGACCAGTTCCAGCATTTGCAACTGATTGTGGGACAAAATTGTTCGCTGTCATGTCATCGACAACAGGACAGTTATACACGAGTATGAGAGATCAGCTGTTCGATATTGCTTTTTAAGATGACGCAAGCTGTGAGCCTCTGATTGTTGTTTCCTCATCAACTGATGCACTTGGGATACGCCCTCATGCATCGCTTGCATTTACCCCAATTCTATAAACCTCTCAACTAACCATAAAAAAGCATAGTTAAACCTTAATTAAAAGTTACTAATTGCTCTTTTAACTTTCCCGAGTTTTACATGTATTTATTAAACTTGAAAAACCTGTCTCTTTTCATGTAACACCCGTCACACATGTTTGATAGCCTCAGTCTCATCTGTTGTAGCATTTGTCTGACTATTTCCTTCCAATTAGAAGCTTATAAGGTATACCTAGGAATGGTACTGCATTGGGATAATAAGAGTTACTATTTAAGAGATACAATTCTGAAGTTCAGAAATTGTCTCTGAATCATTACACCCATCACACGGAATTGACTATATGTAATATTAATAATAAGCTAAAATCCTACAATTATGATAAATGGAGAAACGGTTTCACAAATATCAGAGCTGCGGAATGGATAGTTGGGTTTTTAATAGCAAATAGACTTTCATTTAAGTTATTTAGCAGAAATTGTATTTGTTTCTTTGAATGTTTCATTGCGTTCTACTGTACACATACAATACATTTCCCCCCTCCAACTTTAAACTAGAACGATAAATACCATCATGGTTCGCATGCCCATGCAAATTGACACCCATATCATATGACCCGACCAATTATAAAAATGACATCTCATACTAAGTCCCACATGGCATCCCATGTCCCACATGGCATCCCATGTCCCACATGGCATCCCATGTCCCACATGGCATCCCATGTCCCACATGGCATCCTATGTCCCAAATGGCATCCCATGTCCCACATGGCATCCATGTCCCACATGGCATCCATGTCCCACATGGCATCCATGTCCCACATGGCATCCCATGTCCCACATGGCATCCCATGTCCCACATGGCATCCATGTCCCACATGGCATCCATGTCCCACATGGCATCCATGTCCCACATGGCATCCCATGTCCCACATGGCATCCCATGTCCCACATGGCATCCATGTCCCACATGGCATCCATGTCCCACATGGCATCCATGTCCCACATGGCATCCATGTCCCACATGGCATCCATGTCCCACATGGCATCCATGTCCCATGGCATCCCATGTCCCATGGCATCCCATGTCCCACATGGCATCCCATGTCCCACATGGCATCCCATGTCCCACATGGCATCCCATGTCCCACATGGCATCCCATGTCCCACATGGCATCCCATGTCCCACATGGCATCCCATGTCCCACATGGCATCCATGTCCCATGGCATCCCATGTCCCACATGGCATCCATGTCCCACATGGCATCCCATGTCCCACATGGCATCCATGTCCCACATGGCATCCCATGTCCCACATGGCATCCCATGTCCCACATGGCATCCATGTCCCACATGGCATCCCATGTCCCACATGGCATCCATGTCCCATGGCATCCCATGTCCCACATGGCATCCCATGTCCCACATGGCATCCCATGTCCCACATGGCATCCCATGTCCCACATGGCATCCCATGTCCCACATGGCATCCCATGTCCCACATGGCATCCCATGTCCCACATGGCATCCCATGTCCCACATGGCATCCCATGTCCCATATGGTATCCCATGTCCCACATGGCATCCCATGTCCCACATGCCCCACATGGCATAGCATGTCCCACATGGCATCCCATGTCCCACATGGCATCCCATGTTCCACATGGTATCCCACTCCATGTCCCACATAACATCCCATGTCCCACATTACATCCCATCCCATGTCCCACATGGTATTCCACCATATCTCCCACATGGCATCCCACCCCATGTCCCACATGACATCCTTGTCCCACGTGGCATTCCATCATATGTTCCACAGGGCAACCCATCCTATGACCCACATGGCATTCCACCCTATGTCCCACATCCCAAATGGCATCCCACCTCATGTCCCACGTGACATCCCATGTCCCACATGGCATTCCACCATATCTCCCACATGGCATTCTACCATATGGTGTCTAACATGGCATTCAACCATATGTCCCAAATTAATCCAACCATATGTACCACATGGCATCCCTTCCTGTCCCGCATCTGTGGCTTCCCACCTGATGTCCCACATGGCATCCCACCTTATGTTCCACATGGTATCCCTCCCAATGTCCCAATGACATCATACTTTATGTCCCACATGGCATCACATCCCATGTCCCCATGGCCTCCTACCCTATGTCCCACATAGCCTCCTACCGTATGTAACACATAGACTCCTACCCTATGTAACACATGGCATCCTACCTTATGTCACACATGGCATCCTACATTATGTCACACATGGCATCCCAACCTATGTCACACTCTGTGTTACTCGTGGCATCCCACCATGTCCCACATGGCATTCTACCCTGTTCCACATGGCATCCCACCCCATGTCCCACATGACATCCTAAAGGCTCCATAAGAAGTCTTATCCTAGCTATCACTGTCCCTGATTGAGCATACTATGTATGAAAGCATCAGTTCATATAACTTATATGCAAATGACTTGGTGAAATGGGGTGGGACGCCATGTTCCACATGACATCCCATGTCCCACATGACATTCCATCCCATGGCAATCCACCTTATGTCCTGCATGGCATTCCACCACATATCCTACATGGCATTCCACATGGCATCCCACCCCATGTCCCACATGGCATCCCACCCCATGTCCCACATGGCATCCACTCTATGTCTCACATGATGTCCCATAGGCTCCATAAGAAGTCTCATCCTAGCTATCACAGTCCCTGATTGAGCATACTATGTATGAAAGTGTCAGTTCATATAATAACTTATATGCAAATGAGTTGTTGAATAAGAAAAAAAGGTGGAGTCAAATAACTATGCCTGATATAGCCCTTGGTGTATACAACATGGTAAATATTATATCATAAGTCCCTCATTGCCCCCATCCATATCCCACATGGCATCCCTCCCTATGTCCATATGCAAGCACATCCTGTCACACTCCCTGACTAAGCATACTAAATAAAAAAGTCTGGTCAGGTCATATACTGTAGCAACTTTATGCAAATGAGCACAATAATAAAGGTGGAATTTAATAATCATGCCTGATACAACTGTTGGTGCCCAAATTATTTTGAATAATTTTAAGGATTCTAAATCTCAAGTGCTACAAGAGAGACTTGAGGATGTCTGAAGAATATTGAAAAATTATATCATTTTACAGTTATCTTCTAAGTATCAAATGTTTTGTAGACTTTTAAAGGAAACTATTCTTTAATCCTGTCTTAAGTATCTATGAAAAACCACAACTGGTTATCAAAGGCCGTGGACATTGACTTGGTTGTCGATGTTATGTCTGTCCGTACATCGTACCTGTGTTCTCGTCCGGGTCGTATTAAGCGTTTCGTGATAGCATTGTTACTATCATAACCGAATACGCAGGCGACGACCCCGTCATTTTAATTGTGTGTTCACTTGTCGTCGTAAACATTTTATAAGGAAATTCTAACCTTCCATAAGAATATCTGAAGAAACTTTTAACTTTTTTGAGGAACTCTGAAGAAAGTTTAACATTTTCTGAGAAATTAAAAAAAAACTTTAACATTTCTTAGGAAATCTCAGGACAAATTTGTGGACAGCCGGACGGACCTAATTGCCATTACATAGGTTCTCATAATGCTTAGCATGCGAACCAAAAATTAGAAAATATTCTGCCTAAAAAATGTATGTATATCTAATGCTACAAAGTGTCTAAAAATAGCATTTGTATGTGATTTTGTTGACTTTTGGAACTCAGTTATGATTTTTTTCTAGCAGTTTTTATTCTTATAAACATGGCACTAGATGTATTCACATTAACAATTTCAGGGCCCTGGTGTTGACAATTCATTAAAAAAATTGACTCTAAAAATAGGAAAATTAAAAATTAAAAACTTTAGGTGAAATTTGATACCTTTTTTATTTTCAAACCAGGCTAATATAGAAGAAATACTTTTAAACATGCAATTTATGCCTAAATATCTACCAATAAATCAAATTTAAACAACAGCAAAGGGGGTCATTATTTTATATGGGGACACAAACATATCCCCGGGGGTGAGGGTATAAGGATACCTCTGGGCCCCCGAAAATAACTATAGGTCTTATATGATTTTGAAGGCTTGGAATCAATGTTTATTTCTTTTATGTTACCTTTTAACATAGATACCTTGTATTTTCTGCAATTGCAATCCCCTCAAATATTTGGTCAAAATTTGTCAAAAAAAAGTGTAAAATGAACATTTTCTGTTTTTCAAAGGCCTGTATGGGCCCAAAAATATATCGCACCACCATTTAAAAAAAAAAATTGTATCTCTGGGTGATAATCTCTACCAGTTGGATAAAAAAATGCTTAAAACAATTGCCTTATGGAGTTAAAATACCTCCATAAAAATTAAACATTTAGGTCCTTTTTTTCTTACTTATTTGGGGTAGGGTCTTCAAGACTGAAAGACTGTATTTTGAAAATTAAGCTAAAGCTTGATAGAACTGCATATTAGTCGGTTTGCTTTGTACACAAAATCCAAGGCGACGACTTGACGAGCTCTGGTTCATCTTATATGAAATGACCCAATATCAAGTTTACAATGCATTACAAGTAGCCCTAAATTTATTAAATCAAAGAGAAAGTTATCCCCATTTCATAAGTAATTACTGCAAATTTCCACTGCCCGCATTAATAGGGATTCAGCCTTGCTTATCCCACAAACAGACGTGTATTATATTGAAGACATACAGTAAAGGTCTAAACAGCATTTATAATTTATTGATGTTGGGATATATAATCATTCAAAAAAAAAAGTTGGGTGGGCACTTAATGTATTAATTAGAGCATGGGTGCTTGTTATGTTGAATACTGTATAGTAATAATGACAATCTTTTCACCCTCTGTCACAACTGCCATATCCCAACCTCTGTTTGACATAAGGTCCTGTCCTACATCCTTCCCAACAGCAAATCACATGAAATCCTGATGACATTCCACCGCATGACTCATATGCCATCACACCTGCAATCAAGAATCATGCCATCCCTCCCTTACCACATAACATCCCACATGCCATCCCAGCCTGTCATAAATGCCATGGCACTACCTTGTTTTACATGCCATGCCACCCTGTCCCACATGCCATCCCACCTTGTCCTACAAACCATGACATTCTGTCCCACATTCCATGGCATACTGTTCAACATGCAATGGCACCCTGTCCCCATCCCAGTCTGTCCCATATTTCATCTACTAATCATGCTGCCATCTTCCACTTAGCATTCTTTCCTCTAAATCTCATCTCCTCACCTATATCAACCCAACATACCCTGCCCCAATCACTTACCATCCCCTTTCACCTGCCATCCTCCATTCATCTACCAGATGTCATCCATTCACTTACCATCCTCCATTCACATACCATCCTACATTCAACCACTACCCCAAGTTCCCAACCCACCTTTTCCATCCACTCATCTACCAAATATACTCTTAACCAATTCATCATTCAAATTAACTGAAGCCTCCACTCACTCTATTGCACCACAGCTACCTACTACCCTCCCCCACCATTAACTTAAAACAAACACTTCTAATAAAAAGCATGCTTATGTCCCCCTTCCCTCCTACCATATAAACCTGATAAGGCTAATCTATCTACCAAACCAGAAAGAAAATACATTGCAGATTAATTTGGATATTATCAAGTCTATTACTGTATGTTTCCACTTTATTTAAGCAAAGACTTGTTGTTTTGTTGCTATTCATTCCCAACACACTTGATTATAAATTTTATTGAGTCATCAGTTCTATTGTTCTGCTTTTTAATTCCCCCCCCTCCAAATATTTTAATTGCTATTCAAGTCTGGAATGTATTGTTTTAAGCTCTTTCAAAGGAGAAGGCTGCTTTATATCAATTTCGTTTCATAAAAATAGTTGGATTTCCTTAGAGAGTAGAAATGTTTTGTTCCCCAGTAGCTAAACAATGCAGGACGTCGGACAGACAAATGGACTGTTGAACGGACAAACGGAGGGTTGGACGCACATTTGGCCCGACAAACAGACTGTCGATGCATTGACGGATGGTTGAATGGACAAACAGACGGTTGAACGGTAAAAATGCTATATTCTTAACCAACTTTGTTGGCGAGGGGATAATAACATACATCATAAAATATTACAAAATATTATTGACTTACTTCTAATTCAACTCCAAAATAAGTGCCTTTCATTTGCTGGCCATCTGTTTGCCCACAAAGTTGACCTTTGTAACGGATGGTTCCCAAAGCATTCCATGGTCGTTTTAGTGCACTTTTATGCACCCATACCAAGTCACCTTCTTTAAATTCTTTTGCTTTAAACAGCAAATCACCATCTGTTGATGCAAATTGAAGGATGCATGGTAGATTTGAAGTTCATGCAGTAAAAGAATTTCAGTTTACCTTTCTTTATAAAAAAAATAATTGTTTTCGTATTCAGAATTTATTTTTAATCTTCTTTATAAAAAAATCAATTGTTTTCGTTGTCACAAATAAGCTTTTTGGTTTCTCCTGTTTATATCCATGACAAATTCACAGTAACTTGATATTTACTTGCAGATATTCATCAAAGCAAAAAGTAGTTCATTTCGGCAAAACCATGGAAACCTCAAAAATAAGGGAAGAAAAAATTCCTACAGCGCTTATTCATTGAAACTAGAGTCAATTTTATCTAAAATTAACAAGTAAAATCATGACTTTGATCTTATCTTTTGTTGAAGTACAAGAAATATTGGGGCACATAACTTTGGGCCCACATGAACTTTGGGCCCGCATGAGCTTCAGGCCACGACTATACAGTAAAAAGATGATAATAGACTATAAAATGAGCAGCAGTTACTTGTTCTCCCCCATCTTATTGTAATTGAAATTACCCCCCACTATAACAAATTTCAGGACATTAGAAAATTAAGGTTACTAGCATGTATCATGTACTATTTTAGTAACTTTTAATGTTTTGCTTTGAAAATGTATGCACGTTATCACACTCAAATAACTTTTGACTTACAAATTACTTTCCAATCAAAGCTATTAATATGATCCAAGCAATAATCAGGAATGTAGTAGGTTTGCCCTTATAATAAACTGTTGTGTACTTATTAGGAGAAACAACTGAAGTTAAAAGCTTTTTGATCAGAATTTTGCTGACTAGAGTTACCTAACTATGTACATATAAGCCTTTCCCAAAAAATATAATAACCTAAGCTCTACTATTCCTTTCCCTAGCCATTACATCACCATCAAAGTATTAGAATTTAAAATATTTTGTAAAAAGTTTCAAGTAATTCACCTGCTTGGCATAGGCTAGCAAAAATAAATTGTGAAGAGGAGAAATATTATAATATAATGTCATATACTCGCCACATTTGATTAAGCTATGGCGAGTAAATAACATTAGGCTTCAATCACACTCCATCAAGACCAAGTTTTACAAGCTCTGAAACTGACCCAAAAATACACTGTCAAAATAGCTTTAATTATTGTGCTCACTAAATACAAATGTAAATATTACCTGATGAGTCAAATACATTGTACAATGCAAAAACTTTTACAAAATCAATAGGAAAAAAGAGAAAAGAATTCAACAGAGCTACAGTACATTAAGAGGAGAAAGTGGCCATCTTGGCAGAATTCCATGTTGGCAACTTGGTGCATAGTTTTAAAATTTTATATGGAAAGGCATATTTATGTTTGATGTAGACCTATTATAATCCTCAGGAGTACGGCAAAAAAGTCGCACGACGTTGGGATTAAATGACATTGAAGGGAACTGTTCTGTTATTTCTAAATCAAATTTCCATTCACATTTTCCATATAAACAATGCCTCATACTGTAGAAATAATATTTTAATCATGATTATAGAAAGCATTAATTTGGACATTAAAGTCAATACTTTTCCCAGACAAGTTAAGTGAAAGATTTGTTGAAAATACTTGGCGAGTTGAAAAACTGGTTTCATTGAATTTACTCGCCAAGTTGTAAAAGTGATGGGCGAGTGACTTTTCTTGTATTTTTCCATCCCAGACAGTAGCTATAGATCTATGAGAGAAAATCTGCCTTCAAACAGAATGTGAAGAAATACAACACACTTTGCAATGTTTAATACTGCACTAAATTCGTAATTAGTACTACTGTGCTTGGGTACCTACTTGGGCTACTTAATTAGGTTCTTTTTACTTCAGCATCAGAAATATCCATGTGGGTAAGTTTTAAGTCTCCATACCATATTTTTACTGATGTTAACCCAAAATGCAGTTGACTACTTCAAAATGCACAACAGGAACAAGCTGAGACAGATATAAAAAGGGGAAATATATGATTACCTTGGTAAATTTCAAAACGTTCTTTTGTTGATGTCACTGCTAAGAGCATATCCTTGTACACCTCTATCAGCCCTCCAAATTTGCCTCTGTGCCACTTAACTTTAATTTTGTCACTTTCTACACTCCTGAATATAAACAGTGGAGGATTTTCCCCCTTCCCACTTTGTCCATGTCTAGTAGAACCAGCAGCGGACTGCACTGTTTCCCAGCCACTACTCTCTACAGTGCCATCAAATTCAACAATGCTACCTTTCTCAGCTTTAGAATTGGTGCAATTCCTTTTATCATAACGAGGCAAATCATCAAGAAGCAGGAAGTAGGGTGTGGTAGCTAAAGCAGTTTTCAACTCATTGTCACCTTCTAGGTATTCAAAATTATTATCTGGTGGTAGTGATTTGGACATCCTGATAAAACAGAACTCGTTACTTTGCTATTCTTGATCTGTACAAAATAAAAGGTGAAAAAGTAATACACAAAAGGTTACCACACCATAGGCATATTAAACAAAGAGTGGAAAAGGGAAATTGAGGTGTACACATTTTTAGCTCTATGGAAATAATGAGTAATTTCCATTCCAGATGGGCAATATTACCCGCCACGGATTCATCTAGCGAGAGGTGCAGCCATCTTCTGCAAAGCCACTTTCAAGAATATCAGAACCAATACTATCACTTGTCGGACCACACTCAAAAAGGGGACCTGCCCTTCACTCAATTTCAGTCTGACAAAGGTTAATAGTAACCCTTTTGGTACTATGCCCCACAAAGGGGACCTGCCCTTCACTCAATTTCAGTCTGACAAAGGTTAATAGTAACCCTTGTTGTACTATGCCCCACAAAGAAAACCTGTTCTTCACTTAATTTCAGTCTGACAAAGGTTAATAGTAACCCTTGTTGTACTATGCCCCACAAAGGGGACCTGCCCTTCACTCAATTTCAGTCTGACAAAGGTTAATAGTAACCCTTGTTGTACTATGCCCCACAAAGAAAACCTGTTTTTCACTTAATTTCAGTCTGACAAAGGTTAATAGTAACCCTTGTTGTACTGTGCCCCACAAAGGGGACCTGCCCTTCACTCAATTTCAGTCTGCCAAAGGTTAATAGTAACCCTTGTTGTACTATCCCCCACAAAGGAAACCTGTTCTTCACTCAATTTCAGTCTGACAAAGGTTAATAGTAACCCTTGTTGTACTATGCCCCACAAAGAACACCCTTGTTGTACTATGCCCCACAAAGAAAACCTGTTCTTCACTCAATTTTAGTCTGACAAAGGTTAATAGTAACCCTGATGTACTATGCCCCACAAAGAAAACCTGTTCTTCACTCAATTTAAGTCTGACAAAGGTTAATAGTTACCCTTGTTGTACTATGCCCCACAAAGGGGATCTGACCTTCACTCAATTTCAGTCTGAAAAAGGTTAATAGTAACCCTTGTTGTACTATGCCTAACAAGGGGATCTGTCTACCACTCAATATTTCAGTCTGACAAAGGTTAATAGTAACACTTGTTAGACCATGAGGGCCCTAGTTTCGATTTTCAGAGAGCTGCTCCTTCCTGCCCCTCATTGCCTCCACCCTGCCTTTTTTAAGTATGCACTTTGCATTTTGTTCACAAAAACATGTATACTTTTGAGAACAATTTGACCATCTCTTCATGCTGACTACAAAAAAGTTGCAGAGGCACTACTTGCTGAATTGATTATTCTCTAATTTACATGTCACGTGCCCTCAAAGTGCCCTTGATGCCCTTTTCGGTCAGTGACACCCTGCCCCTTTCTGAATCAAGCTAGGGGTTTGATGACCACTCGGTCTAGAAAAGGGAGCTGTCCTTCATGTCATTTAGTCTGTCAGACACACAAGAAGTTAGTTCATCTTATTTAACTTATCATCTTATATTAAAAAGAGTACAAGATGTATCTAGATCTACACGAACTGTTTCCTGTTACCCTGTATTATTTCGTCAGTAAATTCAACACTTGTATAGCTTCTAAAATACATTACATAGTGACTGAATATACTGTATACTGTAGATATGGAATGAACATATACAAAGTGAAGTATTTATCTCTCCATTGGGTTTACAGTCAAAATGCTCGTACAAACATTGATTCTCAAAGTTCTGTTATTACAATTGAGTGGAATAATACAAACAACATCAATAATTAAAACAATTCTGTAATGCTGATTTTGATATGGTTACTGTATCTTTGCTTTTAGATAACATGAACATGTATCATTAAAAGTTTGCAATGTACATAATCATCATTTTCACTTAAAAACATGTACAGTAGCAAAATGTTATTAACAAGAATAATAATAAATAATAATAATAATAATAATATAAAAGTTTATATTAGTTTTTAGTTTTACTTTTTTAGGCATATGTCAGGGAAAACACAAAGTCACCTTTGACTTGTTTTCAGTGTGGACTCAAGGAATTTGCCAGGATGGAAAGTGGATGAAGACCGGGTTAACACCCTGCTCTTTTCGAGAAGTGTTAAGAGAACCAGGCATGGGGTGAATCTCCTACCATCGGGACCGACAGCTTTACATCTCCTTCAAAGAACAGTGAGCGCCATCCAAACATTGGGAACTTTTTCCAAAGGTCAGGTGGGGTAAAGGTTTGATGCATAAAACAAACCTCTGTGCTTGATGTCAGCTCACTTTTCTGCATGAATTCTGTACCTGTGGAAAAATCATTGGTTAAATAGCTGTTTGACTCAAACCTAGAATCTAAAGCATCTCAGTCGCAGGCTCTGTCAACTGACTTAATGCTGACATCAAGCAAAAGGAGTGTTTGAGGCGTTGTACAAAAATGTAAGTTAATTAAATTACAAAAGTGTAAATTAAAAAGGGACTAAGCTTTAAGTTGTCTTTTGAAATTGATGAATCACATGTCGGAGAAAATTTCTGGTGAGGAGGTAAAGAATTCCAGAATTTCAGTGCTGATGTTAAGAAGGAAATATCACCAATGTGGGATCTTGTTGATGGTTGTAGAAGCTGGAAAAAATCACCAGAACGTAGAGTGTGATTTGAGGTATACTGTACATGTATGTTGAAATGAAATGGCTAAGATAAACTGCAGCTGTACCTTGCATAAACTGAAAGGTCAGAAGAAGAATTTAAAATGATATGATAATTTTGAACTGAAGATGTATACACTAGTTCTACAATGATTCACAACAGCATGTAGGAAATACCTTTCAGAATGCTTTAAAAATACCTCGGCAATAATAATTGGTAAAAATGGAGTTCCATCTTCATTTTGTTGAAAAATGGCTAAAAGGGCTGTGTAGAACCGCAAGTTTAAGTTTTAAAATTTCTGCGATCGATTAAACGTGGTGGCGACTGTTGCAAGCTCTGAACATGTGCACATGAATGATCAAGGACTTAATAATGCAATGTACAGTATATGGACAACGTTACGTGATATACACTGTATATTTAGTACATTGTGCAGTGGGACCAGTCGTTAGGGTGAGAGCAGTGTGTTGGCCTTGTACAGTAACAAAACGGGCATGACTGAAATAAGTTTCATTGAGAAAAACTTTTTTTGTGACAGGTTGCCAGATTGCAAAATAATGGACTGACTTGCACAGAACATAATTTGCATAGGCCCAGGTCTGCAGCGCTAATGCAGGTGGGGAATCCAATTTCTTTCAATATACTGTATATGGAGTACTGGTTTTATCCTTGTGTGATAGGAAATTTAGAATTGTTGAGTATGAGTGAGATACGTGCAAGATGGGATTTTTAAAGGTTTGTTCTTTTAACTTTGTGCATGAACCCAATTGTTTTTGTTTTTTGACAAAATACGATTTCCCACCACGTGGTCTAATCAAATTGACCGTGTCTCTCCTATAACGTCAATAATCGGCCGGATGAGGTTAGAATTACCCATTGACCCACAGATTATAATTGATACAAAACAGCTAATAACTTTTGTTCGAAGCATATTTTTTTGTTCAAACATCCCCATTAATTCATTTTACTCCCTACTGCCTTTTAAGTTTTTGTTTGTTGGAAAAACATATTTTCCAGCACGTAGTATGGTCAAATCGACCCGCACCTTTCCACCCCTCCCTTACCGCATTTGCCGAAGACGTAATAATTTGAACGACATATTAATTAATCTTCAAGAATTTTGTATGTCTCACTTACATCCCCGATACTGTATTTGTGTGTGAACTCAACTATCATGGGTTTTGTAAGTATTTACCGCGTATACATACAATACGTGTTACAGCCTTACTTGGTTTAAGAGTTTTGACACGTGCGCAGCAGCATTCTGACTATTATTTATTTGTTTCTCTTTATACAAGTATATCTTGTGACAAAAATGGTGGATATTAAATCCAATTGAAAACAAGGATTTGCTTTTTTTTTATATCATTGACGAAATTGTTGGAAAAAAACATATTTTCCAGCATGTGGTATGGTCAAATTAATTCCCCCCCCCCCGACGCCATTTGCCAAAAACGTAATAATTTGTGCTACATATTAATAATCTTCAAAATTATTTGTTGTCTCACTCACATCCCCGAAACTGTATTTGCGTGTGAACTCAACTATCATGGGTTCCGTTAAGTATTTACCGTGTATACATACGATACATGTTACAGCCTTACTTGGTTTAAGAGTTTTGACATGTGCGCAGCAGCCTTCTGACTATTATTCATTTGTTTCTCTTTATACAAGTATATCTTATGACAAAAATGGTGTATTTTAAATCCAATTAAAAACCAGGAATTTGCTTTTTTTTATTGACATAATTGTTGAAACAGTGAAATTTGATCCAGAACATTATTTTTTAAGAAAGCACTGTTCCATAGAAGTGGTGAAAAATTTAAAATTTGACCCCTGAACAAGAAAGTCAAGTGTTACACTTTAATTTAGACAAATATATCTTAAAGTTCATATACTGTATACTAACTAACAGTATACAAGAGAACAAATTTACCAGGTGACAATTGCTTCGGAAGAATCCATTGCTCTCTTGACTTCATGGTTTTGGTTTGTTGATGTTTAACAGCACTGCAAGAGTCAGAGTCAAATGTTAATAAAAATGGTGTAAGAGTAATGATAGTGAGGAGATAGAAGGTTTGTAAGGGAGATAAAGGGGAAATGCTGAATGTGGGAGAAAAATTTAGCTGAAAAGAAAGGGGTGTGTAAGGTTAGGTGTAGAAGGGGAGAAGATTATGTATGTGGTGGGTGAGATTGTTGTTGCGGAGGAAGTTGATGTTTGAGAAAGAATTGTTTTTTAATAGGTCCCAGATTGAGGAGAATAAGAGAAGAGATCTGGTGGGAGTGAGTAAGAGAGGAGTGGCTGAGGCGAATGACAACGATGTCTTCCATGCGGTTGCGACTATGCAGAGGGATGTTGGTCCCAACTTTGGGTATGATGGTGTGAAGTTTATTAATGGTTTCGTAATTCTAGGAGTTTTGCCAGGTTTTGTTGATGTTCATAGACCTATATACATTTCAAAGTTCGTGTTTGAATTGTTAAAGTTAATAATAGAGATTTTTTTTAACTTTAAACCAATCAGATCAAATTTTGTTTGTGTTCACCATGATGCCATCGCAATCTTCACAATCGTTCTTGTCAAAATAATACTGAAGTACTGCTTCTTCATGACGTCATCCTGGTTATTTCTTTGGTTTGCAGAAATTGTTGGGCATTTAGTGTGTAATGCCTAATGGGGTAGAAAATTCATCGTTTGCATATCTCATCAGAAGAAAATAACAAATAGGCCTACTCTGGCTTAAGTTATAAACGAAAGGGGTCTTCGGCAAATGTGAGTTGATTTAAAAAATGTAGGCCCCTGCGCGGCCTAATTAAGATTCACGAGTGGTCAAAAAAGGAATTTTCATATACGGTTCGAAAGTCGTGGTAGGACTGTGACCCACGTTGTGTTATGTATAGGCCTAGGTTGCCGTAACGCTAGGAACATCTGTGAGCTGCACTGCGTGTGCAGCTAAACACTGAAGAATAATGACATCTTCGAATTTGGTCGCTTCCAAATGCAAATGAAAACTCACAAGTTTCTATCCGAGAGCTAAGGAGCCTAAGTCCGTTAGTCTTTGCATTTCACTATCGTTACCAAAACTGGAGACAGGCTGCCACCACCATGACAGAATATTAACGTACCGTACCTGCATTCATTATGATAATCAATCGACACACTAATTTACTTTCTGAGGTTATGCATAGGCTAGGCTATGATCAGTACGTCTGTCGCAGTGCTAGTGAGCTAGTATGCAGAAACCATATACAAAAATTTCCAGGCTGTACTGTGGGTGCCAACCTCGCCATGGTTATAAATTGAATATTTCATAATTTATTACCATAATAATACTTTCAGTAAAATGAAAAATATATAACATTTTTTTTTTACTTTAGGTGCATATTTTGATATTTTCTTTGAATATTTAAACTTTTAAGTAGTTTTACTATTTTAAAGTTCTAGACAAGTCTTTACGTCATTCGCAGGATTGGGATTCCCCTCATGATAAAACGATGGCGAGGAAACGGCTTTCACATGCAGCTCGACTTAGGATTGACTGCACTTCAAAGTGAATACTGTTATTTTTGGAGGAGGTGCAGGACGTCATGAGGAGACATTTTATTTCTGATGGGCACCCGGGCATAACAAATTCGTAAAACCGAAAGTCGGGTTGAACTTAACGTAAATTTCCCGGTAATGTGGACGTTGTCTTTATAATCTGTGGGCCAATATATCGAAATCCACTACACTTTTTAGTTAGTCTGGACCCTCAGCAATCATTTTCTGCTTTTTTGCCATAAAACTGATGGTGGGTGTGAGCGCCAGGACATTATCATAGCAACGAAGTGATACAAAATGGAATTGAAGGAAATGACATATATTTGTAACTAAACAACGTTAAAACACATATATAAATAAGTATACATATTTGAAACTGCCCATTAGATTGCAATCAAGATCTGGGTCTTTTAAGGTCACAGTCATGCCCAATCAGGACAATTGCCATGTCAATGCCATGACAAGAAATATATGAAAATTGGGGAAAATTGTCATATATTACTAAGTAAACAACGCTAGTGTATAGGCATATAGGGATGTAGTGAAAGGTCACAATCATGCACCGTGACAATCATAAAAGTTGCCATGATAATTGTGTGAAAAAAATTGAAATTGGTCAATTTGGAAATGTCATATCCCCGGTCATATCTTAGTTGTAATACGCTACAATATAATATGAAATCACAATATAATTATATATGTATAAGCCTGTATAGATTTTAGATTAGCCGGTTGATTGCAATCAATATCTGGGTCCTTAAATACAGTCATGCTTAATCGCAATGTCTAGAGGAATGTTCATTTACATCAAATTGTCTTACAGTATTCTACAAACCATTATCATATTTGTAACATACTTTAATGTGTTACTTAGATACATGCATGTTTTTTGTTACATACTGACATGACTGAGAAGACGAAATGCTGATCTGTAACTTCACTGAAAACTGAGGTTCTAAGGGAAGCATATTAAGGTGTTCATGGTGATTTTCACGCCGCATTGACATCTTTGTGTGTTAGTTTACTGTAGACCCATTGGATGCTTTCCTGATGAGAAACCAGCAGACAGGATTCATATTAGGGATATGAGTATCTACAATGTGGAATTGTTTGGGAAAGTAGTATGCAGCATACAGACATTAAATTAAGCTTTCTGCCGTCTTTGTGGCTTTTTTCAACATCTTTTAATTGAGATTTTTTGTGGTGGACATTTTTTTGGAAAAGCAGAAAAATTGTTCTTTTGTGGATTTGTGGTTGAGAACCCAATTTATTTTCAGTGTAGCTAGACTTTAAAAATTAATACCACTGAAATATAAAAAATGTAGTCATATGAAATGGTATTCCACATGCGGTCAACGTATAATTCATATAAGTCATCATCATCATCCTCATCATCAAACATATCTTCTTGCATGTTATAGTAGTCAGCTTCAGTATCATCTTCTTCGTGATCCTGCTCCAATACTAAATCGATCAGTTCCTTTGGTAGCATTTCATCTTCTGTTCATTGGTACTCCAATTTGTCTCCCCGTAGAACCCATCCATGACCATCGTCGGGCTTTGGCAATTCCGAATATGCCAAATCAGCATGGTTCCATATGAGAGCCTGATAATTGGCACGCACAACATGCATCCTTAAGGAGAATTTGCAGGGCAACAGGGTAGAAGCAAA
This sequence comes from Chiridota heheva, assembly GCA_020152595.1. Lineage (NCBI taxonomy): Eukaryota > Metazoa > Echinodermata > Holothuroidea > Apodida > Chiridotidae > Chiridota > Chiridota heheva. The sequence continues at coordinate 10,645 of JAIGNY010000081.1, read as the reverse complement.
CTTAGGTCAATGCCACTTTCACTGGACAGTAGCTGGTTTTCTGGTGTGTAACGTGTCATGAACATGGTATACCGCAGCTTGTTGATGTCCTTGACACCTGACTTTGCCCCATATAAAAGACATGTGAATGCTTCTAGATCATTAAACGTTCCTGGATTGATAGTAGAGCTTGTACCCAAACCTGTGAAGACAGGAATATATTGCGTTTTTTTTTTTTTGCAGCACACGCAGGGGTCCCACCTTGCCTTTACGACCAAATGAACTAATAGTATCACAGCCGGTGAAAGCGTGGAGTGAAAGGAATGCATTGCAAAGATCGTAACCAATGCCCCGATGTCAATCAACCGTCGCTTGTCTGCAACACCAGTGTCCATAATTAGTGGTATCCTGATGTTCTGTGAAAACTTCATCAGCAACAGGAATACATCAGTTCTGTATCAGGTGACCGAACTATGATGACACTTAAATCAGTACAATGTGTTGCAATATGACATCAGTGAAATATTATTCTGGTGTCAGCCTCCTTCTGAAAAAGAAGAGCAAATGTAAATATATTTTAGTAAAGTAAAGTAAAGTAAGGTAAGGTAAGGCAAGATAAGGTGAAGTAAAATAAATGAAGTACAGTATAGTAAAGTAAAGCTAAGTAAAGTAAAGTGAGGTAAGGTAAGATAAAGTAAAATAAGTGAAGTACAGTATAGTAAAGTAAAACTAGATAAAGAAAAGTGAGGAAAGGTAGGGTAAGATAAGATAAAGTAAAGTAATGTACTCATTGTGCAGTTTAGATATCTTAAATAGGTTACACACCTGTTTGGATTGCAAATTTGGTACCCCTTCTACATCGGTTGTGTGTCCATCTTGGATACTTAGGCACCAACAGCTCTCTCCACAGACAAACATCACCTGCCGTCCTATCAGCTTCAATGCGAACTTGTCTTGCTTCTATTCTTGTAAAATTAGACAGATAAATTGCGTTTTGTTGGTACTGTTTGCCAAAAACTGCTTGTAGTCACGTGGTACTCCAGTGAGAGGACCATGTATGATGAATTCTTGTGATGTGCCACGGCGATCTCTTTCTCTATTCTTGATACTCTGTTGCTGGTATGTATCTGTGACAAAGTCAACACGGGTAGCATTTGGGAGCTGTACAAAGAAACGTTGAGCCAACTCTCCAAAGATTTCTGGGATTTGAGTGAGTGCTTGAAGCATTGCATTACCATTAATAACATGGACGGCAGAATCTGGCCTGTTTGTCAATGTGTGACCTTCTTCCAGTTTGTGTAGCAGTTTTGCCTTGTCTGTTTTGACTGGTGCTCCATCAGCCGTGGCGAGGCTTCAAGGCACTGGGCCAAGTGGGTATGCCATCACCTTCTCCATACATAGTTCATTTTTCATTGCAAGGAGTATGAGCTGTCCAAAAAGATTTCTTTCTGCAACAAGTTCCTTAGTCTTCTTTGCAGTGCTGCTCACAGTGATTTTTACTGCCATTGATGCAAACGTCTTCAACCTCAGCTTTTTGTGTAAAAGCTGACTGTCTTCTTCACAGTGTCGTTTGTACAAAATTCTTATATGCATTGGTGCCCTTTGTGTCAACAGTGAGCAAGTCACTGGCTATTGCTTCTGAAACTGGTCTTCCTGATGATATACAATACAGCCTGTCTGCACCAGGCACCTTGACAGGATTGAGGAAGTTCTGGAAGGCAGTCATCATGTTTCGCATGGCACAATCACCTTTTACAGTCTCTGATGGGTTGACATCTTTGTGATTGCTCACCTCATCATCCCCGATGCCAGCCAAGTCAAGTGTTTCCTGAAAAAGATGCAAGTAAAATAAAATCTTACAGAACACATATGGTTGGCTTTTTGAACATTACATACATTCAAAATGTAAAAGAAACATTTAATTTCAGCGGCATATAAAGTTTACCACTATCCATATTGAGCAGAAATGTAGGACTTTATGTGGATGATTTTACTAGCTTGAAATGTAATTAGGTTTCCTAATTTACTAAACATGACAAAAATGAACAAAACGTTCCAATGTGATAAACAGCAATAAAGGGATAGTGCACTAATTATGTATATAGGGTGAAATTACAAAATAGTCTGTCAAAAATTGCTTGCACCCCTTTTAACTTGCCAAATCTCTACAAATTATGTCAAACTATAATAATTATTTCAAACCTTGTACTGTTCATATGATGCAGAAAATGTTGCATATTTTCTATTAGGTTTTTTTGGCAAATTTATGAAAATGGTTCCTAAAAAATGCATATCAAAACTATTTTCCCATCTTGCCACACAACCCATGTCTATATGAAAATTTAACAATTGCACCACCCCTAAAATAAGATACACTAGCTCATGCTTACCTCTAGATAGCCAGCTCGTGCATGTCGAGTAAAACTCCACCTATGGTACGCTGCCAAGCTGCGACTGAAGCCAATAATTCCTGGACCATGCCCACTGGCATGACGGTTGTAAGCTAACGAACCCCTTCTTTCTACTTAGATGTAGAAAGCTTAGCCTCTCCTATGCTTCTAGAGTCCTCACCAACACCCAGAACTCTGTTTACAACCTAATTAGGTACCCCAACTTCTCCACCCTCTTTGATAGGACTAAAACCCTATCCCCTCCCTTCAGCTTACGCATTAAATCAGACCTCTTCCATCTCGGCATCAACGCTGCCACTCTCGGCACCTTCTTCTGGCCCACTTTTACTCCTTGGGCCACCCCTCCCTTCTGTCCACCTGGGCCTCTCCACGCATCACAAAACTCAAACCCACCCTAACCTCCTCATCAATCTCCACAACCAAACCAAAGACCAACTCTCAAATTACACCTCCATCTATACTGATGGCTCCAAGGAAGGCAACAAGACAGCTGCCGCTGCCGTCATCCGAGACATCACCCTCAGTAGCAGACATCCCAACTACTCATCCATCTTTTCAACCGAGGCTAAGGCCATTCTCCTCGCCCTCAACTTTATTGAGTACTCTCCGCCAAGCAACTTTGCCATTTTTTCCGACTCAAAGGCTGTTCTTACTTCTTTGCTCAATCTTAAATGGGATAACCTCACATGCCACCTCCTCCTCCGGAAACCCCTTTCTCCCACCCTCTGCAGGAAAAGTATTCTTTTCTCCTGGATACCCAGCCATGTTGGCATCCCTGGTAATGACAGGGCTGGTGCAGCCGCTAAGCTTGCCCTCAACCTTCTCCCTACCCCTTTTCCCAAAACCCTCTTTGACATCAAACCGCTTATCGCTCCCCTTGTTCGTGACAACTGGCAAACCTCATGGAACCCACAATTCCGATCAAATCCACCATCAACAACCTCTCTTGATCGGCAACGTTCATATTACCCGTCTTAGAATTGGTCACACCCACCCCACTCACTCCCACCTCCTTATTGGCTCCTCACAACCCCTCTGCAACAATTGCCATTGCACCCTTACAATCCATCACGTTCTCCCTGCTTGCCCCCTGTACAACCTTCCCAGAGCTTCTCTCGCTCCCCACAACTCAATTGCCGAGTTCTTCCAGAAAAATCCTCCGGATAAAATTATCTCCTTCCTTCATCATGCTTCCCTCTACAACCATATTTAATTCTCCTCTTCCACCCCCTCTCTACTTTGCTTTTGTTTTAACCATGCACCTCCTCTCGATCACAGCTTTCTGACCTTTTGTTCTTGAATTTCTCTCATTCTCCCCCTGTTTCCTTTCCTTTCTACCTCTAGAATGATCTGACCTCTCAGGCACAATTTGACCCTCGTTGTCGTAGTGCTGTTAAGCCCTCATCAAACAAACAAACAAACTGTTCTATTGTTATGTCCACAGCATTGCGAGAGTTAGGAACTGCAGAGCGATTCACACTCATTCCTTTCTTCTTAAGTAGCCTCATTGCACCAGGATGTGTGTGTGTGACAGGTTGAGAAGTGTGTTTAAGTATAGTGATGTATACCTTGCATAGGTTGGCTTCTCTTGACTGAAGAAGAGAGGGCACATTTTATCTAGACGGGCCATGTGCAAGGTGATGTCATTGATCTTTGTAGCCCTCAAGAAACACATCAGAAGCCATGCCTTATTCATGTAACCTATCCAGAATTGTGCCGTTTTACCCTTTTCTCCAGCACGCACCTTCGCTTTGTACTCATCATACTTCTGTATCCATTCTTTCTATTTGGAGTTTTGCTTGACAGCGGACAAGTGTTCAGAATTTGGTGTTTTTGCCAGAACTGACATCAGCTTCATTTCCTGCTCACCGATGACTAATCCATCTGCATCTTGAAATGACGCCCACAATAGCCGTTCTAGAGCTTCCAGCGATGTTCTGATAACATACCTGGCCCTGTTGTAGTGTTTTCCATTCATGACTTTTTCGATGGAAGCACTTGCACACACTGCAGATTCAACTAGCACTTCCACAAATCCACTCCCTTTCATATACTTTCCTAATGCACCGATGTATGCACATGCCATGTGGAATGCCCAGTCGAATGATGACATTGCGAAATTGATCTGCATACGACCACACAATTTCGTAGACCTTCTTAGCAGCAGCCAGATCAAACGTATCTGGTACCCAGCTTGATGAGATGTGATTTGAGCAGTGGCGCATGGTGTCATCAAGGGGCCATATGTATTATGAATTATTGTTATGGCATTTTCTCAAATTTATTTGTTTATCTTGGCGTTGCCATAGCAACAGCCAGTGGCGGGTGTGGGATTTTAATTGGGGAGAGGCGGCAGGGTTAACACCCAATTTACATAATACCTAACATTCATGACTAAGGGGCAAAATATACAATTTTCATTGGAGGAGGCGAACAACACTAACAAAAATGAATAGGGGAGATTACACCCATGTTCCCCCTCTCCCTCCGATGCCCCGCTAGTGGCAAAAGTCCCAATTAAAGGTATAACTTTGACCGTAAATGACCCAGATCTTGATTGCAACCAACCAGCAGCTCAAATCTATACAAAAAAATGACATTTAAAAAAATTCATTTCTTTATCATGGCGTTGCCATGACAACGGTCCTTAAAGACATGAACACGACCTCAAATGACTCATTTTGATAGCAATCAATTGGGCAGCAACACATCTATATACCTGAACACTTAAAGTGTGCTGATATGTTATCCACTTACAAAGATATGCCATTTTCTCAAAATTCCAGTTTCTCATTTAGGCATTGCCATGACAACGCCCTGGCGCTCACACCCACCATCAGTTTAATGGCAAACAAGCAGAAAATGATTGCTGAGGGTCCAGACTAACTAAAAAGTGTAGTGGATGAAAATCCTTAAGGAAAGGGAGGGGGCGTCCACGGTTGGCCCACCGACTATTACGAGAGAGATTGTGAATAGTGGGTATTGCCGGAATGGTGGGCTGGATGTTGTGGAGTTTGTTATCTGTTTGAGAGTCCTGAGTTTGCCAGCAGTCACGAACAAAGGAAGCAATGAGCGATTTGATGTCAATGGCTTTTGGGGATAGGGGTAGTGAGGAGGCTGAGAGCAAGCTTAGCAGCTGAATCGGCTTTGTCATTACTGGAGATACCGACATGGCTCGGTGTCCAGAAGAAAATAATACTTTACGGAGGAGGAGGTGGGATGTGGTGTCATGACCATACGGGCCATTTTAGGGGGTGATTTTCGAAAACCTATTACGAAGGGAAAATCACAATGAATCTGTGAATAAACAATTAATTTAGAGTTTAATATTTTCACTGATACAGTTTTTGACTTTGGGAGGGGGAGGAGTGGCCTTATTTTTTAGATTTTCGGGAAATGTTAGCAAATTTCTTGGCCAAATTTGGGACATTATCCTCGATATTCGAGAGCATTCATTATTTTCTGTTCGATTTTCTTCATTTCCGTGCAATTTTCTTCAATTATTGGGAAAACTTCATCATTTTTCGGGCAAGTTTTTAAATTTAAGAGAATTTTAGCATATTTTGCCAATTGTCGGGAACTTTCATTCATTTTCACAAAATTTTCTTCCATTTCCGGGCAGTTTTTCGATTTTGAAGAAATAATTCCGACAAATCACTGATTTGAAAAGTAAATTTTACTCTATGCCTGACGGTGCCTAAGTATTATCATTATTGTCAACATCATGCCGATACTGATGGGCATGACCCAAATATCTAATATTAATAATAATAGCTGGTGCTTATAAAGCGCCTTTAACTCAGAAGAATCTCAAAGCGCTGTACAATACAATAAAAATGGAAGAGAATAAACAAAAAACAAAAAACTTAAAAGTTTTTCTAGCTAAGACGGGCATGATTCCGCCCGACTAAGATGGGTATCTGACCGACAGGGGCTGCCGCTCTCCCTCCCCCCCTCGTATGGCAATGCGTGGTGTTAGTCCGTTTAACAATTTAAGGTTCTCTGGTTGAGTAAAGAAGTAAGGACATGAAGGACAGACTTGGCAGTCTGAGAAGATGGCAAAGTGCTTGAGCGGTGATTACTCAATATAGTTGAGAGCAATCAGGATGGCCTTAGCCTCAGCCAAAAAGATAGACGAGTAGTTGGAAAGACTGTTGGGAAGATTTTTGCAAAGAAACAAAAACATAAAGATATCATAACCATATTATAATATTCCTACATTTGTTTTTGCATTACTGGGCCATTTTTCCCCGACGAAGTGGTCAGAATTGGAATTCTCCGACGAAAAGTTTTTTTTTTTTTTTTTTCAATGGAGGTATAACACTTACGCTCCACTTGCCTGTCACCTGACGGGAGCAACAGGGAATGAAGTGCCCTCCAATTTTGAGCAAATTTAGCATATTGTTTGCCAATTTTTGGGAACTTTAATTATTTTCTAGGCAATTTTCTTCCATTTCCGGGCAGTTTTTCAATTTTGGTGAAATTTCCTTTAATTATCGGGAAATCTAGCTGAGTCGGGCATGATTCCGACAAATCACTGATTTTAAAAGTACATTTTACCTCTCTACCTGACGGTACCCAATTATTATATTGTCAACACCATGCAGAGTCTGGAGGGCATGATCCAGATATCTAGCTGAGTCGGGCATGATTCTGCCCGACTAAGATGGGTATCTGTACGGCCATGGTTGGTGTTATCCCGTTTAACAATTTATGGTAGAGTAAAGAAGTATAAGGACAGACTTGGGAGTCTTGAGAAGATGGCAATGCCAGAGCGGAGAGTACTCAATATATTTGATGGCAAGCAGGGTGGCCTTAGCCTCAGCTGAAAAGATAGACGAGTACTTGGAAAGACTTCTGAGGGTGATGTCTTGGATGATGACAGCAGCAGCTGTCTTGTCGTCTTCCTTGGAGCAAAGAAACTTTTTACAAAGAAACAAAAACATAAAAGTATAATAACCATGTTATAATTTTTCTACATTTTTTTGTGTGCAATACTGGACCATTTTTTGCCCGACGAAATGGTCAGAATTGGAATTCTCAGACGAAAAGATTTTCTTCTTTCTATGGGGGTGTATAACACTTACGCTCCACCTAACACTATTCCTTAGGTAGCACAAAACTAATAAAGCATTAAATCGTAGATTAAAAACAAAGCTTAATCAATATTAATTAACAATAAGAGGTTGCTATTTTGCACTTTTGAAAAATTAAGTATTTATTTGACACAATTAAAGCATGTTATTTACCATAAACCGCGACACCGATGACCGTGGTGGGAGGGGGCATAGCCCCAAATAATTTTTCTAAGCAGTGATTTTCAAAAGTAGGCTTTTTACCTATTCTCCCAATGGGCAATTGCCAACATTTGTCCTGGCTCCCCAATCTCAAACCTTGGAATTTGCCTACTGAAAGTAGGGAAAAGTTCAAGGTGGGGGAGGGAGGGGGTGGGGAAGGGGGAAGGGGATTACAAAATCATGTTAAGATGCAAAATATAATCACACAAAATATCCATTTGGAAAAAGTGGGGGTGGGGATGCTTACCACAATCCTGCTCAAACTCAAAATATATGTGTAGGAACTGGTTGACAGGCGGCACGTGCCCCCACTTTTTCGAAAACTGACAAAAGTGCCCCTCTTGGAAAATGAAAAGTGCCCCTGATCAGTTAGTGAGAAGGAAAGTGCCTTTACTTGGAAATTTGGGCCGGGGAGCCAAAAATTACTGGGGAAGGGGAGGGGGAATTTACTAATATACCGGAATGGTTACATCAATGGTTTAGTTGTACTGTGAGTTCTAAGCCGTCAAATAGCGCCCTGCACAAATTTCCTTTAAATAAAGCTGACATCTTAGTTACTAATTCGAGAGCACCATGTTTGTATTTTACATAGGCAATTTTCAAGTTTCCTCTCCAAAAATACACATGATTACAGTTTTTTAGCCGTGGAAAAAGCCTACAAGTGTCTGCAATTTTCACCAACACTATAATGCTGTTGTATACTGCTTCTGAGTAGTTAAGCATTCAAAGCGGTAACGTCTGTATTATGTGTTGAATTTATATTACAGCTGCTTTTGAATGCTTAAACGAGACATAAAGTCTGACATAATCCTTATTTCATGTGATAGAATTAAAAATAACCTATTTTTCTAACCAAGTTTCATACCCCTTAAGCAATCTAACACAATTTGTATAATTATCAAAAACTTCCATTCGACTATAGTAATATGAGAGCTGCCATTTTGATTTCAAAACAGGCAGATTTTGATGTCATCAGCCCAGCAGGATGTTGGAATGCTTTGTATTTCTTTACAATCTACCTCAAGATTTCTAGGTTCTGGTAATTTTTTTCTTATGTAAGGGTCAAGGAATTTTTTGTGTACACATGAAATTAACAAAACATTCTGTTAAAACTTTGTGTCACATCATTTTGGAATAAAATCTTTAATCACATTTATAAAGAAATACATTAAATTCCATATGTCCCTACTGGGGAAATTATGTCATAATGCCCAATATTTCAATACAGAATTGAACAAAATGGCAGCCTCCATTTGTCAAGTTCAAACATGAATAACTCAGAGATTGAGATACAAATTTTTGAAACGATGGAAAATAGCACTTATTATTTTTTTTGTAAAGGATTAGTTCAGTGGTCAAGCATGTTCATCATATATGAAACGGGACTTCAAAAGAAACAAAATGGTGAAGTGTTCAAAAATCTTATTCCGTTAAGAAGAAATATTCTATCATATTTTGTCCTGCGATTTTGTGGCTTAAAAACCATGGGGTATGTCAAAAAAGTAGTAAAACTGATGATCTAGGAAGGGTATTTTTAATATACCACCTAAAGAAAGTTTGAGGGAAAATAATCTAAATAGTGAAAGAATTAAATAAAATTTCTTTAAAATACATAAAGACTGAGGAATCTGAGGTTGTGACATCACAACTAGTCTGATTTTAGTCATTTGTACAGAAATGATACCAAACTTTAAACATAAATATCTCCTTAATGGAATAAGTATATATTTTGTAATGCTTTCTTCACCATTAAGTTTCTTTTAACGGTCTCTTTCATATAAGATGGATAGCTTGACCCCTAAATTATTCCTTTAAAGACATCGCAAGGCACACACGCACATGAATACATGTAGGCATACGTCATATACGTGAACAAGGTGAGGACTGTAATGAAGATAGTAGTCCTACATTGTTGAGAAGAAAAATAGGGCGGGCGAAAGCGAAACAATGTTTTTTTAGCCTCTAAATGTACAGGCCCCTAGCCAGGAATTTGAAAGTGAGGTTTTTCGTATAAGGACAAAAAAAATCTTGAAATCCAAGGTGCTTCTTATTCTTTTAGATTTCAAAAGGTCACTTTCTCAACAAAAGCAACATTTTGAAGTAGGGAGGGGGAGGGGGCTGAAGAATTAAATGGCGAAAATGAAAGGCGGCATCGCATTCATATAAAATCCTGTAACACTAACTCCTAACCATATTGGCACATAGTGTTAGGTAGGGGCGTTGGAAGGGTCACCCATCAGGGGGTGGGGTCTGTGGGGAGCTGAAGAGGGGAGAGTGGTGGGGGAAAGAACCCCAAAACTTTGCCGGTCGCAAGTGGAAAAATTGCACTGGTGACAATTTTTGCTCATTTTCTTCAATTTTGTTATTGTCGGGCACTTTCTTTAAAATTTTGTTGAATTGTTTGACAATTTTAGGCATATTACGTTCATTTTTGGGCAATTTTCCAAATTAGGCACTTTACTTGAAACTTTGGTGAACCGTTTGTCAATTTTAAATTAAAATATTCCTTCAAATTCTATTTACCAAATATTCCTTTAATTTGACCAAATATTCATTCAATTTTATGTTGATAATTACTCAATTTAACTTTCAACCAGAAAAGCCTAAAAACCCGCTCAGAAGGTGATATCCTCTCAGGTCATATTATTTTGTTGCAAAAATTTGGTAGGCCCATAATTTCAGTTGGCCCACCCAAATTACACATCATGTCTATGCTACTGTTCGATATTTCAGTCAGTTAAATCTTGGGCTTTCTCCTTCTTTTTTTGGGGGGGATAGGGAGGGGGAAGGGGAGGGCAGGGGTACAACACTTTTGTTTGTTTGGGGGAAAGGAGACTCAGGCTAGGCCCTCACTAACTCTCCCTAGAAACGCCACTGGAGTTTCTTTCAAAACTACATGAAGCTTGTTTCTCGCCCATGCATGATAAAGATAGGACCGTAATACTTGTCTGATTAAAA
>JAIGNY010000080.1:127500-155267 GCA_020152595.1 Chiridota heheva | reverse complement strand
TCAATACAGATCAATGTGAGTAGTACATCCTTGTGGCAGTGGGCCATTATTCCACCGAGGCTTTGTTACCTTCGGATATTGTAAAAAGGGCGTAGCTGACATTTCAATGATTAGATGAGGAAAGATTATAAGAGGGTGAGAAACAAATTATCAGGAAGATTCTTATGAATATCTCTGGGATCTCATGACTGGTAAAATTATCCATATTTTGAATTTCTTCCTCTTTGTATCTATTCATGAATCGAGTTTTGACCACATCAATTTTACTTGACCAAAGATAAATTTACACGTTAGGTTTTAAGAGGTTGTTTGTTTCGTAAATAGAATGGGAGGCCTACACAAGGTCAGGCAAATTATAATTTATGCAGGATTTTTTAATGGAGCAGTTGATTAATATGATAACACAATTATGACAAATGTAATCGCATTTTTTTACCTCACGTGTTTCTGGTCCATCATTTTAACCGGCGCATCAACTTCAAAGCTCACATGGTTGCCTAGAGTTTTTTCTTCCGTGAGATACATTATCTCCTCAAGCAGTATATCAACATCAAATCACTTAGCGACACATGACGTCTTAATCAGCTGACCAATCAAAAACCAGTAACTCACGCAGGTGTTGCTACGGAAAAATGGACAAACAAGACCTTCTTCAACTCTGTGGCAAATGCGAACATGATCAACTTGTAAAAACATTCATCTAATTATTTTTAATTACCATGCCAATCTTATCGTAATTGGACCTGATACAATGTATATATTTCCTCCATATTATCATGTGAAGGCAAAAAACAGATAATTATAAATAGTATTTTATATGTGCAGTAATAAACCTTAAAGCCAATAGCAAAGAAATATATTTATATTCAATATCAAACCTTGTTAGCCTGTCTTTGTTGTTTTTTATCAAATGTACCTGCTGGATAATGATGTACCCGAGATCAATTGTTAATGTGAGGTAGTCATGGGAGGGATTTGCTTACCAAAGATGGGGAAAAAAGCCACAAATTCAAATTTGATCAAGAGTATGGGGTTGAAAGTCACAAAATCACACTGATATATAAAAATCCAATATACCAAAGATATACGTGTAAAAATCCCCCTTGCCCCTCTCTCTCCCCGCCCGCCTTTGGGTGTAGTATTTATGCAAAGGAGTTCAGATTTTATTTTCCAATTAGCATTGTAACGTAAGTTGAGCCTGAAGGTAAGTCAGTGTGTCTGTAGACAAGGTAACCCCCACCCCCTACCGCTAAGCCACCAACCCCCTTCCTCCGATGTTTCCCCAAATGTCGGTCCAAGGGTTATAATGTTGGTCCCAGTTACTTAAGATTAAACATCAGTCTAGAATAAGGTAAAAGCAAAAGATACATAAATTATTTCAGTTATAAAGAGATCCATAAGTTTTTGGTACACAAGTTTAACTTTCTCTGTCAAAAATTGTTCATTGTTTATCTAAAATTAACGTTTTTGTCCAAAGTAGAACATTTGCGGTCAAAAATGTTTAAATTTTTATCATAATCTTTGATAAATCTTTGCGTCACAACATTTGTGAACAAAAACTTAATATCAAATTCTAAAGAAAATGCTTTGGACAGGAATAAGCTGAAATTCGAAAAGTTGTAGCTTGTGTTGCCTATTCATGTCCTTAGACCGATAAACTTACTAGTAGCAGAATTACGAATACTTTGAAATTCAATAACCATATTTCTGAATTATGGCTTATCAAATTTTGAAGAATTTTTAAAGCATGGAAAAGTTGTGATGTATTAGTTCAAAATGCGATAAAATGTGTCAATTTCTAACCGTTTATATGATGAAACTTTGTGATATTTTAATGGTATATAATTAATATTTTATTCTGATTTATCCGAAGTTGTTGCTAACTGTCCATTGGTGGCTCAAAGCGCTTCCTATACTAAGTCAATTGGAATTGAAACTAAAAAGTAACGCTTTTCAAATCAAATTGCTTTTTGAAAATCATCACACAAACAGTCAAATGTTACACGTTTTGTGAAAAAAAAATTCAAATGTGAAACCTTTTCCCAAAAAAGTTGATTTTGTTTTCTTCTCTCAAATGTTTAAAATAAAACTGAAATAGCGCCCCAATTAAGTTGTATAGGGTCTTCTTACTATTACTATCAGCATTTTTTATTATATAAAAAAGCAGAGAAAATATTTGCTATTTTGTTTGAAATTTGACAGCGAACTAAGCATTTTATAATAAATTTGTCTGAATTTCAATAAAAAATGTGGTGACTCTTCAATTCCTGAAATTATATTTTGAAGTATGAAATTGACAGTTATCGATTCAAATAGTGTGTAAAAGACTGTCAGATTGTGATTGTCAAGATCTAAATAATTTCTAGTGACAACGTTGATGTTGATTAAACGAACATTTAAATCTGAGCAGATCTTAGTTTTTAAATAGTTCTTATCTTCGATATGGCATGGTTGCTCAAAAGTTTGAAATTTTGTGACGTCCGACTGGGTGGACAGCACAAAATCTTTATGTAATTTTGAATTATCTTTCCTGAATTTCATTCACTTAAAATGAAGAGAAAGTCTGCTTCATGATAAAAATTGATTATAGGTCGTTAAATATTTTAAAACGTTTGGTCTATTACAACTGTCTGGTCAAAATTTCCTGTATAACTTCAAATAATTAGTATAGATAATTAGAAAACAAAGGATTGGCAAAGAAAACACACAGGCTTCCTAGTCATAGACCTAACATTTTTATGCATAACATTTTACATATTAATTGTCTGTAAAATGGTTGATTTTAAGCGACAAATTTAAAAAAAATCTATTCCGTAAAAAAATCCTTTGTATTAAAAAAAAAGGGAAAATTTGATTTCATTTGCTAATAAATATACATATATATATATATATATATATATATATATATATATATATATATATATATATATATATATATATATATATATATATATATATATATATATATATATATATATATATATATATATATATATATATATATATATATATATATATATATATATAAAACAAAATAGGAAAAAATGACAATGTCTCTAGCCAACAGATTATTTTAATAACCAAATATTTCGAAAACTTCTGTTTCCTTCTTCAGTGGTATGAAGTTAAATGACGCTAGAAGATAACAGCGATGATAGCTTGCACGTTAGCACATTTCAAAGAGCGCCAAAAATCGTACGCGTAAAATAGTGGGCGCAAAAGGGAAAAGCGCGCAGAAAAAAAAAAAAAAAACCGGCGCCAAAATGCGCTACGGCACAAAAACAAGAGAAGGACTAATGAGACGAAGTGGAAGTGGAAACATTTTCCCTAAAAACAGAAAAAGGAGAAAGATAAGACGGGTCTTTATTAAGTCCATGGATGTGGCTCTTAGTTTTAATCATAAATTGCAATTCAAACAACTTTCTGTCTTCCGTGCTTCTAAAGTTCCCCCTGATGAGAACCACCTTCAAATGTTCCAACTTATGTCTAGGCAAATTAAAATGCCCTGCCACGGGATAACCCTCACTGTCACCATCAAAATCGCGAATAGACTGCTTGTGGTTATTGAACCTCAATCGGAAAGAGGTTCCAGTCTCACCAATGTAAGAAATTTCCGGACATTTCGAACACATCACGCAGTAAACCACGTTAGAAGAATCACAGGAAAAAGTTCCCGGTTTGATCACGTTATTCCTCGGAGGAGATACCGTCTCATCCGTGACTATGTGCATGCAGATTTGACAACGCGGCTTCCTGCAGGGTTTATTGCCTCGCCCAGACATCCTGCGCGATATGTTGGAACGTACCAACAAATTCCTAAGACTCGGCGGCTGCTTTAGTGCCACAACCGGTGGTGCAGAGAAAATTCCTCCAACCTCTGGAGCGTGTTTCAATATCCCCCATGACGATTTAATACACTTCAAAAGAGGCTGTATCTGTGTACTGTGCGAAACTACGAGGGGAATGCGTGCGGTCTTAGTCTTGATCCGATACTCTAAAAGCTCACTGCGATTGACAGGAATAACCTTGTCAATGAATTTCCTTAACAGTTTCAAGGGATAGCCCCTTTTAAGAAAGTGCCCCGACATATATATATATATATATATATATATATATATATATATATATATATATATATATATATATATATATATATATATATATATATATATATATATATATATATATATATATATATATATATATATATATATATATATATATATATATATATATATATATTATTTAATTCCAAATAGCCTACCACGCCGCCTGAACGTTATCCCTTTCTCTTTATTCTCCATCAACTAATCAAAGCTTTGGAGAAAATACCAGAAGAAGCCAAATAAGATATTTTACAGACAAACAAGTCTTTAAAAACCAAATTATCAGATTATGAAAAGAAGCCTTATATTATATTTTGCTAAAAAACAAACTTTGGCACAAAAATCCAAATATCAGAAGAAGCGAAATAACTTTTTTCGCAGCCAAACAAATCTCAAAAAAGTCATTTTTCAAATTTGGCTTCTAAAATGCCAACATACCAACCTTGGTACCAGTCAAGAGTGGCAGATTTCAGATCACTTCACATCAAACAAAACGTTAAAACTAGTCTGATATCAGTCGTTTCTATACAAATGATACCAGCTTTAAACTTTAATATCTCCTTTCCATCTAACAAACTGAAACTTAAAGGTTTATGGACAGGTAACACCCACTTTGCATAAATTGATACAAATGCCCTTCATAAACACTCACCACAAACACTTTCATACAAAATCGATCCCAAAATGTGAAAAATCCGGCTTATTTTTAAATCTCCAAACGTATGTTCATTACGTATTGTTTTTTTCGTGACGTAAGAGTAGAACAATACAAAAGTAAGATTATGTGAAAGTTAAAGTGTACCAAACAGTAATACTTGCAGCCTAACGTAACCAGAGTTCGCCAATCATAAAGAAATAATGGAGCTGAAGTTGAGTCGATTTCCTCTTAATCCGCATGAAAATGTCACAAAATAATGAGCAAATTCATGTTTAAGCGTTATTCTGATGTATGATGTAATGAAACTGATAATTTGACGTAGCCTAGGTCAATGTGGCACAACGACACAGTAAAAGCTATGCATTGTAGGCTCGCTGTGCCCTTATTCTTACCTCACACGCCTTTTAACCAGTGTAAGTCCAGCCGTTGGGAGCTTAATTTTTTAACTTTTTTGCAAATATCTCAGAAACGAGTGGGAATTTTTGATAGATATATGTCAATGAAATGTTCAGAAAATTAAAAGGAACATATTTATGGCACAATCCCTACATGTCCATGTCTCTTAATGAAATGTTCAGAATATTAAAAGGAACATATTTACGGCAAAATTACTACCTGTCCATACACCTGTAATGAAATGTTCAGAATATTAAAAGGAACATATTTATAGCACAATCACTACCTGTCCATATACCTCTTATGAAATGTTCAGAATATTAAAAGGAACATATTTACGGCAAAATTACTACCTGTCCATACACCTGTAATGAAATGTTCAGAATAATAAAAGGAAAATATTTATGGCAAAATCACTACCTGTCCATATACCTTTAATGAAATGTTCAGAATATCAAAAGGAACATATTTATGGCAAATCGCCATCTGCCCATATACCTTTAAAAGGTTATTTTAGTGGTCAAGCAAGTTCATCTTATATGAAAGAGGCCTTAAAAAGAAAAACAATTGGTAAAGAAAGCATTAAAATACCTAATTCTGTTAAGAAGATATTATGTTTAATCAATTCAAGTGTTGTCTGAAATGGTAATATCTGATGAAGAGGGAGAAGGGGGAGGGCTGGTAGGTGAGGATGTTTAAAAACAAGGATTTTTGGTGGGGTTGAAAGAGGTCAGAATTTTAAGAGTACACGGATTCAAAGCGTTCTTTAATATTTGTGGATCCACCACTCCCACCACCTGTCTTTAAAAGCACAGCGACGACTTTTGTTTGTGCTACTCAGGCTTAGAAAGACCCCCTCCCGTCCCGCCATTGTATTAAACTTTTTGCTCGTTGCTCATTATATAGATAAAATTCTGTTTTCCACGAAAGTTTTCAGTGTCACTAGATGATATACGCGATCGAAATTATTGTTCGACATCACCATTATATATCATGTTATTACATTTGAACATACAAGAAGATAGGATGGGCGATTTTTTGCTCTTTTTATTATTATTATTTTATTGCTTTTCGACATTTTCTGGCAAAGCTGTTATTTTTCAACGAGGACCACTTACCTAGATCTATCACTGCTTAGTCACTGCTGAGCCCCTTGTTGTTTCTTAAGTTAGAATACACTACTGTCTGACTGTTTATAAGGAAGAAGAATGACCCAAGTCAAGAGGTACGTCGTTACTGACCAATCAATCAATCAATCAATCGCCATAAGCCTAGCGGCTCGTTGACGCACTCCCCAGGGTCATTGAATAGGATGTGTCTGGTTGAAGTTTTTGAAGTAGAATTCGGGACCACCCTGCAGTAGCCAGATCAGATGCAGACAATCTACTCCAACTTTTCAAAATATTAGAAATAATAGACAATACGACTAATTGTCAAGCAACTCAGTGTTCACATATATCTAAATTTCCTATATCTAGCATCGGAATTGTAAAAAATATGAATTTATGTCACGACTATTAAACAATTTGTGATCCATATCTAACCAGTATTCTTCTCATGCGAGACCAAAGAAAGGGTTTACCCTCCGGTCTTCTGGGTTATTTTTTCAATCTATCACTAGTTTAGGCTCCAGACTTCAAAAAGAGCTTTAAAAATGATTTTACCCTAAACGTTTTGCTCCCCTCAATTTTTTGCATTTTGCATAAAATCTTATTCTATTCTCACGTTATCCACGTTTGAAGATGTAGCATGGACCCTGCCATTTTGTCTAATCATTCCAATGGTGACATAATTTGCCTGTCCTATATGCTAGCATACGTAATGTATTTCTTTAGATTTTCTCTTTGAATTCTTTTTTTTAAAGCTCTAAGGGCTTAAATCATTCAAACCATACACAAAATACAAATTTACTGACCCATGCAAAGAAACAATTATTTCTTAGAAAGTTAGACAATTTGAAATTGATTATAAAGAAAAACTATTAAATTCTATCTATACTGGGTGTATGACATCAAATTTTAGAGGGCGTATGAACAAAATGGCCGTTTCCATATAAGTTTATATTAACATTATTTATGTTTTAATAAATTAGAAAATATATGCAAAATTGTGTACGGTGTGAAATTTCTATAGATGACTGATAATAATCTGATTATATTTCTATCATATCAAATTAAATTTGAAATTTTATGCCTCCTTTTAGAACTCAAATCCTTAAAAAATAAGGATTTTTTAATGTTGTTTTATTTAATGCAATTGAGAAGCCATCTTCTCATGATTGCACGTCCTTACGTCCCCTAAATTTGTACTGTGTAGAGACAAACGAATGCAGAAAATTTTACGTGTGATGAAAATAAATTTATACAAAATTAAATATGATACAAATATCTACAAAACGCCATGGGTTGAAGATTTCCATTTAAATTTCGAGAAAATAACCTGATTAAATGGTAAGGTTCGCTAAGGAAAATATTCCTTTTGGTCTGGATATTTGTAAAATTTTAACTTCAACAAGCAAATCGTTTACTGTTAGGATATTAAAGGTATATGGATGGATATAGTTCACTGTTCAATCACGCATCGAAAGAGCATTAAGTTTTGAGTTTAATCAGTCTGAGTTTAATCCTGAGTTTAATCAATCTGGGTGCATGCCTATTATTGGCAAAACAAATGTTCCTAAAAAATATTGCTACATGGAAGCCGCCATTTTGTGATATTTCCAATGATTTTTTAAAAACTAATGCCACGTTACACATTTCAAATTTGAAATGCGCCTGGGAAAACTATTTTTTTACCAGCAGACGGGAAACTTAAAACTTACTAAAATGCCTTCTTCACTGTCATGGCTATAAATCTTTTCCACTCCTATTTGATATGCTCACCACGCCGTTTTCAAAATATTAATAGAAATAATAGACAATACAGCTAGGTTTTTAGGCGCGAAACAGCCATTTTGAAAATTCAAATGTTTTTCAACATAATGTTTTTCAACATAAGTATTGAGGTTAACTAACTGGGAGTCCAGCTGAAACTGAACTTCAGTTGAAGCGTTTTTAGCGGCTTTGGGGCCTGAAAGTACGATTCTGAGACACGTCTATTAACTAAAATTTGAATGGAGGGCGGTACGCGGATAGTTTAGGTCCCCTTTGGCCTGGGTGAAATCAACATAATTCAGTGGCAATTATTTTTGTATAGGCACTTATCAAGGCACTTCTTGGTCGGCATTCTATCGCCCAAGAGCGCATAGCCGTTACGCCACTCTCAGGCTATAGGCTCTTTCTTTTACAAGTTTGTTAGTAAAATTTATGATGACTCTAAGACAGAAGTTTAAATCTGGCTGATATTTTGGAAATATTACGGAAGGAATGGGCGGGGGTTCTCCTCGAGTGAAAACTGGGGGAGAAAGTATCATCCCCCTCCCTCGATCCCCCTCCCTCGATCCCCACCTCCTTTCCAAATATAAATGGGAAGAAAGAAATTCAACATAAATAATTAGTTCGGGACCCTGTAAAATTTATTTGGCTCTAAAATGATTAAGTCGCCACCTGGACTTTCCACCAGTTAGGAATCTGTACTTCGCTTATTTTCATAACATATTTTCTTAGGTCTGGAAATTTCGTCTTTATTTAATCTACCATTTGACCTTATTTTGTGAAAATTTGTTTAAATTTTGACAGAATCTGAGCCTTTATTTTGGCTCTCAAATGATTGAAATTGTAGCGATTTTGCCCAAAGGGCTCTGAACATAGGTAGGATTTTGATTCAATTTTTTTTTTTTTTCTTTTCTTTAAGTTGGCAGTTTTCTAAATAAGCTTAATTATGATAAAATGCTGAAATTCGAAGAACTTCTAGGTTTTTTTTCTTCTCCCCAGGCCCACATCAACGCTTCACAATGCCTGCGAGAACAAAAGCAGAAGGCTTATTCGCTTATAAAAACAAACCAAAATGTATGTAATTGCATATACGGAGTTGGTATCCGTTTTGGCAAAATTAACATTTAACACCCAGTTTGTAGGGAACATTCAAATTTTATCACCCCCATTCAGAGTCTAGTGAGGCGCCCTACTCTACAACCCCATGTAAAATGTCCTTATAATTCTATACATTTGGACAAAACCATTGGGAGTGAAAACAAATTGTAAGACGTTGCCGAAACGTTACATTCTTACTAATCCTAGACAAATCAGTAATCCTCCTCCCCTTCCCCTAACCTTCCCCTCCCATACCTTCCCCCATCCCCTCCCCCTCCACTCCTACACCCTAAGATCATCAGTCTAAGCAGCCTATAAAGTTTTTGAAGGAGAAAATCTAGAAATCTAAATTAATTTCTGAAAGGTATAAGCATAAATCGACAAAGCCGAAGATATTACATATTTGAGCCTCACCATTTTATAATAGGTTCCATCAAATTAAACGGTTTATAAATGATAGCTAAAACAGTGGAAGTTTCAATACCATATGTATGGGATATTTATAGATATATTTATAAAGCTACTTATTGAATACACACCTAAAATTGATTTTGAAAGTGAATAAAAATATGTATTAAAATAACTGGAATTATTATTTGGAATGTTCCAATGCGAGCAACTTGTGTCAGCTGACATATCACATGTTTACACTCGACATATTTTGCGCTTTATTTTTGATTGCCCATATGAACAAATAAAAAAAGTTAGAATTTAAAGCTTACGTGTTCTTAAACTAGTTGCTGGTCATGAATGACACTGTAGCGGGCGCATTTGAATATTAAAACATAATATCGTTAATTTTTGTTCATATTTCGTTTTGGATCTGGAACAACCAAACGACTTTCCTGGATGTTTTTATAATTTAGACCGAACGTTACTTTTGGTTAGACTAACGTTAGGCTAGTAGTACTGTCAAATTCAAGTTGTTGCTATTAAGTTTTTACCACAGTGACATGTTACAGACCCCAGATCTGTACTGTAGCCTATGATACAGCTTAAAATCCTGTAAAATGATGAGGAATTCGAACTTTGTTTACGTTTTTTCGGCTTTCGTGTTATTGCAGCTATGTTTGATCTGTGTTTCGAAAGAAACAGTTCCAAAGGAAACACAGGAAGAAAAAGAACAGAGATTGAAGAGAGAGAAAAATTGTAAGATATTTTGGAAAAATCTTAGTACTGTAAATCGTTATAGGCCTATAGGAATTCATTTCAACATTTTTAATACAGGTGACCGATTTTCTTCACACTTTCATTTTGAAAGGTGACCAATTTTCTTCACAAAAACTTTTATTTTTAAATTTTGAAAAAAGAAAAGATTCACACTGTTTTTTTTCAAAAATATTTCTTACCTTCTTTCAGCAATTTTACTGTTTTTAATCTTCCCATTATTGCAAAATAATTTCAGTTTTATACCTTTTCATGCAAATTTCATTTAAAAAGGTTGATAAGTCACGAGCTCACAAATTTTGCATTCTTTTCTGCCATTTTGAAGAAAACTAAAAAAAAAGCTGAATAACAGTGCGGAGGAATTTTAACAATGTCAGCAATGTCAAAATCCTAAAACCTAATCCTAAAAACCTAATCCAAAAAGCCTAATCCCAAAACCCTAATCCTAAAACCTAATCCTGAAACCTAATCCTAACCTTAATATGAGGATCTACATTAGTTAAGCACACATTTTTTTGTTTATTTCAGTTTAAACAGCAAAATAGCTTGCAGATTCCACTCATCAGTACAACAGTAGGCTACTAATAGTATACACACTGATGAGTAAAAGTTTTGATCGGAAAGCCAAAATGTAAGAATTATTACTCTTTTGTAAACAATTTTAGCTTAGTTTCTACTTAAAAGACAAAAAGGGAAAATAGTTCAAATATATAAATACAACAGAATAAAACCAAAATAAAAATATAAAAACAAAAATCCTTAATAATCCTTATGTAGAAATTTACTGCTATACTAGGATTTTATCGATATTTTCTTTCTTCAAAATGAAAATCTATTCTAACGTGGCGCAGTGCTAAAACTAGTCTGATCAAATTTGGGATAGTTAACTTTGTCTTGCAAAATGTCTAAAATTGCTGTAAAGAGAATTTTGTTTTTTCACTTACACTTACAGTACCATGGCACATTACGCATTTCAAATTCAATTTGTTTTTTTTGCCATAACTAACTCTCTTAGTAGGGTATTCAAATAGGCCTGGCCTGTTTATCTCAGGCCTTTTATGACCTTACAGATCTTTTTCCTTCTTGTTGGCTGAACGCTCATCGATTGTTGTCATTGACTGATTTACGGTCTGTCGGAAGTTATTTAACTTCAAGTCCCATGTTTGACTTCCTCTAGCCCAGGGTGCATTCCATTCACTAAATTCCGAAGATCTTCGGCGTGAAGTTGACTTCTTTCTTGGCATGCCCGTTTGAAAAAGCACAGTTGTCCCAGATTTTTATTCACAAATTTTTAATAAGATTTCTTGATTATTAAAGCAGCATTTTGTTGAAATAGGTCACATTTGCATTACCTGTTTCTAGTTATTGTCATAGTTTATTTTTGTTTTTTTTTAGGCTTTGCATGTAGCAAAAACATCAAATTTTGTTTTTTAATTTTTCTCCTTTCTTGAAAACTTTTGCTTCTTTTGAAAATTCTCTAGTTTAAAAACTTTCTGGTTATTTTTTTTTTTTTGATGTTTTTTTATAAGATTTGTTTCTATTATTTAAAAACGTTATTGATTTTTAGTGCACATTTTTAAAAAAAGATTTCTTGAAAACTTGTAAATTTAAGTTTGTTGATGTTTCATTACCTGTTTCTATTGTTATTTACAGTATTGCACAACACATGTCCACATTACCCACCTCAGGATTGGCCACACCCACCCCTCTGCAATAATTGCCATCCTCATTAACTGCTCCTTGTTCAGCCCCATCATTATACAGTAGTTAGATGTTTATGTCTCCAAAGTCAAACATTCTCTCTGTAATTGTAGTCCAGGGTTGAACCCGTACTTGTCGAGTCTTGCTTTAAAACTATCCTAGAAGGGAACACATACGACATTACTAGGCAAAGAGTTCCATTTGTCAATATGTGAAAAAAAACTTTTGTCTTGCAGAAATATGCATTTGTGCCCTCTGTTTAAACAACTTGAAAGGGATGAACATAAGTAGTGCTGCCCTCCCCAGAGCTTCCTTCATGTCTTTCAATTCCATTGCCGAATGCCGAGCTCTTCTGCAAAACTCTCCTGATGAAATGATCTCCTTTCTTCACCATACCCTCTACTATAACTTGATCTAGTTTTCCTTTCTGAGGTGTTTTCTGATAAAATTACCTCCTTTCCCTCTCTGTTTACTTCACCTAGTTTTCCTTTCTGAAATGTTCCTTGATAAAATCACCTTCTTTTCTTCTCTTTTTACTTTACCTAGTTTTTCTTTCTGAGATGTTCCCTGATAAAATTACCTCCTTTCCTTCTCTTTTTACTTTACCTAGTTTTCCATTCTGAGATGTTCCCTTTATAAAATTACCTCCTTTCCCTCTGTTTACTTTACCTAGTTTTCCTTTCTGAGGTGTCCCCTGATAAAATTACCTCCTTTCCCTCTCTGTTTACTTTACCTAGTTTTCCTTTCTGAGGTGTCTCCCTCCTTTTCTATGCCTGAAGTGTTCCATTTTATACATGCCTTTTTTTTTAAATATTTCATTACCTACAGTATTGTATTACTTCTGTTCCTCCAATCTTTTTCTACCTCTGACGTAATCTAACCTCTCAGGCACAACTTGACCTTGGATGTTGTGGTGCTGTTAAACCTCATCAAACAACAAACAAACACAGATGTTTAGAAATGAATACTCCGCATAACATCACACCTGATGTAATTCAATCTTTTACTTTAGTGGAGGAATTCTTTTCACGCTATGAAGAAATGACGAATCTTCCTGGCGGAACCTTTAGGATGGGAACTAATGACGTCACCGCCCGAGATGGGGAATCACCCGCTAGGAAAGTAAAAGTAGAGCCATTTAAGATCAACAAGTACCCAGTCACTAATGCTGCCTTCAGGTATGAAGCATATTTCTTCTGTAGTTTTACAAAAATTGATGTTTTTCTGTTACTTTGTTAAAGGATTAGTTCAGTGGTCAAGCATGTCCATCTTATATGAAAGAGGACTTCAAAAGAAACAAAATGGTGAAGAAAGCATTTGAAAATCTTATTCCGTTAAAGGATTAGTTCAAAATGGTGATGAAAGCATTTAAAAATCATGTCCATCTTATATGAAAAAGGACTTCAAAAGAAACAAAATAGTAAAGAAAGCATTTAAAAAATTTATTCCGTTAAAGGATTAGTTTAGAGGTCAATCATGTTTATCTTATGTGAAAGAGAAGTTCAAAAGAAACAAAATGGTGAAAAAGCATTCAAAAATCTTATTCTGTTAAGGAGATATTCAAGTTTAAAGTTTGATATTATTTGTGTAGAAATGACTGAAATCATACTAGTTGTGATGTCATATCCTCAGATTCCTCAAGATCTATATGTATTCTATCATATTTTGTCCTGCGATTTTGTGGCTTAAAAACCATGGGATATGTCAGGAAAGTAGTAAACTGAATTTAAGAAGGGTATTTATAATATACCACCTGAAAAACTTTGAAAAAAAAATTTAAATAATGAAAACATTAAATAAACTTTCTTTAAAATAGTGAAGAGAGCATTACAAAATTGCTTAACATTTTGGAGATAATCAAGTTTTATTGTACATGTTTGTGTTAATGACTAAAAATAGACATAGAAATGGTACACTGTAGTCCTTATATGTACTGTAAGACTTTGTCTAGCACTGTAATGAAATATTTCTGAGATTCTTGTCTTTTACAGTAAGTACACACAGTATTGGATTTTTGTCTGCTATGATTTGAAACTTCCTGCATTCAGATTTTGAGACACCCCAAAGTGTGAAGAAATATTTCTATCATTCATGCTTTATTGACATTTCAAAGTAATTAGGGACAATAAACTATGTTAATATTTCTTATTTAATTTCTTATTTTTTTTTTTCATTACTTTTTAGTGATATATTTGTGAACTTGTTCTGACTCTTGGTGTTATAAGTTTGATAGCACATAAGAAGTACAGTCTTTAATATTTGTTTTATATTTTTTCATATTTTGAATGAAATCTAATTCATACTTTATGAATGAAATATAGATCAGATTTCTAGATTGAGTATTTTTTAACTTTATTGTGTCACTTTTAATTTGCAGAAGTTTTGTCCGAGCGACAAAATATAAAACATCCGCAGAAGAATTTGGCTGGAGTTTTGTCTTTGAAGATATGGTTCCTGAGAAATTAAAGAAAGAGATTCCTGATAGAATTCCTGTAAGTACCCTTAATTGCACCTCCTTCCTCTCCCCCTCCCAACAAGTACAAAACTAGGAGATTTATAAGCAATTCTATGAATATATCTCAGCAAAAATGGCACAAAAAAACTTTTCTGACTGATTGTAAATTTAAAAAGTTTTTCAGCTTTACACACATACTGTGGTAATCACATTTCTTCATTAGGAACTTGTTCAGTGTTTCTCCTGAAATTTCCGGTAACCAAATCTTACAAAATCTCACCAAAAAAAAGTTAAACAGACTTCAAAGATATGTGAGAGTGTGATGTCACTAGTAGTCTTGATTTCAGACATTCCTACACAAATTTGTAAAGTTGCATTATCATCTTATAAACAGAAGAGGATTTTGAACGCTGTCAGTGAAAATTTAATTGTCCTGTTTCATAGTAGGATGAGCAAGTTTCACCTCTGAACTACTGAACTAATACTTTCCTTTTCAGACACCTAGCTTAGCTGTTTCACAGGGGCGGCCTTCCCTGCCTCTCTGTGGGCCCGCCTTGCCCCTTGGGGGGTCTGCCCTGCCTTTCAAAAAAAGAAGTGTTTTTTTTCCTTTTCTAGATTTTTTTTTTTTTTTTTAACTTAATCAATCTAAATTAATTTCATAAATGAAATACCTTACATGGATACAGAACACAGATTAAGAGCATAGTAAGCATTTGTCTTGTTTGGCTAATGACTGGTCCTTATCAACCAGAATAGTTTCATTTGAAGATATAATTATAGCTAAAATCCCAGAGCTTCTTCACCAGGAGCCTGAGCTTTAAGGGGGCCCATGGACTCCATGCCGAAAAGACGTGGCACTTCGTGCGTGTATTAATGTGCCTCTCAAGAAGTCTAGCACCCTGCCCCTTTATAAATCAAGCTAGGGGTCTGAAAGGTGTATGGACAGGTAGAGATTTTACATTCTTTGCATTGTGAACAGAGTGGTCTTTAAATTATATCAACAGCACGTATAGATTCTGAGTTACGGCCAATCAAAATTTGAAGAGTTTTTAATTTGTATAAAAGTTGTGATGTATGAAAGAGAGGGCAGCACAACACTCCTTACATTTCTGTCCATAATTTTAGTCACGGAATATCACCAGACTGTATTCTCCTGCTAAATATTAATTGCGGGTATGATGGAGATTCAAAACCTCTTCGCCATATTCAACCTCTCCCATTCATATAACGTTGCCGAAGTATTGAAGAACAATAAGTTCCTGTGTCGATGTCACAAAATTTGAATAACATTTGCATAAATCGTCCCTCTTTTTGCATAGTGACCAATGTTATTTGTGTAGTGACGAATGCCAAAATTGAAATGATTCAGTCTGGATACTGACGAACGTTCCGAAAATTTTGAAGCTTGATGAAATTAAAAGTTGATAAATGTATTATATAGCTTTATATATCATTGGAAAGAGAAAATGCTAATCTTTTGACAATTATACTTACAATAAAGACATTTTAGGCAAAATCTTGTTTCATGAAGCTTCAAAGACATTGTCAGAGTGCGGAAATTATAACTAAGTATTTCGCGCCAATTTTTGTTTCAACTAAATAAGACATTCGTCAGTATGCGGAAAGAGGGACGAATTGATTATAAAAAGGCATTGAAATTCGAAATGTTGTAAAATGGTTAATTTTTAACCGATTTTGATCAATTATTTTGCTATTTTCATTGGTTCTATCATATTTTCTTCCAATTAAGATCAATTTGTTGCTACCTGTTCATAGATGTATAACTTCAAATTTATTTAAAATAACATATTGCTTGTATTTCTCCCACCAACAACTATTCTCATATTTCATCATGGCTGTCACCAAAATTTGCCTCAATGTTAATGCCATATTTTTCGTCAGAAATCATCATGCCATCTCTATCTTCTTTGACCTCAAAAAGGCCTGTGACACCACATGGCGGTATGGTGTTCTCAAGGACCTCCACTCCTCTGGCCTCAGAGGCTCCCTCCCCACCTTCATCCAGAACTTCCTCCACTTCCGCCACTCCCGTGTACGCCTTGGTAACACCTACTCCCAAAGGTACACCCAACACCTGGGTGTCCCCAAAATAAGCATCCTCTCCCCCACTCTCTTTATCCTCAAAATTACCAGCAGCACCAAAACTCTCACCCCCAACATCAAAAGCTCCCTCTATGTCGACGATTTCACTTTTTTCTCCATGCTTCCATACTCTTCAAAATAACCTACAACACTGTCTGAATAGTCTGGCTCACTGCAGCGACTCCAACGGTTTCAACTTCTCAAAAGACAAAAGTGTTCTCATCCATTTTAACAAGAGCAACTCGTTCTTCCTCCACCCCAATCTCTGCCTCAAAAATTCCATAATCCCCAATAAAGACAGCTCTAGTCTCCTCACCGATGTCTCCACATGGAAAGGTTCTTCTGCAGCCGCCGCCGCCTGTCCCGGTCTCACCCTCTCCTCAAGGCTACCCGATAGCACCTCTATCTACTCTGCTAAGGCGAAAGCCATCCTCCTAGCCTTAAACTTCATAGAACTCTCTTTCCGCCCCTGTTTCGTCATCCTCTCTGACTCTAAATCCGTCCTCACTGGCATCCTTAACATGCTCTGACCCAACCCTTTCATTCTACAAATCCTCAAAAAACTTCACACTCTCTCCTCCTTAGAAAATGATATTATCTTCTTCTGGATTCCCAGTCATGTCGGCATCCCTGGCAACAAAAGAATCGACAGAGCCGCCAACAAAGCTCTGTCAGACATCGTCTCTTCTTCTCCTATTCCACACTCAGACCTCTGTCTCTCCATCTCCAACTACATCAAAAACAGTGAAATCACGGAACCAGTAACAAACTCCACACCATCAAACCCAAAGTCCAGACCAACACCCCTCTGCACAGTCACAACTGCAGGTAAGACATCGTTGTCACCCGCATCCGCCTCGGCCACTCCTCTCTCACTCACTCCCATCTCTTATCGAGCTCCCCTACCCCTCTCTGCCCCACTTGTAACACCAATCTCTCCATCAAGCATATCTTTGTAACCTGTCCCTTATACCAGAACTCCAGATCTCTTCTCTCCTCACTATCCTCAATCTCTGACCTTTTCAAAAACAATTCTTCCTCAAACATCATCAACTACCTCCGCAACAACCTCTTCCACCACATTTAACTTCCCCATTTCTACACCTAACCTTACTTACCTCCTTTTTTTCTTTTTTTTTTTTTACTTTCTGTTTTTCCCCTTTTCTCCCTTACAAACCTTCTTTTCCTCACTATCCTAAATCTTACACCATAATTCATTAAAACCCTCTTGGCACATTTGACTCTGACTATCACGGTGCTGTTGAACATCAACAAACCAAACCATATTTTTCCAAACTTATGAGGGTAATTGAAAGATTGTCCATACGTGTACCATGATGTTGGCTACCAGTATATTTACAATACTGTGTATTATAAGTTATAAGATAAAGGTACCATGTGGCACTGAAATGGAGTTTGCAGATGGCCAGCAGGAAATATCCCATTCATCATTTGCTGTATTGATTTAAAACATATAGTAATTGGAACTTAAAATGGATGTGCCATATTGACTCCAAAATTTAGACTTAGATTAATTTCTTGTACAGACTGCAATGCTTATGATGAAAGGGGTGGGTGGCATATTTCCCAAATCTTCTGTTGGATGGGTCAAATATGCTTTTATATGATAGTATGCCCCCCCCCTCCCTTCCTATCGCTAATGGTGCCCATTATAATATATGATATCCCATGTGAGAATTGCAAACATTTCTGCGGAATTTTTAAGTCGTAAATTTATGCCTTATTTGAAAATTGTTTTTAAATTAAAAATTCTCTTTTCAAAAGGAAATTAAACAGTAACTGTAGGTGATCATCAAGGCCTTTAAAGTTTCCAATTAAATTGTGTACAAGAGGTTTTCACAAAAGACACGTTAACTTTTTCAGGGAATTTAAAAGAATGCAACGTGTATTAAGATTAAACTTTTTTTCTTCTTTTTTTTCAACCCCTAAAATTTTTGTACACTTGTCAAATTCTAGATGGCTGTGAATCTGAAATACACGTGTACTAACACTCAGTAAACAAACACCAATGTCATAATTCTTTTTCATAAATTGTATGAAGGTGAATTCACAAATTGTGGTCTGTTGCTAACCTTTTCTCTAAAGTGAACCGGTGAACCGTATCGAGGGTTGACTCACCACCTAACAAAGCTGGAGACCTTGTACACTTTTAGATACTAATAAAATGTGGAGACTTTTAAATAAAATTGTTACAATTACTGAAACCTTGTAGACCTTCTGTAATGGTTGGAGTAGTTTATTTTTATGTAAATGAGTTTTCATAGGAATAGTACAGTATATAGCAAGTGTAGACCTCAGGGTCAGGCTCTAGATGGCTTCCCGGTAAACACAATGTTTATCAAACATAATGAAAACATTTTTTGCAAAAATGTTATTTTTTTTTATAGTATCATTTTGTGGTGTCATAAAAATGTTTTTATTAATAACGATTTAATTTTTTTTTTTTAACATAAAAATGACATAATAAAAACATATTTTGCATAATATTATATAGAAAATGTAATAATAATGTTTTTATGACACCACATTTTGATATTTTTAAAAAACATTATAAAACAAAAAAATGTTATAAAAACGTTTTGCATTGCTGGGTTTTTTTGTTCCATTACTTTGATGATGACTGGAAGCATGTTTAAAATGTTATAGTCAAACATAGCTTTGCATTTACTATACATTGATATAAGTGAGGTAGTTTTTGTACATACAAAAAATCAAGATTTTTTTAAAGTTTAAGATTATTATAAGTTTAAGTAAGACATAGTGGAATTAAATGTGGAAATTAAAAAGTTGAACCACAATTTTCAATTTTTTCATTACATGACAGCTAAAGTAGATTATTATAATCCTTAAATCTCTGCAAGGCATTAGGTTGATAAACCTTCTTGGTGTAGCCAGTGGAGTCGACAGGATTATACAATCCCAAAAAAGTAAAAAAAACAGGTCAAAAGATTCAGAAAATTTGCTAAAAGAAGCAGATTTTGAGACAGTTGCCTTATTTGCTCTTCACATAAACCTCTCAACAGTGTAATAGCCTGGATAGCTATTTTGATAAATGTAATCTATGTAGGTCTGTAATTTTCCACCTTAACATCATTCAACACCCCCTTCCCACTTTCTCTGTACCTAATGGCCAGAGACAATTTAAGGCTCTTATCTCTTCATTCTTTAATAGAGATATAGCTTCTCCATTCTTGCCCCTAGCTTCAGCCCTTCCCATGAGGGTATGAGCCACAAATTTCATGGGGGCAAAGATACTTTTGCTTGGATGAAATTTTCCTTCAAATATCAATTGTGACTAATTTGCTGAATTCATATTGTGGTACAACGTATATACCAACTGATTATTATGTTTTATACTGAATTATCAGTTTGTAACTCTTTTCGGCCATTTACATTCTCATAAATAAAATTTTTCAACAAATGCTTTTTTTTAAATGTTTTATTTCCCCCCTAGTGTAATTTTTTTTTTTTTTTTTTTTTGGGGAGGGGGATTTAAACAAAAGGGAGGGGGCATTTCTTTTTGGAAACATTAAAACAAACAAAGGCCAAAAATACCCCAAAAAGGCCCAAATTGACCAAAAAAGGTCAATTTTGGCCTTTCTCAGCCAATGTTTTTAGGGGGGTCAGGAATTCCTCCCCTTTTAATTATTTTTAAGGGGGAATTTGATAATGTGTGCAGAAATCCAGCAATCGCGCACCTTTATGTGAATACTGACGCATATTACAGTAGGCACATCCATTGATTTTCAGCTGAAAGTATTTCAGCTGTAAAGACTAAGGACCTTTTTCATGTTTTTTTTTTTTTTTTAGGATGCACCATGGTGGATCCCAGTAAACCATGCATACTGGCGGCAGGTAAGCTCATCTGCAAGATTTTTGTTGTTCAGGAAATACTGGGTCGAAATGTGAGGGCACATAATTGTGAAGTCTTTAAAATATTCAAAAGCAATTTTTTAGCTAGATAGGACTTATAACCTTGATTTCACATGCTTTTTTACAATTCTGAATCGATCATTGAAAATTAATGTAATGAAAATAATTTTAAGGAAAAATTTCTGCTAGGGATCTCTTGAGCTCAGTAAAAATTATTAAGTTTAAATACTTAAAATTTGTAGTCTTGCATGATGCCAGTCAATTCTACAAAAGTCTCGTCAAATTTTAAAATTGAATATTCCTATAGGATTTGTTCAACTGGCCAAGTAAGTTCATCTTTAATATATAAGGATGACTTACAAATCTTAAAGCAAGTTGGTGAAGAAACTTTATTATTTTATTCCGCATTCAGCCAATCCTCGCTACAAATTTTCAGTCTTTTCACCTGCAAGAACCTCCATTTCGTGGATATAACTTTTAGACTCTGCTAGACGCAATTTAGAAACCCACCACAGATAATTCAGTGATTTTATGCATCAGTTATTACACTCCAAATCTTCTATATGTATACAATGGAACTTGTTGTGAAGGGCGAGGTATTGTGGATTTGGTTACTGCAGGCCATGACATGCGTGTAATGCAGGGCTGAGGGTTCATTTGGACTTTTAAAAGGATGTTTTTATCAGTGAGTTATAAACACTCTGGTGAGTTTGGATGTACTGGACTGAAAATTTATAGCTATAGTTATCATAGAAAACGTTTTTATACTAATTAAACTTTTCTTTCAAAATTTTAAGCCACAAAATACAGTATGATAGAATACATAAAGACACTGAGGAATCTAAGGGTGTGACATCACAACTAGTCTGATTTCAGTCATTTCTACACAAATAACACCAAGCTCTAAACTTAAATATCTCCTTAACAGAATAAGATTTTTTAACCCTTTCTTCATCATTTTGTTTCCTTTGAAGTCCTCTTTCATATAAGATGGACTTGCTTGACCTCTGAACTCATACTTTAAAGCCACACAATCTCAGGAAAAATGTGCAGTAAAATATGTTTTCTAGGAATGACGTATATAAGTATGTGATGTCACAACTAGCATGTTTCTATACAAATAATCTGTTTCAATTTCATTATCTCATTATTGGGATGAGATATTGAAGCAGTTTTCTGTCCAATTTTGTTTCTTTTTCATGTCCTCATTGACGTAAGATTAAACTTGCTTGACCACCAAATTAAATTATTGAATAGAATAATATTTTTATTGAAATGCATGCATAAATATTCTTTACATTTTTTGTGATTTTCTTCTAGCCTGAGGGAAAAGGCTCTGACATCAGATTTAAACTCAACTTTCCGGCTGTTCATATAAGTTACATGGATGCTGAGGCATACTGTGATTGGAAGGGATTGAGGTTGCCGACAGAGGCAGAGTGGGAGTTTGCTGTTAGAGAGGAAATCTACGAGGTATGATAAGAAACTTACACAGAACAGTCATTTTGCAGCACGTTATGTGATTGACAGACTGCAGAGTGGCCATAACAGATACCTGCAGGGGCATAAATACCTAGGGGGTGGGGGTGTCACACACCCTAAATTTTGAGATTTGTTGGTAAAATTTGAGATTAGTTGATAAATCTGGTATCAGATAGGTAAAAATACAGATTTTAATTATTAACTTTTTTTATAAAATGCAGTTTATTTTTTCAAATGGAATGCTAATTTGAAGTCGTTGGTAAATCTTATACCCCCTTCCCAGTCAAAATGACCTACTGACTCCACTGGATACCTGCAAGACCTTAGGGGCATTAGGAATTTTTAACCCTTGGGGGCCCCTCCATTCCGACACCTCGGGTTTTCTCAAAATTCTTCAATTTTGGATAATGTTTTAAAGTTAGCCATTAAGAATTTTTGGCCACCTTCTAAATCCACACCTAACCCGAGAGCTTCTTCACCATTTAATTGCTAGCAATCAGCTATTGTTACACCATACACAACACAGGGGTATTATTTACACCTTTCAATCTAAAGGCCTCTTCACACTTCATGTGCTAGCAACCACCTATTCTTACACCATACACAATTGGTCATTTATCTGGGGCTGTTGCCACAAACCTCCTTTGTAATGAGCAGATTAGTCCTTGGCTGACCCTAAAATAGATATGCATTATATACCTGGAGGATTTGTGCAATGCCTATAATGATTGATGATCATTCCTCCCAAAGAGGGTTTTTCATCATGGGTCTGCTAGCATGATGTATAACTGGTTATAAATTTTTAGTTCAATGCACACAAACTTACTAGAGTGTTTATAACTCATGGATGAAAGCGTCCTTTTAAAAGTCCAAATAAATCCTCAGTTCCACATTACACACATGGCTTGGCTCTGTAGAAAGCCTATCCACAATACCTGGTTCTTCACAATAAGTTCCATTGTGTGTATATAGATGATAAGGAGTGTAATAATTGATGCGTAAAATCACTCAACTATCTGTGGTGCTTTCTTAATTGCTTCTAGCATAGTCTAAAAGTTATACCCACCAAAATGGAGGTCCTTGCGGATGAAAAGACTGAAAATTTGTAGCGAAGATTACGCATAATGAGGGCTCTTTTCCAGTTATTCTGTGTATGACAGAATGTGGACTGGCTCACAAATAGCAGCTGGTTCATGCTCCAGATCGGGAGATCTCTATTAAATATTCCTGTCAAAATTGGTTAATAATTCAATACTTTATCACTTTTTGAACTTGAATTTTTTATCTGTTCGGTATAAATAGGCATACAGTACTTGTTTATATCATAAAATAAATCCTCTGTTTTTTAATCATGTACTGCATTTGCCTGAAAGTACAGTACCAGTGGTTTGAGTTGAGAAGAGTATGTGGCGATATGATTCAGGTTTTTAAGGTCCTATCTAGTAGTGATGCTTTGACTTCCTGTTATTTCTTGCATGTTTCAGCTAATCCTCATGTGACACATGGTAACAGTTTGAAGTTGACCAAGGAGTTCTCACAGATAGATATTCAGCATTTTAGCTTTTCGCACAGAGTTGTTAATGAGTGGAATGGTTTGCCTGAGTGGGTAGTTAGCTCCAATTCTGTTCACAATTTCAAGGTCAACATTGATAAGTTCTTTACTATAACTCTGGGCGTCTTTGATTTTTTTTTTTTTTTTGTGGTGGTGGGGTTTGAGCTTTTTATGAGGTGACTAACCCTTCTTAGCCCATAATCTTGTTATGTAATGTTAAGTGATTTTGACAAAACAATTTTGGATCTTGCAACCTCTTAACAACTAGGAGAATACACCACAATTTTTGTAAACAAAATATTCAGGAAAGAAAATTATAAAAAGATGTAGCTTTGTATTTTCAGTTCCTTTCTCATTCGTGCATAACAAATTTTGCCAATGTCCAAAAAAAATCCTCAGACCTCGTAAAGCCATAACTTAAATACTAAAAAATGGTATTTGTAAAATTTCCAAACTGTTCTACTTTTATTTAACATTTGTGTTCTTTTTAGCTTAAAATTAAAGAGAAGCTGTCACTTGCTACCTGTGCAGACATCCTACAGTATTAAGGAATTAATCAATTAAGGGGATGTCCAGTCAGTGGCTTAGTGAATAGGGTGGGGGAGAATGTTGCACTCTGGGGGAAATAGCTCAAATTTAAGTTTCTCCCTCAATTATTAAAGGGCAATATCAAGACTGCATATGTGTATATTACGGGAGATATTTTGCGCTCATAATTTGATCTTGCCCCCCAAAATGTAGTGTGCACCCTAAATTCACAGGCCTGGCTGCACTACTGGGCAGTGTCTGGTGTTATTTTTAAATGCTTGATTCTCCTTGAATTTGTGTTACAAATTTTGACAAATACCTTTATAAACTTGTGGTATTTTTCAAGGTACGCCACCATTTTCTTTGATATAAAATGGTATCGATTTATTTTGGTAGCCTATAATATTTCAACATCTGCATGCACGCCCGCAGAGCATGTGGAAAGGCGTGTGTGTATGTGTGTGTTTCTGTGTGTGTGTGTGGATTCCAAGAATGTGCGTCCCATGAAGTTTTGTGTTAAAGGTGTTGTCCAATTGTGTGAAGGGTGTTGTCTTTTGTATGAAAGGTATTGTACTTTGTGTAGAGGGTGTTGTACAATTATGTGGAAGGTGTTGTCCACTTGTGTGGAAAGCGGTGTACTTTGTGTGAAAAGCAGTGTCCTTTATTGTGAAAAGCGGTGTCCTTTGTGTGGAAAGCGGTGTCCTTTGTGTGGAAAGCGGTGTCCTTTGTGTGGAAAGCAGTGTCCTTTGTGTGGAAAGCGGTGTCCTTTGTGTGGAAAGCGGTGTCCTTTGTGTGGAAAGCAGTGTCCTTTGTGTGGAAAGCGGTGTCCTTTGTGTGGAAAGCGGTGTCCTTTGTGTGGAAAGCGGTGTCCTTTGTGTGGAAAGCGGTGTCCTTTATGTGGAAAGTGGTGTCCTTTGTGTGGAAAGCGGTGTCTTTTGTGCGGAAAGCGGTGTCCTTTGTGTAGAAGGTGTTGTCTTTTGTGTAGAAGGTGTTGTCTTTTGTTTGCGTCAAGTAGATTCAATTCTGAATCATATTTTTTCTCCTTCAGAATTTAATATAATTTTTTTTCTTATGTTTTCAGAGAGCGAATTCCCGTGGGGATCAAATTTCAGTCCGCACAGAATGAACATATGGGAGGTAAGAACATTGTTAAGAAGAAAATTGGTGAAATAACACTGAGTATTGAAATAACACTGAGTATTGAAATAACACTGAGTATTGAAATAACACTGAGTATTGAAATAACACTGAGTATTGAAATAACACAGGTGTTTGATAAATTAGATGGTATTAAATAAATAGTTCAGTGGTCAAACAAGTTCATCTTGTGAAAAAAGAAACAAAATGGTGAAAAAATTATTTAAAAATCTAATTCCATTTAATAAGGAAGTATTCATGCAGTCAAGCTTTTTAAAACCTGCCCCATTTGCATAGAAACAACAGAAATCAAGACTTGTTCTCTTTCATATCAGATTACCCACACTTGACTTCTGAACATATTCTTTAATTCCAGCTGATCCAAGTAGGTAGCAAATCTCTGAACAATTAAAGGAAAATTCAAATAAAATTTAAGTTGGTAATTGTCATATCTGACTTTTCAGGATTAACTCAGGTGCTGGGTGCAGGTAGTCGGGTTGGTAAATGTCATATTTTAGTTTTCAGGATTAACTTGGGTGTCGGGTGCGGGTAGTCGGGTTGGTAATTGCCATACTCGAGTTTTTAGGATTGACTTTGGTGTGGGTAGTCAGGTTGGTAATTGTCATGCCTAAGTTTTCAGGATTAACTCGGGTGCAGGTAGTCAGGTTGGTAATTGTCATACCTGAGTTTTCAGGATTAACTCGGGTGTCGGGTATGGGTAGTCGGGTTGGTAATTGCCATACCTGAGTTTTCAAGATTAACTCAAGTGCAGGTAGTTGGGTTGGTAATTGTCATACCCGAGTTTTCAGGATTAACTAGGGTGAGGGTAGTTGGGTTGGTAATTGTCATACCTGAGTTTTCAGGATTAATTCGGGTGCAGGTAGTCCGGTTGGTAATTGTCATACCTGAGTTTTCAGGATTAACTCTGGTGTCGGGTGCGGGTAGTTGGGTTGGTAATTGCCATACTCGAGTTTTTAGGATTGACTTTGGTGTGGGTAGTCAGGTTGGTAATTGTCATGCCTAAGTTTTCAGGATTAAGTCGGGTGCAGGTAGTCAGGTTGGTAATTGTCATATTTTAGTTTCCAGGATTAACTCAGGTGTCGGGTGCGGGTAGTAGGGTTAGTAATTGTCATACCTGAGTTTCCAGGATTAACTCGGGTGTCGGGTATGGGTAGTCGGGTTGGTAATTGCCATACCTGAGTTTTCAAGATTAACTCAAGTGCAGGTAGTCGAGTTGGTAATTGTCATATCTGAGTTTTCAGGATTAACTCAAGTGCAGGTAGTCGGGTTGGTAATTGTCATACCTGAGTTTCCAGGAATAACTCGGGTCTCGGTTGTGGGTAGTCTGGTTGGTAATTGCCATACCCTGAGTTTTCAGGATTAACTCTGGTGCGGTAGTTGGGTTGGTAATTTTCATACCTGAGTTTTCTGGATTAACTCAGGTGTCGGGTGCAGGTTAGCTTAAAGAGAACACTTTTGGTATGATAATCCTCTAACCTATATATGAACATGGAAATTCACGGGAATATTCCTATAAGGAATTTCCAGGTATTTGTGTGAATGAGAAGGTAGCATTTGATTTATCACATTGAAGTTGGTTGATCATCTGCATTATTAACACTCAGTTTGATTAATTCATTTTTTCATCAAATTTTTCTTTGCAGGGCGACTTTCCAAAGAAAAATGATAAAACAGATGGGCATCTTGGTGTATCACCCGTGGATGGCTTTGGACCTCAGAACAATTACGGTATGTAGATTGGGGCACTTAAAGACATCGGGAGGAAAAGAAGGGGGGGGGGGGAAGCGGAAAGATATAAGAGGGCATGTGTTATGACATCTCTTGAGTCATAACATGATGAGAAACATGTAAGATGACTTTGGACATCAGAACAATTATTGCATGCATATGGGGCACTTGGAACACTTTAAGGGTGTTAGGGGATAAGAGGGCAGGTTTTATTATGTTACTTGAGGGCAGCAAGGTGGAAAGGTTAAATCTAAAAAGAGGGAACTTTTATGACATCATTCCAGTTGTAATATGAAGAGACATATTCTGGTGTGGATGTATGTTTATGGTTAGGGTGGGAAAATTAAGGACGAGCAGTTAATTTTCCAGGTTTCTAAATAGGCCATGCCCACCATAGCAATGAGGTAAATCTCAAATCCGCAATTGTGCATTACCAATGCGTTGACATTTAGATGTTTGCAAGGCCTGCTGCAAACTTTGATTCATTTATGGCATTTCTCCGGATTTTTAGAGTTTTTAGGAAATAGGATAAACAAAATTCAGTTTGCTAACTGTTCTGGGTAACAGCAATCAGATTTACAAAGCCCGCAGCGCAATTTTTGTTCATCATTTTGCCGTCACTCAGTCTGTGTGTGCAGAAATTTGTTTTGTATAGTAAGTTGCATTGACTACATCAGCGCGCGTCGTTAGCTTGCTGTACTGTACCAGTACTGCTTAGGATGTTTGCCCCCACTTAGTTATGCAGATTTTGTTGCTAGGCAAATTCGTGCAGTGATTGGTTAAAACAAGCTGTCAATCATTCAACCCAGAAAGGTTAATTGCACTTAAGTTCAGTTGAAAAAATCTGCTGTTTATTGCATTAAAACAT
>JAIGNY010000080.1:42500-122500 GCA_020152595.1 Chiridota heheva | reverse complement strand
AAACAATTTTCAAAAAGTTATTAAAGTAGGCTATATTTGGCAATGTATATATAAATACCTAACTTGCATCAACTTATTTTTCTAGCATCTTTTATTGATAAAAAAGGATGATAGATTTGAATGAAATACATCAACTTTGTGGGAGAATGTGTTACTGTGATGTCATACTGAGCTTTTGCCTATTCGTTTATTGTCATTTTTTGTGAACCTTGAAATTTGTATCTCCGTTTTTGATTTTTGTACAAATTGTTTGTAAAATTTTTCCTTTTTATGAAAAGTTTTGAAAAAACATGGCTTTAAGTGATGTTTTTGTTCAACCTTTTGGACTGAAAATCTATTGCACCAGATATTTATCATGAAAAAGTGAACAATATGATGAAACTTTTTGCTAATTTCTGGTTTATATCATAATTTTCTTCCAATGAAGCTCAAATTCTTGCTACATATCCATATAGGTTTAACCCTTACTCTACCATGTGGCAATATTATTGTTGTTTTGGGTGCCCCATCTTTTTCCTCGCCTCCCAAGCGCATTTTCAATAAAGTGCTGGTAGAGTAAGGTTTAATAAACATCCCTTAAAAAAAAAAAAAAAAAACGCACCAATTTACATCTTATATATTTCTTCATTCTCAGAATGGGTAATGAACCAGATGCAGGATCCAACAATATAGGCTTCCGCTGTGCAAAATCACTCGGGAAGCCAAAGAAAACACCACAAAAAAGTTCCAAGCCCAGAAGCCACCAAGAGCAATGCTACAAAGGA
Source organism: Chiridota heheva (assembly GCA_020152595.1). Classification (NCBI taxonomy): domain Eukaryota; kingdom Metazoa; phylum Echinodermata; class Holothuroidea; order Apodida; family Chiridotidae; genus Chiridota; species Chiridota heheva. The sequence goes on along the minus strand of JAIGNY010000080.1, from coordinate 121,736 downwards.
AGCTGTCAAGGAGAGTGAAAAAAGTACTAAAGTAACATTGAATAGCACGAGCACAGATGATTTAAGAAAAGAGGAACTTTAATGCTTAGGTTAGGTTTAGATTATAGTTAATAATTAGATCACTATCTTTTTTTTTTTATTTAGTAATGGTGTTTGGGCATTTGTATCCTGGCTATGAGCCTTCTCTGCAGGTTGAACTTGATGGCTGGTAGCAGCCTCATATTGAGGCAGGCTGACATGATACTTCTGATTGAAAATCTGGCTGTTAATTCCACTCACATTTTCAACCACAAGTTCTAACTACTGACCAAAAGTTTCTAAAACCCAGCAATGAAGGATTTTTTCTGCATGAATTATTCAAGAACAGTTGCAGCTATGTAACACATAAATGTGCAAAACGTAAAAGTTTTTAGAATTAAATAAAAGACAGATCATTGAAAGAGTAGAAATTTGTATCAAAATCTTAAAAGAATGACAATTTTTACACCTTTTTGACTTTTTATTTCTCATTTAGACATAATTATGCAAATTTGTGACATGTGAATGGGAAGACACCTAATTTATGTATTGTTTTAATTAATTATGTTTTTCAAGGGCATAGTTGAACACAGGGATAAAATTCTCATCTGGGAAGTGGAGGGACATGGCCTCTTATCCAAAAGTGGCAGAGCAAGATGCAAGTTGTACTGAATTTTAACAATTTTATGAAGTCTTTCTCTGATATTTAAGGGTGCTGTATTTTTCTCTTTTATATTTTCATACTGTCAAAGTGCTGTAGATTTTAGCAGAGGGAATGATCATGTAACAACATAATTCATAGTGCTCTTGCCATAGTTGAAATATCAAAGAACGTAGGTAGCAGTTTTTAAGGGTTGATTTTTTCTGTTTGCTTTTTAGGGTCAATCATTAATCATAAAATATTTCAGTGTACAGAGAAATTCTGAAGAGCCCCTTTTTCATTTAAAGGAGCTTTCAGCCGAAAAGTTAGGGAATACTTTTAATGAGTCTCTCATTTAATCAAATATCTGTGTACAGGGGTATAACCAGCCTTTCGGATTGGGGAGAGGGGTCTTCAAGGGAAATATTTTGACCTTTTAGCATTTATTCTGGACCTTTTTACCACATTACTATTGCCATTTTACTTTTTAGGGGGGTCATACAACCCTGTTGACCCCCCTTTGCTACACCCATGATGTAGTACGGAATATCATAAACATAACTAAAGCCGACCCGAGTACTCAAAATTTGTACGTGTTTTCCCATCTACTTTTTAGAATTTATCCGCTTGTGCTTGATGCGTGAAAATTTCTGTAAAACGCAGACCGTGTAATGCCATTAGTTGTTGTGCTCCTTAAAATTTCAAACAGTCAGACCCGACCTGATAAATAAGCAGGTCCGGTCAGACTTTTTCTCTTTATTAACTTTATTCTGAAAACCACAAGTAATTAGAATAAAATTCCCTTATCAATGGCCCCATTGTATTCCTTCTCCTGGTTGAGCAGTTATTCTAAGTGAGATAAGTGGTCTCATTATTTGCTACAGTAAGTTTGTGCTCATAATTTACTGGAACAAATTTTTGAGGAAAAGAACAAGTCATGGCGACTTCTAGTGGTTAAAATTGACATAAATTAGCCAAACTAACACCTTTACTTTCCGGCCAAGAGCCCTTTCATAAAGGCGGTTTATCATTATTTTACAATAAATCCAAATTTCTTCCACCAGCGAATCCTTTGGGGTTTTTAAAATATATATCATGACTTGTCCTTCTCCTTCAAAAGTTCTTCCAGCAAATCATAACCACCAAATGTAGCAAATAATGAGACCACTTATCCTAATTGAAATAACCACTCGACCACACAATGATGACTTCATCTAATGCTAATTTGATATTCAACACTAACTTCCATAACAACCCTGGACCAAATGGAGAACTATAGTACAATGGAGTCCATTGATAAGGGAAATTTAATCCCAATTACTTCTGGTTTTCAGAATAAAAAAAATAAAAGGGAAGAGTCGGGTCAGGTCAGGTCTGACTGTTTGAAATTTTAAGGAGCATAACAACTAATGTAATTTTCAAAGCTTTTGCTTTAAAGCTTCTTTTTTTTTTTTAAATTTTGCTTTTCAATGAAAATTGTTCCCAGCACCTCTTTAGGGCAATAAAAATTTGTTTGATTTTGAGTCTTGCGGACCCTTCCATGATCAGCTTAAAATTTTAGCCTGCAATTTTGAAGCAACAAATTAACCACATTGTTCCACAAGATTAACCTTGCATCATAACATTGAGGTATAAATAGTTCTATGCTCATATTTCATTTCACCTTTCCCCAGCAGCAAAGACAAACAATGCCAGCATTGATTACGGTTACTACTTATATTACAAGGAATGCCAATTATATTCTGATGTGTGTGACTAAAAATACCATGTAACACCAGTGGGAGTAGTTGTTATCTTGAAGGGCCTTGGAGAGGTGAAAACTGAATACAGTTTTGTGGTTTGGGAAACAAAGAAACAGATAACCTTTACTTTGACCGGCTCTGCTCCATTTGAAGGCTGGTTGAGATGTTCCTGGTTTTAAGCAAAATCTTTTTAATCCTGTAGGCCTCTCCTTTCCAAAATTCCCTTTATTGGTCTTGGGGTTGAAGAAAGGATCACAGGACACTGAGGGAATGTGAAAAGTTGAGAAAAAATTATAGGGGCTAAAATATTTCATCTACATAGTCCTTCATTAAGATTCCTTTTTAACTTTATAGCTTCTCGCGTTACACTTTTCAATTTTTTTGTTGAAAAATTTGACCCATGCTCTCAAAGTGCTATTACACAAAGTGAATGCCTTAAAATAATTGTTCTTTTTGGAAGTGTTTAAAACATTTTTGTATGTTTCAAAATAGACTATGCACTAACATCCGTTGACTTTGTTTTATAATTGTAAGCAAATTTGATACTCACCTGCAATTTGAATATTTTGATGCCACCAATTGATATAGATTAGAATAAAACAATTATAGGTGCTGTTCTTGTGACTTTAGAAAGAGTGATTTGCGCAATGAGATTTTCTTAATCTGGCTATTTTTTATTTTGATTTAAAAGTAAATTTTACGATGACAATTGCCAAATGTATTCTTTAATTTAGCGTGAAAATCATCATTTTTTAAAGTTGGCAGAATTTGCCCACATCCTATTTGCACCCATTTATATTGCATTTGAAACACGTTAGGGATTTTAGTATAAAATGGAAAGGGAAGGAATAACATTAAAAACATTTCATAGATGCCACTTATCATACTACATGAAGCAATATCTTTCCTTAAGAGAAATGGTCTGTCAATCATTCACATCTAATACACAAATCACTTCAGGCATATGATACACAGCTATTTTTATTACCAGTTTGAAAACAAATTTCTCCCACTAAGACATCTAAGACAGATGAGTGATTTTAATAAAAAGTGCCCTGTGTTTTCAGCACTGGATTCCTGTAATCTTATACACACAAATAACCTTGGGCAACTTGGCTGTGGTGTGCATGGGAATGGCAGATAAACAATCATTGTTTGGAGTGGAAACACAATACACTGAACATGAAGTCGGGTTGGTAATTGTCATACCTGAGTTTTCAGGATAAACTCAGGTGTGGTCGGGTAGGCCCAAAGAGAACTTTTCGGCATGAATTCTGATTGTGTAATTTGCTTGGTAAGTTTTACTTTAAATACCATGTACTTTATGTACTAACAGAGGTATGAATAAAGCACAGAAACAATGCAATATATCCTGTGTGCTACATTAGTAAAGGCACTGCTTACAAATTTGGCCTGCAATTTTGAAGCATCAAATTAACCACATCATTCCACAAGATTAACTTTGCATCATAACATTGAGATATAAATAGTTCTATACTCATAGTTCATTTCACCTTTCCCCAGCAGCAAAGACTAACAATGCCAGCATTGGGTTACCATTTAAATTACAAAGGATTGCCATTATATTCAGATGTGTGTTACTAAAATTACCATGTAACACCAGTGGGAGTAGTTGAAGGAGCCTTGGAGAGGTGAAACTGCATACAGTTTTGGGAAAGAAAAAATTATATAAAAGAAAAACTCAACTGAAACAAACTTATAAAACAGTTTGTAAAATCATTTTTCTTTGAAAACCAGGAACATCTCAACCTGTCCTCAAATTTCATTTGAGGGCAGGTTGAGATGTTCTTGATTTTAAGCAAAGCCATTTCTAATGATTTACTTACAAACTGTTTTATATTGTTTGTTTCGAGTTGAGTTTAAATACCACTTCAGCAGATCAAGTCATACAGTATTTGCTAAAAGAGGTCATTTATGAACGTTTAAAAAATGGGAGAGACGGGTAGAGAAGTAGCATAAAATTCAGCTAGTACATAATGTGAAAAGGTCGGGTTAGTTTAGTGGTGGGGCTTCCCCTTCCCCCTCCCCTAAGCAGTGATGACCCTTTCTACACCCGTTTTACGCCCATTATAATGCACAGACCCCAAAGCAGAAACTGCATGAACAAAATTGTTCTGCTTTGACTTGTCATTGATGTATGTTTGTCATCCTGAAGGATAGAATTGCTTGTAACCGGGATTTTTTTTATGATTCTCCCCCCATGTGGTGAACCGTTATATGCCAGTCCCCATACCCCCTCCCCCGGAATGATTTAACCCCCACAAAAAAAAACTATAAAAAAACTGCATGATCAAAATGTGTTTGCTTCATGACATTGGTGTATGTTTTGTTGTCCCAAGGAGCTGAATTGCCCCTCTCTTGCCCCTACATAAAAGGAAATCATTCTGGCATCACCATTGCATGAAACATGAATAATTTGATGATACAATAAAACCTACCTTCTTTTAAGCCAGCTGGGAGAATTCACACCATCTACATAGAGTAGACCTCTGAGATGAACCATTTAATTTTTTTTATTTTCCTTTTACCATTCCATTAAAAAATTCCCTAACTGGAAGGAACGCATGCAACCAGGAAAGTAATATCCTCTCAGAGATGGTCCCATTTCCTAAACTTCTAGGTAGGTAATTTAGGTATTTTACATCCTTTACTTAACAGCTAAGGTTACTTAAAAGAGATGTCTGCAGCTGTTTGATGGAAACTAGTTGTGAAGCACTGGTAAATCAAGACACACTTGGGGTTGAACCGGGACCTCCTAGCATGCCAAGTTGTTGCAATAACCGCTAGATCACACCACTAAGAGGAAAATGTCCGACAGGTCAACAGACAGGTACAATCACTGTTCCATGATTTAAAGGACTATGGACATCTAGAGGCAACAAGGGCTTAGTTTGTTTAAAATATCATCTTAACCATTAAAACAGCAACATTTTCCATTAAAATTGGTTAAGAATTGACTAATTTACAACAATATTTCATTTTTAGCTCTTATTGCACAATAACATGTGGCATCAAAGAGGGAATGTTCCTTCATTACCTTTTGTAAAACCTTTTGTTTTTTATTCCTCTGTCAATGTTGTCTGAAATATAGAATTGGACATTGGGCATAATTTGATGGAACTTTTGTCACACCCCGAATCATTATGTATCTAAAAATAAAAAAAAAAAACTAGTAGCTGAATCTGAAGAGCAGAATTTAAAGAATTATACAAAGATTTTGAGGTGTGTTCTTCTTAGTATATCACAAATTCGGACAAATCATGAAACTTTGATTAGTCAGAACTTGAAAACTGAATAAGCTTTTTACAAATTTTAAAACTATTCTACTTAGAATTCCATGCTCTTTCCAATATCTTAAATCTGCTAGATGTCCATAGTCCTTAAGGTCAATTTTATCACTAAGGTGTTGTGGCTCAGTTGTTAAGGAGTCATGTTCATATTCGAGAGGTACGGAGTTCGATTCCCATTGTGAGCGCTGCATTGTGTCCTTGAGCAAGACACTTTACTCTATTGCTTTAGTTCACTTGGCTGTAAAATAAGTGCCAGTACTGCTGGGGAGGTAATCTGCATTGGTAAGGGTAAATGGGGAGGGGGGGCAGGGATTCATGTACTCTCATCTGCTTGCGCCATTGAAACCGGCCCCTCGGATGGATTTAAATAGTTTTTTAGCACTGACAGTTATCCAAAACTGTTTAATCGTTTTAGAAAAAGGATACAGGCAAAAATCTCATGGTTAATATGGGGCATCAATAGTGATCAGGAGGGTCAGAGTTTTGGGGAGGGTGACATGTCCCCACATTTCAGTAGAATTTCAGAACGTTTTTGGAAAAATCTGCTATTTGGATAAGAGGCCATCACCCCTACTTTTTAGATAAGAGGCCATTCCCCCACGTTTTGGATAAGAGACCATGCCCCCGCCCCTACCTTTTACCCCCACCTTTCCCCACCTTTCCCCCTTCCCCCCACCTTTCCCCTTCCCCACCTTTCCCCACACACACACACATTTTAAATAAGAGGCCATATTACTCCACTTTTTGGATAAGTAAGTTTGTTTGATGAGGGATTAACGGCACCACAACAGTGAGGGTCAAATTGTGCCTGAGAGGTTAGATCATTCTAGAGATAGGAAGGAAAGAAAACAGGGGGAGATTGAAAGAAATACAAGAACTAAAAGTCAGAAAGCCGAGGATCGGGAGAGGAAGTGCATGGGTGAAAAAACAAAGTAGGGAGAGGAGGACTAAATATGGTTGTAGAGGGAAGCATGATGAAGGAAGGAAATTATTTTTTTCTGGAGGCTTTTTTATGGAAGAACTCGGCAATTGAGTAGTGGGGTGAGGGAAGCTCGGAATGGTGGGCTGGATGACGTGGAGTTTATCAATTTGGTAGTCCCATGAGGTTTGCCAGCGGTCACGAACAAGGGAAGCGATAAGCGGTTTGATGTCAGAAAGGGTTTGGGGAAATGGGGTAGGGGGAGGTTGAGGGCAAGCTTGTGGCTGCATCAACCCTGTCATTGCCAAGAATACCAGCATGGCTGGGTATACAGAGGAAAATAATACTTTTCCTGCAGAGGGTGGGCGAAAGGAGTTTCCTCCGGAGGAGGTGGGATGTGGAGTTATCCCATTTAAGATTGAGTAAAGAAGTAAGGACAGCCTTGGAGTCAGAGAAGATGGCAAAGTGGTTGAGCGGAGAGTACTCAATAAAGTTGAGGGCGAGGAGGATGGCCTTTGCCTCGGCTGAAAAGATGGACGAGTAGTCGAGAAGCCTGCTACTGAGGGTGATGTCTTGGATGACGGCAGCAGCAGCTGCCTTGTTGCTTTCCTTGGAGCCATCAGTATAGATGGAGGTGTAGTTTGAGAGTTGGTCTTTGATTTGGTTGTGGAGATTGATGAAGAGGTTAGGGTGGGTTTGGGTTTTGTGATGAGTGAAGAGGCCCAGGTGGATAGAAGGGAGGGGTGACCCAATGCTGAAAAGTGGGCCAGGAGAAGGTGCCAAGAGTAGCAGGGTTGATGCCGAGATGGAGGTCTGATTTGATGCTTAAGCTAAAGGGAGGGGATAGGGTTTTAGTCCTATCAAAGAGGGTGGAGAAATTGGGGTATCTAATGAGGTAAACAGGGTTCTGGGTGTTGGTGAGGAAGCATAGGAGAGGCTAAGCTTTCTACACCTTAGCAGAAAGGGGGGTTCGTTGGCTTCAACATGAAGGCTGGTTATTGGGGAGATCCTGTAGGCACTCAGACAAAGCCTGAGGGCTTCCTTTTGGATGGTGTTGTTGTCTTTGAGGTAAGAGTTGTGAGCGACACAGTAGACAATATTGCCGTAGTCAAGTTTGGCGCGAATGGTGAGCCTGAAAATTTTGAGGAGAGTGGCGGTTCGCACTCCAAGTGGTGTTGGAGGGGAAGCGAACAAAGTTGAGGGAGCTGTTGCATTTCTGTTTCAGGTTGGTGATGTGTTGCTTGTAGGAGAGCTTGGGGTCTATATTTAAACCCAGGAACTTAGTGTGTTCAACTTTAGGGATGTGATTGCCATTGAACATGAGGTTCAGGTTGGGGTGGAGGTTGTTGAAATGACAGAAGTGCATGCAGACTGTCTTGTCTTTCGAGAAATTAAAACTTATTGTTGCACCAGTCTTGTAGCTGGTTGAGGCTGAATTGGAGCCTATTTTCGACAAGAGGAAAGCTAGGGGAGGAGTAGAAAATGGTTAAGTTGTCCAGGTAGAGGGCACGTTTGATGTTGGGGCCAAGGTTGTCCGCGATGTCAATAATGCTCAGGTTGAAGAGGGTGGGGGAGAGGATGCTGTCCTGAGGGACGCCCTCTTCTTGGGGGTTTGGGTTGGAGTGGGTGTGGCCAATACCGTGACGATCTTGGAGCTTCCTGGGTGAGAGGAAGTTTTGAATAAAGATGGGGAGGTGGCCTCTGAGGCCGATGGTGTAAAGTTTGTGGATAATGCCGTATTTCCAAGTAACGACGAAAGCTTTCTCGAGGTCGAAAAAGATGGCAATGAGGTGTTCCCTTTTGTGCAAAGGATTCCTGGATAGCGGTGTCGAGCATAATTAGCTGGTCTAGGGTATTGCGACGTTTCCGGAAGCCGCTTTGGTGAAGGGAGAGGATTCTGTTGGTCTCAAGGAACCAGTTTAGTCTCTGGTTAATGATCCTTTCCATAATTTTACAGAGACAGCAGGTAGGGCGATGGGGCGGTAGTTGGAGGGGTCAGCACTGTCCTTCCCCGGTTTAGGGATGGGAATGACAATAGCTGTTTTCCACATAGGGGAAAAGGAGTGTGAGGACCAAATGTGTGTTAGGACCAAATGTGGTTGAGGATGGTGAGTAGGGTAGTGATGGTCTTGTTGGGGAGGTGTTTCAGGAACTGGTAGGGGTTGTTGTCTGGGCACTTGGAGGTGCAGCCAGCATCGTGGATGGCTTGGTTTAATTCAGAAAGGATGAGAGGGGTGTTGTAGCTCTCGGAGTTGTCAGAGGGAAAGGTGATACTCCAGGCTTCATCGCGAGCTTTTTTTGGTTTTAAAAGCATTGGGTTAGTTGGCTGAGGATAAGATATTGCTGAAAGAAGCGGTGAGGTGGTTAACGATGTCCTTTTTTGCAGTGAGAAGGTTACCATTCCAGGAAATGGTTAGGTGTTTTGGAAACAGAGCAGGTGGCGATGTTGATAAGGTTGTTACTAAAGTTTGACATGGGATCCTCACCCTCAAGGAGATGGGGGGGAAAGGTCTGAGTCACAGAGGGTTTCAAAAGAGGCCGGTCAGTGGGGGTTGAAAGTTGGAGTGTATACGGTCAGTGGGGGTTTGAAAGTTGGAGTGTATAAGAAGAGGGTAATGATCACTACCACAGAGATCAGCAGTGACCTAGCTTCCAGCTAAAATCAAGGAGGAGGTTGGGGGAACAGATAGACAGGTCAATACAGGTGAGGGAGCCTGTGGCAGGGTGAAGGTAGGTCGGGGAGTTAGTGTTGAGCAAGAAGAGGCTGTGCTGTCGAAGAGTGTTTTCGATAAGCTTGCCTCTGTGGGTGGTGGTATTGAAACCCCACAAGGGGTTGTGGGCGTTGAAGTCACCAAAAAGGATGAAGGGGAGGGGAACTGAGAGAGGTTAAAGCTGGATGGCTGAATGTTGGCGTCGGGTGGAGATAGATATTGCAAAGAGTGAAGGTTTTGTGGAGGGAGATAGAAATACAGATGGCCTGAAGGTTGGTGTTCACATCAACATGGAGGAAGATTTTACATAACATAACAAGGGGAAATGGCTCCATCTCTCTAGCTTTGACCATTCTTCATATACTCTTTAAAGGATTAGTTCCGTGGTCAAGGTTGGTTGATGTTTAACGGCACCGCAATAGTCAGTCATATGTGGTCAAGTGTGGTCAGTGATCAAGCAAGTTTATCTCATAGGACATTAACAGAAACAAAATGGTAAAGAAACTACTTCAATATCTTATTCCGATAATTAGGAGCCGTCAAGCTTAAAGTCAGTGTATCGTTTGTGTAGGAACGACTGAAATCGGACTAAATACATCACATCCTCACATTCTTGAAATTTGTTACTCATTGTATTTTTTTTCCTGGGATTTTTTGGCTTGAGAGCCGTTGGATGTCAGGAAAGAAAACAGAATCTAGTAAAGTAAGTTTAATTTTCCATGTAAAGAAATGCAGAGGAAAACAATTCAATCAACAGAAAAAAAGATCAATACATTTTCTTTATAAACAAATTAACAATTGTTGAGAAAGTGATGATGAGGGCACCGATCTTCTGCTGTAGTAGACTTTGTACACCAGACTTTATTTGTACACAAATGAAACAGAACTTTAAAATTGACCAGTGAACTAATTCTTTAATTCTATCATTAGTTGCTAAGTCCCTAATTCCTTCAAACTTAAACAGTCAGACCTGACCTGATATAAAAGCAGGTCAGGTCAGAATTTTTTTTTCTTTTTTTCTGTAAACCAGAAGTAATTAAGATCAAATTTTCCTTATCAATGGCTCCATCGTATACGGTCCTGGTTGCTGTGGAAGTTGGTGTTGAATATCAAATAGATGAAGTCCTTATTGTGTGGTTCAGCAGTCATCTGATTAAGATTAAGTGGTCTCATTATTTGCTACATTCAGTTTGTGGTTATGTTTGTTTGTTTGTTTGATGATGGCTTAACGGCACCACAACAACTAAGGTTAAATTGTGCCTGAGAGGTCAGATCATTCTAGAGGCAGGAAGTAAAGGAAACGGGGGGAGAATGAGAGAAATTTAAAGACAAAAGGTCAGAAAGCTGTGATCGTGAGGGGAGGTGCATGGTTGAAACAAAAACAAAGTAGAGAGGGGGTGGAAAAGGAGAATTAAATATGGTCATAGAGGGAGGCATGATGAAGGAAGGAGATAAGATTTCCCTTACGAAAAGTCCAGATCTGGCGGTAAATAAAGTTTGATTCAAGCCAGATAAAAACTTTGATTAAAAAGTCAATTTGATTCAAGAATAAAGTTTGATCTGGATATTATATCTAGCCCAGGCCAAACTTGATCTGGCTAAGATCAAACTGGATCTGGAAACTCCAAATCAAGTTTGATCAGATCAAATTTGAATTTCTGCCCAATTCTTAATCTGGCCCAGATATAAATTCCAAATGTCCTAGATCTCAGTGGAATTTATATCTGGGCCAGAGCTGGCCAGATCTAGGATTTATATCTGAAATTTTTGTAAGGGTTGCTGGAATAAGAAGAAGGACAAGTCATGTTGAATTGGAAGCTCATAATTTCATACACATGTAAAGGCACACATATTTGATTTCAATTACATAATATTAAATACACTAGCAGTGTTAAATTTATATGGACATGCAACAATTTCAATGTTGGTTAACAGAGTATCAAAATCTTGATTAAATATAATTTTTGAAAAAGCTGCAATTTAGTTTTTTGAGCCTGCTCATAGAACTGATAATTTTCTAAACTGTTTGATCAGACATTTATAAATAACATTCCATACACTTAATAAATCAATATAATTTCTTCTATATGAAATATTATAATAATAATAATAATAATAATAATAATAATAATAATAATAATGATAATGATAATAATAATATTAATAATAATAATAATTAATAATAATATTGATAATAATAATAATAATAATATATAATAATAATAATAATAATAATAATAATAATAATAATAATAATAATAATAATAATAATAATAATAATAATTAATAATGATAATAATAATGATAATAACAATAATAATAATGATAATAAATAATAATACAAATAATATATGAAAAATAAAAAATGAAATAACAATAATAATAATAATGGTATATGGACACCAGTAGAATATTTATATTTTAGTTCTTATTAAAGGGCATAAATCTAACAACAACATTATTTAAATTTTTAATTTTTAGTTTTCAAGTTCCAACTACAAAAGTTTTAAGACATTCTTGACAGGTGCGAAATTTCTGATGAACAGGAAGACGTTTGAATACCTTGTATTTCGTTCCTGAAGTGGATTCTTTGAAAATGACATTACATGTACCTTCCCTATAAAAAAGACTGTTATTGCTTGAATCAAATTACACCCAGCACACAAGACTTCATTCTTATTATTGTAATTCATACCACAGGAATTTATTTATAGAAACCGTGTGCACATATTCTAATTGATTGGAACTACTTTTTCAAGGATCTCGTTTAAATAAGCATAGCCCACACCGTACACTTTACATTACTTGTACGTTCGCAAAGAAACAACGCGTAGCCTACCCGATATGAACTCGGGTAATTACACTTTCTTATAGGGAACGTACATGTAATGGATGAAAAAATTGGGAAAGAATAAACGAAATATTGTCAGAGTTACCTACTATACTTGAAGCAAAATGATTTATATATTAGAGAGGTATGCCTTTTCATAAAAAATGTGCATATCAATACCTGAATACTCTAAACCGGCGATTCTTAATAGGCAGCCCGCTGGCTAATTCTGGCCCTCCAGACAATCCAATCTGGCTCGCGAACAGTAGTCATTATATAATGCAATACAGTGCATTGCATGTAAGATCAATCCGAATGAGATCGGTAAAAATCGCAAAATACTCCTTTATTTTGTTTTTTTCTAGGCAGATCAGCTCACTAAAACATCGGGGGTTTATCAAATAAAATGTTATCTTTAGTTCCGCTATAAATTGGGCTCGCGGCTTGTCAAAGGAAGGTGGATACTATCCCAATAGGTGACATATTGCGGAAGCACAAGATCGAGTATCACATATATGCTGATGATATACAGGTTTTCTTAGCCTTTAACCCTAAAGTTCCACTCGATGCTGAATGTGCTTTATTCAAACTGACCTCCTGTGTGCAAGATATCCAACAGTGGATGATTGCAAACAAACTTAAACTTAATGAGGACAAAACAGAGTGTATCATATTCTCTTCATCAAATGCTAGTAAAGCCCTTGAGAACCTCAAGTTTGTTTTTGGCAATACTTGCATCTCACCAGTCACTTCAGTTAAAAATCTGGGAGTTGCTTTCGATAATAGAATGTCAATGGACAACCATGTGACACAACTTAGTAAAACAATTAATTATCACATTAGAAACATTGGCAAGATTCGTCGGTACATTGACGTTGAAACCTGTCATTATGTTGTTCGATCACTCATCCTATCACGCTTGGACTACTGTAATTCCCTTTTGAATGGTATTACCATGAAAAAATGTAAATCGCCTACAGAAACTCCAAAATAAAGCTGCTAAGCTTATCTTCAGGAAACGTCGTCGTGATCATGCCTCACCCTGGCTCAACAAATTGCATTGGCTCCCTGTGTCACAGCGAATTTTATACAAAACATGTCTTATTGTCTACAAATCCCTGATACATCAATCACCTGAATACATATCCAACAGTCTGAAACTTTATACACCAGCACGATCCCTTCGCTCCTCTTCTGAAAACTTTCTGACTGAACCCAGAACTAACACCAAAGCTGGTTCTAGGGCTTTTTCAGCTGCAGCACCCCATGTTTGGAACTCTTTGCCTTCACACATTCGCCATGCCAGTTCACTTGGACAGTTCAAAACACGTCTTAAGACTTTTCTTTTTTAATCATGTATTACTTACTGAACTTTGGGGCAGCATTCTGGGCGCTTTGTATCCTATGGAAAAGGCGCCTACTACAAATGAACATGGATGGATGGATGGATAAGAGAACCGCCAATATGTGGCATACATCCTTCTCATGACTTGTATTTCTCCTTAAAAATTTGTTCCAGCAAATCAAAACCACAAACTTACTGTTGCAAATAGTGAGACTACTTTATCTTAATCAAAATAACCACACAATAAGGACTTCATTCATTGCTAATATAATACTCAGCACTAACTTCCACAACAATTAAGGTTTTCAGAATAAAGAAAATAAAGAGGAAAAATCCGACCCGACCTGGTTATTTATCAGGTTGGGTCTGACTGTTTAAAACTTTAAGGAGCAGAACAACTAATGTAATCGCGCACGCTCTCAACTTGTTTGTATTCAGGGATTGTTTTGACGGGTTTGGTTTTGCCACCAATTGGCTCATGGCCTGAAGCTGTTATAAATTGATGGCCCTTCAAAAAATTTAATTAAGAACCCTTGCTCTGAAAGGAATGAAATTGGTCAATTCTGATTCACTTTTGTAGCAATTTTGGTTATCTTCAGGATTTTTACCCTGCTTTTAAGAAATTCATCTGACATTTATTTATTCTCTCTCTTCAAAGACCTTTAAAAGTCTGCCTGTGCTGACAAATGCATAGTTGGCATCTAATTGATCCAATCAAAAGTGCCTATCTCAAGTAGGTCTTTTCGCATGGCTTCCAGCTGTTCATTGGTCCATTTGTGTAATGGAGATCTCGGTGGGCCCAGATCCATTCGACAGATCTTCATCATGTATTTATTGGCAGCCACATCTCCTCCTGCAAGGGTAAAACATAAAATAAAGGGATGCAAATAAATATTTAAAAAAATACAAATTAAAATAATACATTTCTGGTGAAACAGTCGGGAGGGTGCACCAGACTGATATGGCAAAATCATTTCTTGTCGATTTGAAGCCCTGATTGCTTATGTTTTGCAAGCTCATATTTCATTACAGAATCCAACCTTTGAAAGCTACTCCCATCCTGGTTTTCTGTGCCTGTGGCATTCTAGTAACCGCATGAACGATTACGTGATTTCGGCAAGCAATCAATGAATAGTTTCTAGTTTACTATTTCATTTCCGCGTTACTCCACTTTGTATCATAACAAAATTTGTGGTCAAATGATTGCATAATACATGGTCTACTCGTTAAGAGAATGTCATTGAAACGGGATGAAAATGACAGTGGCAGTTTCATCAAGTCCGTGTTTTAAGGGGCGCTTTCTTCATATTTGCTTGACTGACTTTCTCTCTCTCTGGTATTTGTTGATCTTGGCCACCATTACTTTCATTTAAGCTCTGATGAATATAATATCTCTATCAGTCCATGCACCTATTACGCCTAACCCTCCCTACAAATTTTAAGTCTTTTCACCCGTAAGAAGCTCCATTTTGGCAGGTATAACTTTTAGGCTCTGCTAGAAGCAATTAAAAAGCTCACCACAGAAATTTTCAGTGATTTTATCTATCAGTTATTAGTCCTTATTATTTGTATACACACAATGGAACTTATTGGGAAGAGCCACGCATTAAGCTCTCCGACTGTGGAATAAGCCACACCCACCATAGCAATGCCGTAACTAGGTGGGGTGAGCAAACCTCAAATCCGCAATCATGCATGACCAATGCATTGACATTTAGATGTTTATGTGGCTTGCCGCAAGCTTAAATCCTTTTATGGTACTTCTCCGGATCTTTCAAGTTTTTACCAGAAGGAATAAACAAAATTCTGTTTACTAACCTGTCTGGGTAATGGGAACCAGATTTTCAAAGCCCATAGAGGGCCCGTAAGTGCACTTTTTGTTCACCATTTTGTCATCACTCAGTCTGTGTGTGCAGAAATTTGTTTTGTACAGTATATGCATTGACAACATGAGCGTGCGCCATAAGCTAGCTGTACTGTACCAGTACTGCATAGGATTTTTGCCCCACTTAGTTATGCAGATTTTGTTTCTAGGCAAATTCATGCGGTGATTGGTTAAAAAAGCTGTCAATCATGGAAGTCAGAGAGGGAGATTAATTGTGGATAGACTTACTGCAGGCAAGGCTAGAGCCTGACCATGTGTGTAATGTGCAGCTGAGGATTCATTTTGATTTTAACAGGATAACTCTGGTGAGTTTGGGAGCAATAGTGCAATTTATAGCCAGAGTTATAGATTGAATGCCTTTCAAGGAATATGGACATCTAGCAGATTAAGATATGTGAAAGAGCATACAAATCTGAGTGGAATAGTTTTTAGAATTTGTGAAAAGCTGATTTAGTTTTTCTCAAGTTATGACAGAACAAAGTTTCAAGATTTGTTAATTTGTGTGGAATGATTGATATAGTAAAGAGGAACACATCTCAAAATCTTTATGTAATTCTTTCAATTCTGTTCTACAAACTCTACTACTAATTGTGAATTTTATAATGTATATTCTATACATGATGATTCAGGGTATGATCAAGTTCCCAAAAAATTTGCTCCAAGTTCAAATGCTATATTTCAAACAAAATTAACAGAGGAATAAAAACAATAGTTTTACAAAAGGTGACAAAAGATCCTTCCCCCAATGATGTCACAGATTAATGTGCAACAACAGCTCAAAATTAAAAATGCTGTAAATTGGTCAATTCTTAACCAATTTTGATGGAATTATTTGCTGTTTTAGCAGTAAGATCATATTTTAAACAAATTAAGCCACTGTTCCTTCTAGATGTCAATAGTCCTTTAAAAAAAAAAGATGAAAAGTTATAAACAATGACATCTCGTATGAATTCTTACCATGCTTCCTCAGCACATTAAGTGAAGATGAAAGACAAGCCTGTGAAAAGAAACAGAAAACTAGAATGCAATAACATGTACTACAATCTTGGATAAACTCATTGAGACACTTTGTAAAATTATGGATGCTTTTCGTGAAGCTACTTTTCTATTGTTTGTTTGATGAGACTTTAACAGCACCACAACAGCAAAGGTCAAATTGTGCCTGAGAGGTTAGATCATTCCAGAGGAAGGAAGGAGAGTAAACAGGGGGAGATTGGGAGAAACACGAGAGCTAAAAACCAGAAATCTGGGATCGAGAGAGGAGGTGTATGGGTGAAAAAAATAATGTAGAGAGAGAGAGGGGTGGGAAAGAGGATTAAAGATGGTTGTAAAGGGAAGCATGATGAAGAGAGGAGATAATTTTATCCGGAGGCTTTTTTTGGAAGAGCTCGGCTATTGAGTAGTGGGGAGTGAGGGAAGCTCTGGGAAGGTTGTACAGGGGGCAAACAAGGAGAATGTGATGGACTGTGAGGGTACAATGACAATTGTTGCAGAGGGGTTGGGGGAGCCAATAAGGAAGTGGGAGACTGAGTGAGTGTGGGTGGGTGTTTATGCTTATGGTGACTAAGGCCTCAGGGCCTGGCTGGAGCACTATGCATATCAAATTGAATTGATACATATATACATTCATTCTTTACAGAAAGAAAGAAATATTTAAATTCTTACAAATTCTTCCCTTGCTTTCTTTATATCTCCTTTCTGAAAGGCATCAATGATCCTCTTTACGACCCGTCCATGGTGATTGTAAGACCTGGACAGATGATAAAGGAGATATATTTTAGACATGATGAATATTTTGGGTTATAAATTTTCAGTCTTTTGTATTAATTGTTTCAATTGTATCAATACACCAAAATGAAATAGCCCACTCATGAAAACTTTGTCTTCAAAACCCAAATGAAGCTTCCCTGACATAACACACAGGATCTGGCTAGGGGAGTAGGAAGTGTCTCCTCTTGGGAGGGGGAGGGGGAGGGGGCAGTCAAGACCCGAAAAAGTTTCCCAGTTACAAGCAGAAAAATTGCACTGCTGAACAAAATTTCTTTTAACATACAAGTTGCTTCTAATTGGAAAATCTCCAATTTTTTGGAAATTTCCTTCAATTTTCCTTCATTTTTATGAAATTTTCTTTCATTGCCAGGTAGTTTTTTCTTTTGATATTCAGGAAATTTTCATTAATTACCGGGAGTTAATGGCCAATTTTCTTCTCTTTTTAAAACACTTTCTTCCATTTTCAGGGAATTTCATTTCTTTTTAAGCAGTTTTTTACAATTTTCGTAAAATTTCCTTTAATTATTGGGGAATTTGGTCAATTTTTGGAAAGTTTTCTTCAATTTTGGGGGAATTTTCTACAACTTTTTGGAAGTGTTGCCCAAATTTACTAAAATTTCCATCAATTTTACCATATTTTCCTTCAATTTTGTTCATAAAAAAAAATATTATCCCAATTTTACCTCCCAAATGGGCAGGAAGCATACAACCGGGAAGTGTAAAAGTTGGAAGAAGAGGGGGTGGGAGAAGGGGGAAGTTGTCCTTTCCTCTCTCCCCGATTCCTATGCCTCTGGATCAGGCCATTTAGTGCAACTAATTACAGGACTTGTCTCTTCACAATAAGCTCCATTGTTTGTTTACATATGATGAGTAATGTGACTAGTGGTAAAATCAAAGAGTTTTCTGTAGTCGGTTTCTTAATTGCTTCTATAAGAGTCTGAAGTCATAATCGCAGAAACGGAGGTTCATGCAGGAAGAGACGGAATATTTGTAGCTTTATTTGGACATAATGGAGGAACACTGCGCTACATCAAAATAAGAACTTTATATGATGGCGGACAAACAAAGAAATAAAATGGTGAAAAAATGTTGATATCATGTTCTGTTTGAAAGATAATTGAGCTATTGTTTTTAAAGTGACTGACATAGCGAGTCTAGTTCAATAGTGTGATGTGATACTAAGCACTTTTTAACGCTTTCTGTTCCCAGAGGAAAATTCCAGTTGAGACCAGTTGGGCTTCCCAACAGGGATGAACTGGTCCTAACTTGGATTGAATATTCCCAACTGGTCTTAACTGGTCTCAACTTGGATTGAAGAAATTCCCAACTGGGATGAACTGGTCATACCCAACTGGGATTGAACATATTCCCAACATATGGACCACTTCATCCAAGTTGGGATTTTCCATATTTCCGGTCGGAAAATTTCCAGTTGGTAAAATCCCAACCAGAATTTTCTCCTGGGTTAATTAATCAATTTTACCAGTTACCTGTCCACTTTGTACCATGAGGCCCATAAGGCCATGACATTCTTCCTCCACCCTTCTTGGTCACTGGCTGCTGTTCTTGTAACATTCCAAGATGTCCACCCTGCCTAATTTTGTCTCTTTTTTTTAATGAATTACCTTTATCTTAGATTATTGGAAATATTTTTTAATTTCTGAAATGGGGTAAAAGCTAAACTTCAAAATATAAACAATCATGTTTTTCTATCTGTTCAATAATCTAATTAATACAATACCCCAAGATATTGCAAAATGTGATGATGTGCCATGACACTTTTTGCCAGTTATACCGTATGTACCCATTCTCCCAGAGCTCAGGGTTACACATCACATCTTTAAGAAACATAAAGTCTGATTCAAAGAGGATTAAAATCTAAACCATCTACTAAAAACAGCAAGTCAAAATCTTATTCCTATCTCAAGTTATCCATCTTTAAAGAGGACATAAAGTCTGATACAATCATAATTTCAACAATAAAGAATTAAAATCTAAACCCAACTTCCACAAACAGCAGGTCAAAATCTTATTCCCATCTCAAATTATTTATGTTTGAAGTCGACACATGGGAGCTGCCATTTTGTTTAATTCTGTATTAAAATATTGTGCATCATGAATCTAATTCCCCAACCCTCAACAATTCCTGTCGCTATGGTGATGAAAACTTAAATTTTGGCAACCAAAAATTGAAAAATGATGATTTTAATCGCCATAGAAATAACATTTATGCCTCACCTGGCAACCAAAATAAAACTTTCTTTGAGTAAGAAATGTATTGACAATTTTTTCGGTCGCATTAAATAATAATAATAATAATAATAAATGTTATTTAAATACGCCATTTACCAAAGTACCATGGCGCTTACAAAGTAAAAATAAAACAAAATGAAAAATATCAAAATAAGTGGTCTTTAAGAGTTTTTTTAATACTGTGGTGGATGGAGAAGTTCTCATGTGGGTGGGTAAAGTGTTCCAGGATCTGGATGCAAGTATTTCAAATCTTTTGTCACCTATGGCAGAATTGGATATGGGTATGTGAAGTCGGGTGAGTCATTACTAGATCTGAGTTCACGTATGGTTTTCTTATCTTGATTATATCCTTTAAATACCAAGGCGCCTCACCATTCAGGATTTTGTAGAATAAATACCATTATTCTTTACTGCCCCCAAATTACTGGCAATCCTAATTCCGAATTTTTACACCGTAAATTTGTACCCACAAGCCGCATGATGGCGATACACAAATACAATATGTACGATATCATATCACTTAGCAACAGTATAGGGATACTGTATATGTAGTCCCGTTAGCGCACATAATACATGCATAGTGTTTGCTTTGACGATCAGTCTTTACTTTCGATAATTGTTTTGTGCGCTTTTAAAATTAAAAAAGAGTTGGCATTAAAGTACAAAGTTAAATTATTCATGCAGGAAAACCAGCGGAGGAAGAAGGGTTTTTTTCATTTAAAATAATAATTTAAAACAGTTTTTTGTACTGCCGAGAAACTAGACAATTTCTGCGATCAAATTTTGGAAATGATGGAACATGGTTGTCAATATTTCCTTAGTTGGTGACCACAAAGCAAACGCAATTGTCGAGGGTTGTTCACCAAAAGGGAGGAGAATAATAATGTATTTCTTTATGAATTGTATTACAGTTGTTATTCCAAATTGATGTGACAAATAGTTTTAACTACATGTTTTGATAATTTTGATGTATACACAAAAATGTCCTTGACCCTTACAAAAAAAAAAAAAAGTTTTCATGAGCTATAGAAATTGAGATAGATTATAAAGAAATACAAAGCATTCCAACATCCTGCTGGGCTGATGACATCAAAATCTGCATGTTCTAACATCAAAATGGCAACTCCCGTAGTAGTAGCATCATAGTTTTTAATAATTACAAAAATTGTGTCAGATTGTTTCAGCAGTTATAAAACTTGGTCAAAAATATTTGTTATTTTTAATTCTTTTAAATGAAATTAGGAACATGTCACACTTTATGTCTCCTTTAAATTAATCAAATCAAAATTCCTTCTCAAGGTGTGGAGAAAAAAACCTGAGCCTTACCCTCCTACAAAAGCGTCACACCCAACAGCCAAAGCCGCCAGCACACTCTGAAAAGACATTTAATACAAGTTGCAAATAGCTTTTACTTCATCTTGTTCCAATATTGAAAAGAAAGATATTAAACACAATCAAAATTGGTTGGAAATAATTTAAAGACAATTTCTGAAAGAATTGATCATTCAAGTGTAAATTATCCATTAAATATGTAAAGTACTGTACAGTTATTTTTCAAACTTAGAGCCATGTCTTGTTTGTTTCTATTCAAATTTGTTGCATTATGCCAATAGTTACAAGACTTACGGTTGTGTGTAGAGATTACAAAATATCAAGGTATACACTTAACAAAACCAAGCTCCAGCTGTTTCAAATGATAACGATTATTAACAGTTACCATTAAATATATTATTCAGACACATATTCAGCAGAACTATTTCAATCAATTTCTATATGCGGACGATACCAATATATCTGGTACCGTGTAAAATGGGATCAAATCTCATCCAGGGCGCTGTGGTGTATTCTTGAGCAAGACACTATCCCATTTGCTGTGACCAGTTTTGGCTGGGGACTTAACCTGCAATGGACTGGTATCCCATCCAGGGGAGCCAACTACTCTTGTCCGCTTCGCACCATTGACAGCAGGTATAAGCATCGGCTCTATAAGTCCATGAGGCTTGATGAGATTTAACGGGCATCGTTTTTTTGCTAATTCATGTGAGCTTTGGAATAACAGATGTCTGATATTTAATACAGGTGTCTTTGAGAAATAAGTTAGGTGTTCATTACACATGATTATATTTGATTTCCACATTCATATCAAATGCTAACAATCAGGGGTGTAGGAAGCTTTCGAAAAGTGGGGGCCATGACCTTTTAGGGGGCACTCTTTAAGTTATATGTCCCCCATCCCACTCTGTGGATAGAAAAAGTGAGCCCAAAACAACAAAGTAAAGTAAAGGGCTAATTTATTTTTAGAAAGGGGCCTTTTTTTAATGTGGACACATTTATCTCATACAGGAAGGGGGTGGGAGGAATTCCCCTATGGGATCACTTTCCCCCCTCCACTTTCTCTCACCCCACAAAGTTTTCTAAAGGAAAATATTTTGTCTGACTCATAAGATCCCTCCCCCCACACCCCCCATCCCCTCCCTTCATGAGACAAAATTGCCTCTCAGTTTTCACAGCATTTACAAAAGGAAAGATTTTCTTGACAAAAATAATGTGTGTTCAAGCTTTGGAAAAGATGTATCGAGGGTGCTTAGAACAAAGAAAGTTATTCTAAGGAAGGTCCGATATCACTGACCACAAACTCTTAACTAGAGTAGTAATATTCTACAGAACAAATCTCTGAACAAAACATGTGTTATTGGACACAAACTTAAACAGATATTACAAGCTTATTAAGCATAAACCCAATTCAACTGAATATAATGCCGATAGAAAGTGATCTCAAATACTAGTCTTCTTGGCTTTGCTTCGCGAACAAAGATTCCGGAAGGAATTCCACGATGACTACAGGCATGCTGGTGGATGATGAGACCTCTTCTTGAAAGGCAAACCCTGCCACAGGCATGCTGGTGGCTGACAAAATCTATCCTTGAAGGCAAACCCTGTCACAGGCATGCTGGTGGCTGACGAGACATAGCCTTGACAGGCAAACCCTGCCACAGGCATGCTGGTGGCTGACGAGACCTAGCCTTGACAGGCAAACCCTGCCATAGGCATGCTGGTGACTGAAAAGACTATCCTTGACAGGCAAACCCTGCCATAGGCATGCTAGTGACTGACAAGACTATTCTTGACAGGCAAACCCTGCCACAGGCATGCTGGTGTCTGACGAGACCTATCGTTGACAGGCAAACCCTGCCACAGGCATGCTGGTGTCTGACGAGACCTATCGTTGACAGGCAAACCCTGCCACAGGCATGCTGGTGGCTGACGAGACCTATCGTTGACAGGCAAACCCTGCCACAAGCACGCTGGTGGCTGATGAGACGTATCCCTGACAAGCAGCCCTGCCACAGGCATGCATGCTGGTGGCTGACCAGACGTATCCCTGACAAGCAACCCTGCCACAGGCATGCTGGTGGCTGACGAGACCTATCGTTGACAGGCAAACCCTGCCACAGGCATTCTGGTGGCTGACGAGACTAACCTAGGCAGGCAAAGCCTGTCACTGCGGCTGCAGGTAAAGGTTGGCTTGTTTGTGGTAGCTGGTGGGTTTTTTCTACGTCTTCATTTCTTCTCCATGCCGAATCTCCTTTCTGTCTTGAATCGGAGGTTGCTGACTTGACTGTCTGCCTCCAGGCATTGCGGTCTGCAGCCTAGGCTTCCCGGGTTTCCCATTGGCGATGGTCAATCTTACATGTTGAGAGGGGTCTTTTTCAGCGAGTCTTTGTTCCGCTTCTTTGGGGCCCCTCTGTCACGCCTGCCAGTGCTTAGTTTCCCACACATGATGACCTTTGGCAGATGATGGTCCTCCATTCTAGTTACATGGCCTGCCCAGTGCAACTGGATTTGGAGCAATATAGCCTCAACGCTAGTGATTCCTGCAGACTCCAGTACTTGGTTGTTGGTGATATAGTCACTCCAGTGTATGCTGAAGATGTTGCAGAGACATCTCTGATTAAAACGGTTCAGGAGCCAAACCCAAGATTCTGCACCATCGAGGGGAGTGGTCAAAACAACGGCTCTGTAAAAACTTGACTTTCGTGTCTGTTCGGAGGTAAAACCTAGAGCTAAACCATGTACCTTGCCCTACTTTATAAGCGTATGATACACGATCACTGAACAGTAGCTAAAGTGACATAAACAATCATTTCACTGTTCTTAGAAGAGACAGAAAGTACAGTAAGTGCATTGACCCAATTACAAAAAATTCACTTTGTCACATCAATAACTCTGCAGCCACAAATGCAACAATGCATGGGTACTACCTTCACATATACCACACGTAAGCATTTTAATGCTTTTATGCTTTTTTTCCCATACATTTGGTCCCATACCGTGCAGACTGTGGTTTTGTGCAGACGGTCAAGATTCCCATTTTTGATTTGTTGATAAGATTCCCCAGAATATGCTTTGTCCATTATGCACACATGAATTTCGGTCATGTGACATTATTTAAATAGTTTTCTAGAAATTGACGATTTAAATTTTAAAAGGTACATTCACATTTTAGAATATTTTGCAGTTAATTTCTCACCTCATCATTCCCGAAACAAAACTGATACTGGTCTCCAAATTTTCTTAATAATCTTGAAAATTCTCCAGTGTCGGCCGATGTAAACTTGGCTCCACAGCAGCTTGGTATATGTTTTTTTTGTATTGCATCAAAAATATCTTCCATATCTCCTACAGTCAAAACAATAGAAATTAGAACGATAAATACCGTCATGCTTCGCATGCCCGTGCAAATTGACACCCATATTATATGACCCGGCCAATTATAAAAATGGCATCTCACGTCCCACATGGCATCCCACGTCCCATATGGCATCCCACGTCCCATATGGCATCCCACGTTCCACATGGCATCCCACGTCCCCCACATGGCATCCCACGTCCCAAACATGGCATCCCACGTTCACATGGCATCCCACGCCCCACATGGCATCCCACGTCCCACATGGCATCCTCCCACATGGCATCCCACGTCCCACATGGCATCCCACGTCCCACATGGCA
Source organism: Chiridota heheva (assembly GCA_020152595.1). Taxonomy (NCBI): domain Eukaryota; kingdom Metazoa; phylum Echinodermata; class Holothuroidea; order Apodida; family Chiridotidae; genus Chiridota; species Chiridota heheva. Next base: position 97,299 of record JAIGNY010000080.1, on the reverse strand, counting down.
TCCCACGCCCCACATGGCATCCCGTCCCACATGGCATCGCCCGTCCCACATGGCATCCCATGTCCCACATGGCATCCCATGTCCCACATGGCATCCCATGTCCCACATGGCATCCCACGTCCCACATGGCATCCCACGCCCCACATGGCATCCCACGCCCCACATGGCATCCCACGTCCCCACATGGCATCCCGTCCCACATGGCATCCCACGTCCCACATGGCATCCCACGTCCCACATGGCATCCCGTCCCACATGGCATCCCACGTCCCCACATGGCATCCCGTCCCCACATGGCATCCCACGTCCCCACATGGCATCCCACGTCCCCACATGGCATCCCACGTCCCACATGGCATCCCATGTCCCACATGGCATCCCACGTCCCACATGGCATCCCACGTCCCACATGGCATCCCATGGCATCCCATGTCCCCACATGGCATCCCATGTCCCACATGGCATCCCATGTCCCACATGGCATCCACCCCATGGCATCCCATGTCCCATGGCATCCCATGTCCCACATGGCATCCTACCATGGCATCCATCCCACATGGCATCCAACCCCATGATCCCATCCCATGGCATCCCATGTCCCACATGGCATCCCATGTCCCACATGGCATCCCATGTCCCACATGGCATCCCATGTCCCACATGGCATCCCATGTCCCACATGGCATCCCATGTCCCACATGGCATCCCATGTCCCACATGGCATCTCATGTCCCACATGGCATCCCACCCTATGTCCCACATGACATCCCACCCCATGTCCATATCTCATCCCATGTCCCACATGGCATTCCACCATATCTCCCACATGGCATCCAACCCCATGACATCCCATCCCTTGTCCCACGTGGCATTCCACCATATGTCCCGCATGGCATCCCATTCTATGACCCACATGGAATCCCACCCTAAGTCCCACATGGATCCCATCCCATGTGCCAAATGACATCCCAGCCCATGTCCCATATGACATCCCATCCCATGTCCAACATGGCATTCCACCATATGTCCCACATGGCACCCCACCCTATGATCCACATGGCATCCCACCCTATGTCCCACATGGATCCAATCCTACATGTATGTCCCACATTAATCCAACCATATGTACCACATGACGTCCCTCCCTATGTCCCACATGGCATCCCTACCTGTATCCCACGTAGCATCTCTCCCTATGTCCCCCATGGCATCTTATCGTATGTCCCGCATCAGTGGCTTCCAACCTGATGTCCCACATGGCATCCCGCCTTATGTCTCACATAGCACCCACCATATTTTCCACATGGTATTCCTCCCAATGTGCCAATGACATCCTACTTTATGTCCCACATGGCATCACATCCTATGTCCCACATAGCCTTATACCCTATGTCACATATGGCATCTCAACCTGTCACACTCTGTTACTCATGGCATCCCACCCCATGTCCCACATGGCATCCCACCTCATGTTCCACATGACATCCCATACCATCCCATGTCCCACAGGACATCCCATCCCATGGCATTCCACCAAATGTCCCGCATAACATTCCACCATATATCCCACATGGCATTCCACCCTGTTCCACATGGCAAATCACGTGATATCTGATGCCATTACCATAAAATATGATTTCGTCAATATCTTGAAAACTACACTTGACTACAATTACAATTAAAATGTCTATACCTATGTTTTCATGGTCAATTTTTTCATGATCTGATGATTACATTTCTGCTGTATTACTGTCTTCACTTTCCGAGTCACTCCAGGAAGTATCTGACTCCTCCTCGTCCACATTACCAGTGAGCAGAGCTGTGAGAGACTCTGGAACTGAACCTCCTGAGTACCAGTCTAGTTCAAAGCGCTTTAGGGTCAATTTCCACATGTAGTCTGTGGGACTCTCTCCACACGTTGGATCAGCCCTTTCCCACATTATTGCCACATACTGTTTGTTTGTTTGTTTGATAAGGGCTTAACGGCACCACAACAATGAGAGTCAAATTGTGCCTGAGAGGTCAGATCATTCTAGAGGTAGGAAGGAAAGGAAACAGGGAAAGAATGAGAGAAATTCAAGAACAAAAAGCCAGAAAGCTGTGATCGAGAGAGGAGGTGTATGGGTGAAACAAAAACAAAGTAGAGAGGGGGTGGAAGAGGAGAATTAAATATGGTTGTAGAGGAAAGCATGATGAAGGAAGGAGATAATTTTATCCGGAGGATTTTTCTGGAAGAACTTAGCAATTAACTTGTGGGAAGCGAGGGAAGCTCTGGGAAGGTTGTACAGGGGACAAGCAAGGAGAACATGATGGATAGTGAGGATGCAGTGGCAATAAGGAGGTGGGAGTAAGTGAGGTGGGTGTGACCAATTCTAAGACGAGAATATGAACGTTGTCGATACGAGAGAGGTTGTTGATGGTGGATTTAATCAGAATTGTGGGCTAGATGAAATGGAGTTTGTTATCAATTTGGGAGTTCCATGAGGTTTGCCAGCAGTCACGAACCAGGGAAGCAATAAGCGGTTTGATGTCAGATTTGGTCTTGGGAAAAGGGGTAGGGAGGAGGTTGAGGGCAAGCTTAGCGGCTGCATCGGCCCTGTTATTGCCAGGGATGCCAACATGGCTGGGTATGCAGAAGAAAAGAACACTTTTCCTGCAGAGGGTGGGAGAAAGGAGTTTCCGGAGGAGGAGGTGGCATGTGAGGTTATCCCATTTAAGATTGAGTAAAGAAGTAAAAACAGCCTTTGAGACAGAGAAAATGGCAAAGTGGCTGAGCTGAGAGTACTCAATAAAGTTGAGGGCAAGGAGAATGGCCTTAGCCTTGGCTGAAAAGATGGATGAGTAGTCGGGAAGTCTGCTACTGAGGGTGATGTCTTGGATGACGGCAGCAGCAGCTGTCTTGTTGCCTTCCTTGGAGCCATCAAGATGGAGGTGTAATTTAAGAGTTGGTCTTTGATTTGGTTGTGGAGATTGATGAAGAGGTTAGGGTGGGTTCGAGTTTTGTGATAAGCGGAGAGGCCCAGGTGGACAGAAGGGAGAGGGGTGGCCCAAGAAGGAAAAGTGGGCCAGGGGAAGATGCCGAGAGTGGCGTGGTTGATGCCGAGATGGAAGAGGTCTGATATAATGAGTAAGCTGAAGGAAGGGGATAGGGTTTGTTTGTTTGTTTAATGAGAGCTTAACGAAACCACGACAATGAGGGTCAAATTGTGCCTAAGAGGTTAGATTATTCTAGAGGTAGGAAGGAAAGAAAACAGGGGGAGAATGAGAGAAATACAAGAACTAAACGTCAGAAAGCTGGGATCGAGAAAGGAGGTGCATGGGTGAAGAAAAAAAAAGTAGAGAGAGAGGAGTGGGGGGGATCGATGGAAGAGGAGGACTAAATATGATTATAGAGGCAATAATAATGAAGGAAGGAGATAATTTTATCCCAAGGGTTTTTCTGGAAAAACTCAGCAATTGAGTTGTGGGGAGCAAGGGAAGCTCTGGGAAGGTTGTACAGGGGGCAAGCAAGGAGAACATGATGGACTGTGAGGGTGCAATGCAATTGTTGCAGAGGGGTCCCAATAAGAAGGTGGGAGTGAGTGAGGTGGGTGTGACCTATTCTAAGACGGGTATTATGAACGTTGTCGACACGAGGGAGGTTATTGATGGTGGGTTTGATAGGAATGGTGGGCTGGATGATGTGGAGTTTGTTATTTTTTTGAGAGTTCCATGAAGTTTGCCAGCAGTCACGAACAAGGGAAGTGATAAGCGGTTTGATGTCAGAAAGGATTTTGGAAAATGGGGTAGTAAAGTCTGTATAGACTCTCTGCATATTGCCTCATATGACCTATTTTGCATCAAATTTGTAGCCACGGACGACTGGTTAGAGCGGGGTTGGGGGCGGGGGATAGGTTCTTCACACTAATCCCCTACCCCCTCCCCACACCTCCCAAGATTTATTGATCATGTTTGTAATGAAATCAAATTTGTAGTATTATCAAGTATAGTTTTCTAGATATTGAGGAATATATATTTTATATTAATGACGTGAGCTATCACATGACTTTGGAGGATGGATAAATTACATGGAGAACTACTCATTATTTCACATTGTCATGGTTACCAGTGTATTTACTGACCATGAAAACATGGGTGTAGACACATTAATTGTAATTGTATCAAGTGTAATTTTCAAGATATTGACGAAACTATATTTGATGGTAATGGCATCAGATATCACGTGATTTTGGCGGATGAATGAGTCACATGGAAAACTATTCATTATTTCACACTGTCATGGTTACCAGTGTATTCACTGACCATGAAAACATGGGTGTAGACACATTAATTGTAATTATATCAAGTATAGGTCTGCAGATATTGCTGAAATGTATTTGTGGTAATGACATTATTGATCACGAGATTTTGGCGGGAACCCCCCGGCCCAGACCCGGCAGCAATGCATTTTCATAATGTGGGTGGAGGCGGCTTTCAACCCACGAGGTCGGTTGTTCCAGCACTTTTCACTATAATTAAAGATCTGGGCTCCTGGTCTATTATGCAAATGACCACAATAATAAATACAAGAGTTTAATAGCATAGTTGCCTGATACAACTGTTGGTGCCTAAATATTTTGAAGAATTAAAGGATTTTAAATCCCCAGTGCTGCAAGAGAGATGCTTGAGGATCTCTAAAGAATATTGGAACATTATATCATTTTACACTTATCTTCCAGAAATATCAAATGTTTTGTAGACTTTTTAAATAAACTATTCATCAATCTGCCTTAAGTGTCTCTAAAAAGTGAAACAATTTGTAAGGAAATTTAACCTTCCATAAGGATATTTGAAAAAACTTTAAAACATTTTCTTAGGAATTCTCAAAAACCTTTTAAAATTTCTGAGAAATCTCAGAAAAAACTGTGGACGGCCAATGGACAAAGTTTATTTAATCCCGGAGTTCATTTGATCCCCATATTCAATATAATCTACCTCAGAAATCCTGGGCCCACAAAATTTATCCCCAAGACTGAATTTCTTTCAAGGCCATACCACTGTTTTTAGCTTTATTCAGGCAAAGCATTCATTGTTGTAGTCCTTTCCGTTCAAGATTCATATTCCATCATTTTCCATTCAATGTTAGAAACCAATTGTTTAATTTTCTTTGATTCCAGAGACCACTTGATTTAAGTATCTTTGAGTTCAGAAAATTGATTGCTGGATTTCTTTTTATGGTATAAATTCATTGTTCACCACATTCCATTGGAAAGTTTCAACTGACCTTACTTACCCTAAGCTTCCCCACCCCTCCATTTATGCCCTTCCTTGTACCAATACTTCCTAAATTTAAATCACTTGTTTCCGTTAGCAATAATAAAACCACACATCAATCATAAGCCAAATCCAATCATCAGTTCTTGAGATAATCTAATGACAGAAAAACTCACCTTAAAATGTCCCCACCCCTCCATTTGTGCCCTTCGCCGGTTCCAATATGTCCCCAATTTTAATCACTTCTTCCATAAGCAGTAACAAAACCACACACACAATATGATCCAAATCCAGTCATCAGTTCTTGAGATATCTTGATGACAAACAAACAAACAAACAAACAAACAGACAAACAGAGGCAAAAATATAACCTTCGTTGGCGGAGGTAATGACATTTACATGCACCAATCTTACAGACTACGTGTCTGATCTACAATGAAAGCATAGGTGTAGGAGGTAATTTTTTCGAGGAAAGGCAAGGGAGAGGGGAGCTGGGTAGTTGAAAGTTTCAGACTTAACCATCACATTTTTGACCATCCCAGGGAGATAGCCCCCATTTTTTCACCTGCTTTTAAGCCTATGTTAGGAAGGCTGTGCCTGCAAAAGTCATGTCTTATTCCATCCACTAAACCTTTTACCCCAGGCCAGTCACATCACAAGAGCTGACTAATGCAGTTTAAAGTAAATCGGGTGCAGGTAATTTGACAAGGGGGAGGGCAAGGTGGACTAGACCTCCACACTTCAAGAGATTCAGTCCCACCTCCCTCGCCCCCCTACTGAAAACACACAAGTTTGCAGCTGTCAATAAGTAATTTCACTATATGAAAGGAATGCTTTTTCACCCAATTATTAAATGACTAAAGTTTACATTTTATGAAAAGAATTAAATGTAAATTTTATGAAAATATTTGTAAGCCTTACCACATGGTGGAGTGAGACATGGAATGTGATAGTAGTAGAAAGGTGTTTTGGGTGCGGCAGCTGCTACTTCTTTCAGGTACCCTGCAAGATCATCTGAAAAAGGATGAACCAAGAGGAATGAAGTACACCCTTATAGAATGGTGAGCTTGATTGAAGTACATTAGCTGTGGCTCTCCTTAAAATTCTGTTCCAGCCAGTCCAAACCACAAACCTAAATATTGTGACTAATAGAACCAATTATCCTCCCTAAAATAAACCTCTTGCTAAATGATTGACAGTTCATATGGCATGCTTGTAATAAAACACCTTGTTTAATTAAAAGGTCAGTTAGGGTTATTAAAGAAAACAATGGTTCTTTAATGCCAGAACTAGTTACATCTATTGTGTGAAGTTTTATAAACTGTATTTACTGTAAGCAATTATCTCTGGAACACGTGGGTGTAATTTGAGTAACTGGTGTCTGGAACATTATCAGCAAGTGGAACCTGTGCTGAATTGCTTGTGGTTTCAAAATAAGAAAAAAGATAGAAAAATGATAGGGAAATGTCTGGCCCTATCTGCCTAACTTTGACATCGGGTCTGAGTGTTAATTTTTTTAAGGACAGGACCAGCTAATGAATTGGCTAGTGCAATTGGGACCTTTACAAGCTCGCAGACCTTTTAGGTCTTTAGCAAATGAACTTACAGATCAAATATGAGTAGACTAAGTAACTTCGCATTTCTAGTTGATATGAAGCCCCCATTTTGTTCAATTCTGTATCAAAATCTTGTGCATGAAATCTCTCAGACCCTAACTTGATTTAATTAGAAATGTGAAGTCTCGCCTGGCATATATTTTTGATTTTCTCATTTTACCATTAGTAACAATGTATGTTTTTACAAGTAGCATAGATTAGAGAAAAAAGTGAACAGATTTTTATGACCATGGTTGGCAATTGTTAAGTATCAACCCAGGTAATTAACAATGCAAACACAACCCCCAACCATACATATCTGACCTGGCTAAAGCTGTTCCACAAAACTCTATTGTTCTGCACTTTATTTAATTTACCTTAGCACAATCTCACCACTTCCTCACTACTTTGAGAGATATATAAATAAACTTGGAGAGATATTCAAATAAACAAGTAATTAAATTGTTATGCAAATATGCTAATTTAAATTAACACAGAACTTCCAATACTCATCCATAAGGTCCAATGCTTTCCATACCTGCAGCACTAAGATTTGTGAATATACATGTAGAGCATTCCTAACTTAGTAACGAGCAGAGGTCTAACATTCTGCACATTAGTAAAGCATGGAGACCCAAATAGTATCTCCATGAGTAAAGGCACTGCTTAAAACTTTGACCTGCAAGTTTTCCAAGTCACAAATTAACCGCATCATTCCACAAGATAAACTTTGCATCGTAACATTGAGGTATAAATAGTTCTATGCTCATAGTTCATTTCACCTTTCCCCAGCAGCAAAGACAAACAACAAACAATGCCAGCATTGATTACGGGTACAGCTTTTATTACAAAGGAATGCCATTATATTCCAACCTGTGTGACTAAAAATAACATGTAACACCAGTGGAAGTAATTGTTATCTTGAAGGAGCCTTGAACAAGTGAAACTGTTTACAGTTTTGTGGTTTGGGAAGTAAAGAAATAACTTTTACTCCAACCGGGCCTGCTCCATCTGAGGGCAGTTTGAGATGTTCCTGGTTTTAAGCAAAGCCATTTCTAATGTGGAATCTATTATGCAAATAACCTACTTAATATGCACACATCCCCTTACCATTCAGCATAAACAATTGTCTTCAAATATATCATTTGTGTAAATAACAACACCACACTTTAATTGCCATTAGACCTCAACAAACTAACAAATTTCAACAAATTCTGATCCTCATCAAGAAGGTCTGCTCCTTCACAGAATCTGTCATGGAGTGATATCAAAATTTTGTGTGTAAGTTAGACTTTCAGCCCACTATCAGGGAGACCAGACACCCCCCCCCCCCTTCCACCCCATGTTAGGAAATCCTTGTGCCACCCCTGAATCTCTTTCAGAAGATATCTGATCCTTATCACGTCTGAGAATACAAAAGGTCCTGTATGCATAATGTAAGAAATGTGGTGTATTGTGAATAAAAGCGCAATTTTCATAATTTCCTCTGCAAAAAAATGTTGTCCAAGAGGCTATAATCTTTGAAAACTAAAGAGACTAACAATTAACTCTCCTTCCCAATGTGATCACCTATTTACAATTTACATACTGAACAATTCAAACATTACTGGTAAACATAGGCAGGATTTAGGAGAAGAAAAGGGGCACTTCCCCACCATCCCAACTTAGATTTCTAAATTTATATCTTTTGCATGGTGATTTTTTGTATCTTAATGTGATTTTGTGATGCCCTCCCCCACTTTGACTGCCCCCCCCCCTCACCCCACACACTTTCGGAAGGCAAATCCCGCCCACGCTGGTAAACAATAGCTTTTTTGTCTGATCAACAGTGTTTATTATTATTCTTCATTAATTAAAATATATGAAGTTATTGAATACCTTGATTTTTCAGTCTATAGAACAAAGGTGGCAGACAAGCAATAGCATGTGCACCAATTTTCTCGGCATGGGCTGCCTGAAAGAAAATAGATCAAATACAACTGATAAGCAAATCAAAGTTCAGTCTATTGTTCGGAATTGCCTACAGGGAGCCTTTGCTATAGTAGAGAAAGCAGAGCAGAGAACAAGCTTTAAAGGAAAGGTGTTGTCCCATAAATACATTCAGAATTAAACGCCGCAGTGCTGGTAAAGTCACTTTCCTTTTTCAATTTTCCATATTGATTGCGAAAAATCTGTGATCATCGAACCAAACATAGGGGCCTACTGTACATGTGTGATAGAAAGCAAAATAATGAAGAAAGCAAACAAAAATCTTATTCCTTTAAAGGATTAGTTCAGCGGTCAAGCAAATCCATCTTATATAAAAGAGGACATCAAAGGAAACAAATGGTGAAGAGAGCATTCAAAAATCTTATTCCGTTAAGGAGATATCTAAGTTTAAATGATTAGTTAAGTGGTCAAGCATGTCCATCTTATATGAAAGAGGAATGTAAAAGAAACAGAATGTCTACCAACTGTGGTGTAGCAATTATCATATATGTTTACAGACCACGAGGCCCTGGGTTCAAGCCTGGGTTGGGTAGACACGCCAGTGCATCACAACTAGTTATCAAAGGCCATGGGCATTGACTTGCTTGTCGATGTTATGTCTGTCCGTACATCATACTTGTGTTCTCGTCTGGGTCGTATTAAGTGTTTCGTGATAGCATTGTTACTATCATAACCGAATATGCAGGCGACAACCCGTCATTGTAATTGTGTGTTCACTTGTCGGCGTCGGCGAAACAAAATGGTGAATAGAGCATCCAAAAATCGTATTCCTTTAAAAGATTAGTTCAGGGGTCAAGCAAGTCTATCTTATATGAAAGAGGAACTCAAAAAAAACAAAATAGTGAAGAGAGTATTCAAAAATCTTATTCCTTTAAAGGATTAGTTCAGAAGTCAAGCAAGTCCATCTTATATGAAAGAGGAACTTAAAAGAAACAAAATGATGAAAAAAGCATTAAAAAACTTATTCCTTTAAGGGGTCAAGCATATCCATCATATATGAAAGAGGAACTCAAAAGAAACAGAATGGTGAAGCAAGCATTCAAAAATGAGGAAGAATGAGGGATCTGGACCTCCTAATTTGTTCAGACATAATTGAAACATATTTACTTTTTAAAGTTCATATCAAAAGTCAAGGGTCACCACTATCCTCCCCACCCCAACCCCTTCCCACACATACCCCTGCCCCTGCCCACACACATACCCCTCCCCCTGCCCACACACATACCCCTCCCCCTGCCCACACACATACCCCTCCCCTGCCCACACACATACCCCCTCCCCTGCCCACACACATACCCCCTGCCCACACACATTTTGGAAACTAGCTATGCCAATTATCCCAAAATTATCTCAGTTAAGACATCTGATATTTAACATGATGAAGTTATGCACTTACAAGTTCCTTTGCTTCTCCCACTCCAGCACTTCCAACATTGACAACGATTGATTTCAGTCTGTAGGAGAAGAAAATTGTTCAGTTTGATGAAATAGGACGCATGTTAACATGTTCATTCACTTACTAACAGTGGCGTTAGGGTGGGGTCAAGACAGGCAAGATTCTCAGAAAGAAAGAAAAGAAAAAGAAAAAAAACTTGGGTAAGAGGGATTAAATGTGAATTTTGGACCCAAAACTACATTTCTGGACCTACATTTTTTCAATTTGAATTCCAAAGTTTCGCCTGTAGATCTTCAATTAAGGACCGTGAATCTTAAAAATCCCAAGTCTCAATTTCTTATGACTTACAATAGCTAGAAATTCAAACAACTTTATTACATGGACAATAGTTGATTAAAGCCTGAATGAGAAGACAATTTTTTCAAACTCGACTATAGAATGTATAGTCACTCATTGGTGGCGATCCCCTAAATAATTTTGTTGGAGGGGATGAATATGCTTATGTCCCCCCCCCCTTAAAAATGAAGCCTTATATAAAGCTTATACGCTAACTACACCACTGTATCACCATTGAGAAGAAATCTCTGCCACTGCATTCATTTATCAACAGGGAGCCAGAGGACACCTTTCCTCTCTGCCAAATTCTCACAAAAATATCAATTTCATAAACCTTTACATCATACACAGTAATATGCAAACTATACTGATTGTTTACAGTGCAGTCCCTATAATTCAATTCATGACAAATCGACCTGCGACCCAACCTGCAACCAGCCCTGCGACCAGACCTGCGACCAGCCCTGCGACCAGACCTGCGACCAGACCTGCGACCCGACTTGCGCTGTATGTGAGTAAGCTATCCATGCAAATGCTGTGAACATCACATACTGTGCTTTCTGTCCTAGGCAACATGCCAAAGACAGAACGCATAGTATGTGATGTTTCTAACAGCATTTGCATGGATAACTTACCCACTTTGCTTACAGCGCAGGACGGATTGCAGGTCGGGTCGCAGGTCTGGTCGCAGGTCGGGTTGCAGGTCGGGTTGCAGGTCGGGATGGTCATGAATTGATTTATAGGGACTGTACATAATGTACATTCTCTCATGGAAATAAGTTTCCTGATCAAGACTAACACATAATTTTCAAAACACCGGACCTATTCAACACAATACTTCATCATCATCATCATCATCACTCGGCATAGTCAACTGACCATGGCCGCCTTTCCCTCAGATAGTAACAATTCAGTGAAACAGTAGGTAATGCTGCCACCAATTGTTCCCGTGCCATGCAGTGACCCTCATTGGTTCATACAATACATGCAATTGTTTTTTAAAGGAATTTTCCTGTGAATTTTTAATGTCATATATATAATAGAGGACTATGGTTTGGTTTGGTTTCTTGATGTTTAACGGCACCACCACAGTCAGAGTCAAAAGTGCCAAGAGGGTGTTAAAAACTAAGGTGCTTGAGTTAGGAAAGAAAGGAGGGATGGAAGGAGGAGGGAGGGATGGAGGGAGGAGGGAGGAAGGGAGGGAGGGAGGGAGGGAGTGCGGGAAGGAGGGAGGGAGAGAGGAGGGAGGGAGGAAGGGAGGAAGGGAGAGAGGGAGGGAGGGAGGAAGGAGGGAGGAAGAGAGAGAGAGAGAGGGAGGGAGGGGAAAGAAGAGAGGGAGGGAGGGAGAGAGGAAGGGAGGGAGGGAGGGAGAGAGAGAGGAAGAGAGGGAGGGAGGGAGGGAGAGAAGGTCAATTTGGTGTACAAATCATCTTGATATCTTTCTCTGTTTAGGAGTTATTGCATTTCAAATATTGTGCGAGTGTGTTGAAAAGTGAAGTAGCAGTGTAAACTGTGATGTCATACAGCTTAAGGCAGATCCAAGCAATTCTTATGTATTTTATCAAACAAGAGCAGACGGGTAAAGCACATTCTTATTAAGTGCGTGTTATACCCCGTCTCAATAAATAAACAAAAAATGCTTCCTGTAATTTAGGAAGAGACAATTAATAGTGAAATACACAAAAAATGTCTTGTATTTGATTTCATGACATCACACTGTGGGGCCACTTTCCAATACACTGGCCCAATCTTTAAAATTCAATAAAAGATTCGGAAAATGATATCAACACGATTGTTTTATTCAGAATTGTTTCTTGAATGCATGTTGTCCTCAGTCATATATATATGAAAATGAAAATTCACAGAAATATTCCGTTAAAGGCACAGCCAGCTGATTAGTGCCGTCACAATTTGGCTGTATTACGTATTATCGTGGAGAAAAGTATGGCGATATATTGGTATAACGCGATATTTTTCAAGAAAACTGACTAACAACACAGATTTTTAATATCAGTACTTCTTCTATACTTACATATGGATACAAGAAACAATGATTTTCATCTAGCAGACAACATAATCATACGACTATTATGTTCTAGTTTTCATCATGCATCGCATGCACATGTTTGGTACATGTAATTCAGCCAATGTGACCATGAATCATCAAAGTGAGAGGCATTTGCTGGGCCAATTTTTCGTTATTTTTGCCAACTTACATTGGAGCATGCCAGTGTGGGGTAAAGGAGCACAATTTGTAATTTTTTTTTAAATTTATTTATTATTGTTATTTTTTTTGTTTCACAATATTTGTGCACGTTCTTAAAGTTGATTCAAAAACATTCATGGCCTAAACTTGCATTTTAGATTTACTACCATGTTAGTACCATAACATACGAATTAGCCTAGCCCAGTGCACAAAAAGTTCTTAGTTCTGTATTAAATTTTAGTTTCCTCCTGATATTCATGTCATAGGAAAAAAGATATCACCATAATCAACATATCATACAGAACTACAGCTGATATATGAAAGAGTCACTTATTTCTTCACTTCATCCCTAAAGGTCAAATAAATACTGACCTCCCTTTGTTGTAATTCAGCCATGCCTCCGCGACCTCTTTTCTTTCCTGTGATGTCATAGATATCCCCTCCCCATTTGTACCACACACTGCAATAGAAAGGGACAAACATCAATAGGGAACTAATATTAGGGATAAAATATATTACATTTTTTAGAGCAATTCTTCATATCAATCAAACTTTTATATATGTGTTGATCTACCCTGCTTTCTAATCCTTTTGAGGTTAGCAAGCAGACTAACTCCCAACCCCCTCTCAACCCTCTCCTAGTGAAAATTTGAAATTCTAATTTCAAATAGGGTATATAAATTGGTGAATGCATGTTGGCAAAATCAGCATTAACAAAAATGGCGTTGGTGCTTTTGGTGAGGGGTCGACCTAACAAAAATTTTCCTTATTTGTTTTTTCCTTGTGACTTTACAATGGTTTGGTCATAATGTGATGAATACATCAACCAAAGAATTCGCACAATTAGTTAAAAAGATGGCATAACGGTTACATTTTACTAAAATCTTTCAATTTTCAAAACTTCATCTTCTACACACTTGTGCAAACTTTGTTCATAACTTCATATGCCATGGGACCGTGCCATGGGGCCGTGCCATGGGGCCGTGCCATGGGGCCGTGCCATGGGGCCGTGCCATGGGGCCGTGCCATGGGGCCATGCCATGGGGCCATGCCATGGGGTCGTGCCTTGGGGCCAAAGGAGCCTTTGGGTATAATTTGCAAAATGGTATCGTGAATTCATAATGTATAAGCTAAATAATGTCTTATGCAGTTCAGCCCCCAATAATCTAAGGTCTACTACAACCCTGTATTCCTTTGCATGTATTTCTGTTTATTTTTAAATTATCTTTTGTTTAACACATCAGTGCTGGCTTTACAATATATTCTTCTTAAAAAAAATGAACCGTTTAAATTATGACGGTTGAAATATTAGAAACATTAAAGGGAATCTTGAAAATATAAAGACGTTTTAAGTGTAAAAATTTGATAAATTTGTTTTACACTGCTAAGAAGATGCGTAGTTACATACGAGCCCAACATTCCCTTATGGTTGGGAGCATATATTCCGCATCTATTTAAAAATCAGTATTCAAAGGGGTCAAAAAACCGTTTGCAAACTTACCAAATGCATTGACCACTCCATCGTCAGCAAGTTTACCAATGTAGAGGTCTATGAGCTGCAAGTTCAAATCACTGCAAGAGATTATGACAAAAATATTATTTCATGGGTTAGCTTGGTGATCACAAAGGTCATTTTCTTCTAAGATAGGACAAGAAAAAAAATGTGAAGAAAATACTTCTGTTATGTTCCTTTCAGGAGATAAATTGAGTTTCATGGCTACCCCAAGACTTATTTGAAAATTACTTGTGCAGGATGTCTATTTTTAAGAGTGATATCACTATCTAGGGGCAGAAGGGGCGTAAGAACCACACTCCCCAAATCTAATCATGCCCCTTAATCGTAAAAGGATTATGTACATAGAAAGTAGGGGACAAAGAAAACTACAGACCTTGAATTTTGCCCCAAAAAGGGCAATTTACCATCAAAATTTGTAGGCTTTACACAACTAGGTATAAAATATATCATACATACACTATGCGATGGTTAATTTGTGAACTTTACTAAAATTAAATTAAATTTGTGTCATTATTTATATTTTTTGGATGGTATATCAATAGCTTCTGTACTTCATACGATCCTTTTAAACTGTTAAATTTGTTAGTTTTAGAAAATTTAAATATCTCCTTAATTGAATAGACCTTGTGAATACTTTCTACATCATTGTATTATTTCTATCATCATAATATAAACACGATGGGAGAGCAGGTCCCCGGGGAAGGGGTATGTTTCCTCTCTTGTTGAAAAAGTTTGTACAATTGCAAAATTAAATAAAAACCATATTGAAAAGGGTCCAAAAACTTGAAAAGCAAAAACGAAAGTAAGATAGGTTGCCAATTTATGTACCAAAATGGAATGAAAACTGCAACTTGCCAGCAATACCAATTTTTTACTTGGGCAAAACACTCAAAGATTTCTGTTTGAATTAATTTCAAAGTATTTAATGCACAGTTTAATATTAGTAGCCCTCCTGATGAACCTGTCTGGGCTTGTCGTTCACCATTGCAAGAGATGAGAAACAGCTTCAAGGTACATGTATATGGACCAGTTGATGGGGGAGGGGGGAATTTTATGGCTGGGGATTTGTAAAAAAAGAGAAAATTCTTTTTTCGAAAAATACCAAAAAAAGCCAAAAATACCAAGAAAGGGCAAAAATACCAAATCAGGGCAAAAATACCAAAAAACTGCCCAAAATGCCAAATTTTGGCTGGAAAATGCCAAAATTGGCATTGTTTTGTCTTGTTTGCAGGAATTTCCCTCTTTTAAATATCTTTTAGTGGGAAATTGATAATATGTGGGGGAATCCCGCAATCCCATTACGCCCAGTCCTTGCTACAAATTTTCCATCTTTTCATGCACAAGAACCTCCATTTCGGCGGGTATGACTTTTAGACTCTGCGAGAAGCAATTAAAGAAATCCATCACTGATAGTTCAGTGATTTTACGCATCAGTAATTACACTCCCAATCATCTATATGCACACAATGGAACTTATTGTGAAGGGCCAGGTATTGTGGATTTGGTTACTGCAGGGCCAAGTCATGCGTGTAATGTGGAACTGAGGACTTATTCCGACTTTTAAAAGGATGTTTTCATCAGTGAGTTATAAACACTCTGGTGAGTTTGGTTTCATTGGACTGACAGTTTATAGCCAGAGTTATTCACCTTAATGTGAACACTGATATGGACATGTTGTGGTTTTATATCCACCAGAAAAGAGCTTTAAATGCAGAACAGAACATTCTTTAAATTACATGAGCACTTGTACTGTAGTTCCAAAGATATGGCTGATCAAAATTTGAAGTTTTACTAATACTTGCAACAGTTGTGATGTATGGAACAAAGGACAGCTCAAAACCTGAATTGTAATCATTTAAGTCTCTGTCCAAAATTTTAAAGAAAAGGGATTAATTTATTTATAACAACTGAGATCATTTACATTAGTTGGTACACATATGCATGAGGATTGATAGAATTAGAAAGCCAATAAAAACAAGAATGAAACAGCATGCTTTATTGCCTGCGGTGGAGGACCCTGAACAAAGCAAAGCTTACAGTGATAGCTTATCATGCCAACTTAATGTGTAAAAATAAATAAATGCAAACTTGTTTCAAAATTACGGCTTTATAAAGGTTCCAATTAAGTGCGAGCTAGTGGCAAGCTAACAGAGATCTTAAAGGAATATTCCCATGGAATTTCATTTTAATATATTTGATGGAGAATAATTGGTAAAAAAACCATGTTGACATCTCATTCCTAGAAAAAGTTATTAAAGTTATTTTTCTTGCTCGCATAAAAATGACTTTTGTACTGAGTCTAAGTCATCATTATGATGTCATCACAGCACTTCCTGTACTAATCTTGATGTATTTCTTTGAAAACTAATCGCCAATTTTTCATAATTCAAATATACGTTACAAGAACAGATTGAAAAACATTATTGTAAATTGTATTCTACACTAATCTGAATAATTTTGAAGAAACAAATGTTCCCAATCATTTCGAGAATACGAAATACATAACGAATAGTACAGAAGTAATGTGATGACATCATAATGATGACTACAACCCGGACCAACTTTTCCGCAGACAAATGGCTCTCCATAAGGGCTGCTACTGTATATGGATTCAGGTAGGCTACGTATTTCAGATCAAATTCCACTCTCATGTGACTCACATGTGACTCTCATGTGACTCACATGTGACCAACAGTGGATAGAATTAAATATGCTTTTGCAGGAATTGCAGACCAGGTAATTTTACCAGGTGTATTATATAATTCATTGAATCTGTGCATTCAAAGAACCTCACTATGCCCCGTAACAAAAACTAAAAAAATCTTAATCACCCTAACTCAGTTAAAAAAGTGATGCGGGCTATCTGTTTTTTGTTTTTTTTCTCAAGCCAATTCATTTTGGCAATTTGCATGCAATCCGGATCAGGTCAACCACACCAGACGTAATAAATATTGAAACCCCTAGCTTGATCCAGAAAAGGGCTGAGTGCCACTGACAAGGGGCATTTTTAAGGCATCCAGGGCACTTCGAGGGCACTTGAAATGTAAATTGAGTAATCAATACAACATGTAGCTTCCCTGCATGTTATTATATTGTCGAACTGTAATCAGCATTGGAAGCAATCGGAAGGGATTTTTGTATTTCAGTAAAAAGCACATGTAAGAAAAAAAAATGACTGATCCAAGAGAAAAATACCATACTTTTTCACCAAAACAATCTGAGATTCTATCAAAACTGATGGGCAAGGGTGATAATCTAATAAAGAAAAAAAAATGGGGTGCCTGCCTTGTGAATCAGCCTTCATGTCTATAGATGTTTGCTTTGCATTCCAACATGATTTTACATAATATCTAAAAGTTAGCGGTGTAGGTCTATATACATAAGTGGGATTTAAGGGGGAAAATGCAGGCACTTTTTTTCAAAATTGTATCTTTTGTATGGTGATTTTTTGCATCTTAAAGTGATTTTCCCCCCCTCACACTTTTGACTTTGCCCCCCCCCTCCTCCCCCTTCTTATACCTACCCATTTTCTTTGAATGGAGTGAAGGGGGCTACAGTCAGACCTTCCAAACGGAACTTCATCATGGCAAGTTGGGCTTCTGAATATTTGCACTTCACAACCTATATCAAGAAGATAAAAATGCTTGTATTGGCCTACAGGCTTTGTACACTTAAATCTGTTATTTGAAATTAAAACACTTCACATACTAGCTCGAGAGCCTCTTGCTTTGCTGGTTTTAATACAAACAGGTAAATTCCACCGTGAAATTTGATAAAAATTTCTTACATTCAAACATTCTTTAAGGAAAATTTGAATAGAAGAGTCATTTACTGTCATAACCCATGAATAAAGGTTGATACATGTATCTAGGACCAAATATTCATAAACCTACTACATTGTGGTTACAAGTGTAGGGGTGTGACAAGTATCCTGTTTTCTTTTATAGTCCCTGATTATGGGAGAAGTTTCCTTTCTCCTATTTGAGTAACTTTTCTTATTCAAAATGATTAAAAAGACCCTCTTTGGTCTTGCTAAAATAACCTTGGTGCATCCGGTCACATGACCCTGTGTACCTCTGTACCAAGTCTCTAAATGACCACGTTTCTCTCCGATTCTTGCTCTTGACAAGACACTGACCACGTTTCTCTCCGATTCTTGCTCTTGACAAGACAAGACATCTTTTTTTTGCTGCGGCTGACAAGTTATTTTCTTACCGTTTTGGAGGGGAATTTAAAGCTGTTTCCTTAAGGAATGTAAGCGTGTAGCAGAGAGTTTTCTTTTGTTCCACCGCCCTCTCTTGTTTTGGCTTAATTTAGATAAATTCTGTGTTGTATTTGTTACTCAAACAAAATCTTGTCGATCTCCCACATTCAATTTGTGTACTTGTTTTGTTGTGTAGTGTATTCGCTGGCTACTATACCCAGTGAAACTGCCTGACCCAGAGGGAGAATATATTTTGTTCCACGGGACAGTGGAGTTTCCATATTTGTTTGAGTTTTTTATTCTAAATTGTGTTCTTGTTACGTGTCCCCAGAGGCACTACACAAGTAATCCACAACAAATGTTTATGTGACAGCGGGGACAAAGAAAAGACAAGATTTTAAAACTTATCTTTAAATTGTATACTACTATCTCCCCTGAAGGTCTGTCTACAAACTGCATAATAAAATATATAGATAACAAGTTGTAGTACATGTGGTATGAAAACTATTCCTGAATCTTCCCACAGATTTCTGTTTTATTTGCATAACTCTATCGTGACAGCCAGGACAAGCTAGCGTAAAAGCCGGGACATTATCTAGAGAATACATAGCAGCATAATTTGTATGCAAAACGAATGAAGTAACTTGTACTAATGATATAAAAATTGTTTTGAAACTTAAATGTTTGTTTGTTTGATGAGGGCTTAACGGCACCATTAAACAGTGAGAGTCAAATTGTGCCTGAAAGGTTAGATCATTCCAGAGGTTGGAAGAAAAGAAAATAGGAGGAGTCTGAGAGAAGTATGGGGCCTAAGAGCCAGGAAGCTGGAATTGAAAGAAGTGCAGGGGTATAAAAAAGGGGTAAAAATAGGTAAAGGCGGTAGGAGAGTACTAAATATGGTTGTAGAGGAGGATGAAGGAAGGAGATAAATCTATCCAGGGGGGGGGGTTGCTGGAAGAGCTTGGCTCTGAAGTTGTGAGGGGTGAGAGAAGCTCTGGGGAGGTTGTACAGGGGCAGGCAAGGAGGTCGTGGTGGACTGTAAGGGGGCAATGGCAATTATTGCAGAGGGGTGGGGGAGACAGTAAGGCGGTGGGAGTAAGTGAGGTGGGTGTGACCTATTCTAAGACGGGTAATATGGATGTTGTCGATACGGGAGAGATTGTGGATGGTGGGTTTGGTCGGAATTTGGGAGTCCCATGAGGTTTGCCAGCGGTCACGAAAAAGGGAAGTGATAAATGTTTTGATGTCAGAAAGGATTGTGGGGAAAGAGGGTAGGGGGAGGTTGAGGGCAAATTTAGCGGCTGAATCAGCTCTGTCATTGCCGGGGATGCCAACATGGCTAGGTCTCCAGAAGAAAAGAATACTTTTCCTGCAGGGGGGGGGGGGAGGAGTTTATGGAGGAGAAAGTGAGAAGTGGGGTTATCCCACTTAAGGTTGAGTAAAGAAGTAAGGACAGACTTGGAGTCTGAGAAGATGGCAAAGTGGCTGAGCGGGGAGTACTCAATATAGTTGAGGGCTAGCAGGATGGCCTTTGCCTTGGCTGAGAAGATAGATGCGTAGTTGGGAAGGCTGCTATTGAGGGTGATGTCTTGAATGATGTCTTGTCGCCTTCCTTGGAGCCATCAGTATAGATGGAGGTGTAGTTTGAGAGTTGGTCTTTGATTTGCTTGTGGAGGTTGATGAAGAGGTTGGGGTGGGTTTGGGTTTTGCGATGAGTGGAGAGGCCCAGGTGGATGGAAGGTAGGGTGGCCCTGGGAAGAAAGTAGGACAGGAGAAGGTGCCAAGAGTCATGCCGAGATGGAGGAAGTCTGATTTGATGCGTAAGCTGAAGGAAGGGAAAAAGGTTTTAGTCCTATCAAAGAGGGTGGAGAAATTGGGGTACCTAATGAGGTTATAGACAGGGTTTGGGTGTTAGTGAGGGATCTAAAAGAATAGGAAAGGCTAAAATTTCTACAACTTAGCAGGAAAAGGGGTTCATTAGCTTCAATGTGAAGGTTGGTGATGGGGGAGGTCATGTAGGCACCCAGGCAAAGCCAGGGGGCTTCATTTTGGATGGTGTTGATATGGTTGAGGTAAGAGTTGTGAGCAGCACACATGATGAAATAACCATCCTTACTAGGAATGGTCCACCAATCATTCATGGGTTTTTCACAAAGTCCTCCCAAGCATCCAAGCATATAATATATATTTTTTATTTAGGCTCTGCCAAGGATTAATCTGAATCGCATCACTGAACAGAATTTATGTATCTTGAGCCCACAATGAATGACCTATTGTGTACAGTGTAACAGTAGCTTGGTTCTACTGTTGCTAACAAGTGAACTGTGAATAGACTATGAAGATGTTGTCAGTTAAGAAGGTATAGATTACCCCTGTGTTGTGTATGGTGTAACAATAGCTGGTTGCTGGTCAATGAATTGTGAAGAGTCTCTCGGGTTGAATGGTGTGGATTACCCCTGATTTGGAGAAAATCGGGGGTGTCGGGTTGGAGGGGTCTAAGGGCCAAAAATTCTTAATGAGTAAACAATATTGCCGTAGTCAAGCTTGGCACGAATGATGAGCTTGAAGATTTTGAGGAGAGCTTGGGGGAACACCCCCCAAGTGGTATTGGAGAGGCGGAGAATTTTGAGGGAGCTGTTGCATTTCTGTTTCAGGTTGGTGATGTGTTGCGTGTAGGAGAGCTTGAGGTCTAGGGTTAGACCCAGGAACTTAGTGTGGTCAACTTTAGGGATGCGATTGCCATTGCGCACAAGGTTTGGATTGGGGTGGAGGTTGTTGAAATAACAGAAGTGCATGCAGACTGTCTGGTCTTTGGAGAATTTAAAACCGTTATTGCTTGTTATACCAGTCATGCAGCAGATCAAGGCTAGGTTGGAGCCTATATTCAACGAGAGAAAAGCTATGGGAGGAGTAGAAGATGGTGAAGTGGTCCACATAGAAGATGTCTGTGATGCTGTTAAAGCTCAGGTTGAAGAGAGAAGGGGAGAGGATGCAGCCTTCGAAAAAGCCCTCTTTTTAGGGGTAGGGGTTGGGGAAGCTGTGCCCAATACGAACTTGGAACTGCCTGGGTGAGAGGAAGTTTTGAATAAAGATGGACAGGTGGCCTCTAAGGCCGATGGCGTGAAGCTTGCAGGTAATGCCGTATTTTCAAGCAGTAGTGTCGAAAGTTTCTCGAGGTCAAAAAAGAAGGCATTGAGGTGTTCCTTTTTTGCAAAGGATTCCCGGATAGCATTGTCGAGTGTGATTAACTGGTTCAAGTTATTGCAATGTTTCTGGAAGCCATTTTGGTGGGGGGAAATGATTCTGTTGGTCTCAAGGAATCAGTTAAGTCTCTGGTTAATGATCCTTTCCGTAATTTTACAGAGACAGCAGGTGAGGGCGATGGAGCGGTAGCTGGAGGGGTCGGTACTGCCCTTCCCCGGTTTGGGGATAGGGTGATGATAGTTGTCCTCCAGATAGGGGGAAAGGAGTGTGAGGACCAAATGTGGTTGGGGATGGTGAAAAGGGTAGCAGTGGCCTTGTTTGGGAGGTGTTTCAGGAAGTGGTAGGGGATGTTATCTGGCCCTTGGAGGTGCAGCCAGCATCGTCAATGGCTTGCTCTAATTCAGATAGGGTGAGAGGGGTGTTGTAGGTCTCGGTGTTGTCAGAGGGAAAGGTAATACTCTGGGTTTTGTCGCAGCTTTTTTGGCTTTGAAAGTATTGGAGTAGTTGGCCGAGGACGAGATGTCGCTGAAAGAGATGGCGAGGCAGTTAGCGATATCCTTTTTTCTGGTAAGAAAATTACCATCCAGGGGAGATGGGTGGGAGACTTGCCCAACTTGCAGTGGACGCTGTTTACCATATTCCAAATCTTCTTGGTGGGGGTGTTGGTGGTGAAAGAGAAATGAAGTTGTTTCAAGTGTTGGTTTTACTGTGAGGTTGTGGGTGGTTGGGTTGGTTTTGAAGTTTCTGAGGGCTTTTTTCCTGTTCTCAATGGCAGTTGTGCAGTCATCGTTGAACCAGGGGTTGGGGGAGGTTAGGAGGTTTGGAGAATGGAGCAGGTGGCGATGTTGATAATGATGTTACTGGAGTTTGACTAGGATCCTTACCCTCAAGGAGATGGGGGAGAGGTGAAAGTGGCAGAGGGTTTCGAAAAGGGGCCAGTTGGCTTTCTTAAGGTTTCAGTTGGGGGTGTGGTCTGTGGGAGTTTGAAGGTTGTAGTGAATTAGGAGAGGGCAATAGTCACTACAACAGAGGTCAACAATGACATTCCAGCTGAAATCAAGGAGGTTGGGGGAACAGATAGACATGTCAATACAGGTAAGGGAGCCTGTGGCAGGGTAAAGGTAGGTCGGGACTTAGTCTTGAATAAGGAGAGGCTGTGCTGTCGAAGAGTGTTTTTAATGAGCTTGCCTCTGGGTTGGTGGTATTGGAGCCCCACAAGGGGTTGTGGTCATTGAAGAACATGAAGTCACCAGAAAGGATGAAAGGGGAGGGGAGCTGTAAGATGAGGTTGTTAAGGCTGAACGTTGGGGTTGGGGGAGATTGAGTGAAGCTTTTGTGGAGGAAGATAGAGATACAGATGGCCTGAAGGTCAGTGTTCACATTAATAGGGCTGTGTGGGATATCGTGTCTAATGAGAATGGAGACGCTCCCACATTCCCTGTTGGCGCGCTTTTTTGATATTTATGGTAGCAAGAAAAGTTATTGAGGAAATATTGGTCAGTGGTTTTCAGGAAGGTTTCTTGTAGGCAGAAGATGCTGGGTTGAAGGTGGTGTGGTGGCCAGAAAGTCAAGTTCTTCTGAGTTGACCTTAAGGCTTCTGATGTTCCATTGTATAATGTTGTGAGTGTTATTGTAATTCTTTCTGCTGTACGCCATGATGAGGCGGGGGCGGGGAGGGGGAGGGGTTATCTGGAGGAAGAACTGTTGTGTCTGGGTTGGCTCGTTTTTTTGGGGGGGGATCTGTCTGTTTCTTAGGGAGTGGTTGTTTTTGATAATTGGACGAGAAGTATGTTCGGTTGGTTCGGTAATCCAACAATCCATGTTCCCTTCAGTGTCATACATGTGGGTTTAGATGGTGGGCTTGTAGCAGTTTGGTTCTTCCCTCAGTTGCATTGTCTCAGGTTGTGTGTAGCTATTGTTATATATTCCCTTTGTGTTCCAGGTTCAGTTCAGTTCTGTGTGTTGTGGAATGTTTTGTTGGTTCTTAGGTCTTTGCTGTTTATTCAGTTTGTCCTGGCCACATGTACATGTGCATTATCCTCTCATTTCTGCCTGCAGCAGAAGAGAGGTATCATGTGGTCTATGGAGCTAACCAGTTTGCCAGTTAAGTTGCTTTACGTTCTCTAAGTACTTTTATCTTATCTATCAACTCAATCATTTACTGTAAGTACCTTTCCTTTCTCTGTGTGCCTCTACTGTGTACTTATGGTTATCATGTCTTTATTATACCATGTACTTTTGCCTTGTGATTTTTTTACCTTTGCAAGTTATATTAGGCCTATATACTGTATGTACATCAATTATAATTTAACAGACCTCCATAGTGTAGTGCTTTATCCTCTCACCCACACGTCCCGGGCTCAAATCCTGGTGGGTCCGCAACCAGTGAGTTCACAACTAGTTATCAAAGGCCGTGGCTGTCTTGATATAATGTCCAGCACTGGATGCTTTCAAGACGTTAAACCTTGCTATGCTATCTATATGTACCATACATTATCTACAGTATCAATGCATTGTGTGTGCCAAAGCTAATTCACATGCAAATTACTTTATTGCATTCATTAGGTCCCATGCTTTGGCCATGGCATTTGTACCTACACTAAAGCCAATGCATATTATGTACCTACGTATCTTCTGCCCAGCACATGAGCATCACCTGCCCTGTCGACCATGCGGGTAGTCTTGTCTGCTCATTCACTTATATGATCAATCGACCAACCAGCCACACATTCCTAACTTATTTGGAATGCTCCTAACTCACTTGGATTGTGGTCATGTTGGTATATCCTATTAACCTACCCCTAGTGCTGGCATATCCCACTAGTTTACCTCCGACATCTCGATTCACCAGTAGCTTAGGTATACCAACATGGCCCCTCTTGTATTCATTTACTATTATATATTGATTGAATTGTAGCGTGTTCTAATACTAGCACGCACGCCGTCTGTTTACTTAGTTACACTTGTATTCATAAGGATCCTCTTATGTTTTCATCTACAGGACCCCTAGGGTGACAACAGCTTGCCGGGCCACACCACGTCATTCCAAACCGGTGGACTATAAGGTCAGACGCAGGTCGGGGACGGGGATCAGGGTCAGGGGTGGGGTCAGGAACGGGGGTCAGGGACAGGGGTCAGGAATGGGGTCAGAGATGGGAGTCATGGACGGGGTCAGGGACGGGGTCATGGATGGGGTCAGGGACGGGGTCAGGGAGGGGTTAGGGATGGGGGTTAGGGACGGGGTCAGGAACGAGGGTCAGGGATGGGGGTCAGGGATGGGGGTCAGAAATGGGGGATGGGGGTCAGGGACAGGGGTAAGAAATGGGGGTCAGGGACGGGGTCAGGAAAACAGGGGTCAGGAAAGGAAGGGTCAGGAAATGGGGGGTCAGGGATGAGGGGTCAGGGACGGGGGTCAGGGATGAGGGGTAAGGGATGGGGGTCAGGGAAGGGGGTCAGGGACGGGGATCAGAAAACAGGGGTCAGGGACAGGGGTCAGGGACGGGAGGTCAGGGATGGGGGTCAAGGATGGGGGTCGTGCGGGGACAGGGGTAGGGGATGGGGGTTTTGAAAAAAGGAAGGAAGGTTGGGGAGAGAGTGGTGGAGGTGGTTTGTGTAATGCGTGTGGTTGGGTTGTTGACAAAGGCGATGGGCTTAGGACTCTCCAAAAAAAAGCCAGGTGAGGTCAGTTAGGGCATGTGAGTCAGTTTTAGTTGTGTTAGTGCGGGCAGTAGTGGTGTTTGTGGAGACTGCATGTGCTCCAGTAGAAAGGTTTGGTGTGAAGGGAAGCATGGAATTGCTTCCTGGCCTCCGGGTAAGTGGTGCTGGGATTAAGGGCCTTAGTTTAGTAATCTGTTATTCCTAAAACCAGGTGGGGCAGTCTTTGAGAGGGAGGGATGGTTGGCTGGGTGAGTACCATAGCAAATTGGTGCAGTGTGGTGGGTGTTGGTGCAAGAGGCACTGTTATGGTCCGAGGCTCCAATTACCACAGAGTGCTTGGCTGTGGCATGAGTTTTTTTTTTTTCCATGACCATACCTCTGGCACTAATGACAGTGGAGAGGGTTGGGAATGTAGGGGGCGACTGAGATTCTCAGATAGCCGGCAGTGATACGGGAGGGGAAAATTGGTATGGCAAGTCAGGAAGATCTGGTATGTTATTGGTGGGTGTTTCAGTACCGACTCTCTTCAGGACAAGACGATGGGCCTCAGTGATGTGTTGGCTGACAAATTCTTCAATGAGGTCTTCATTGGTCAAGTAGGCAAGGTCCCTGGTCAGTGGTTCTGTTGACGCCTTTGCTGGAGTTCAGGGAATGGTGGAGAGTGACTGTGTTATATCGATAACAGCATTAGCTAGGGTTTTGGTGGTGAGGAGGGTGCTGGCTTGAGTGTCCTTGGTGCAGTGCACCAGGAGATTGCCTTATCTGAGGGTAGAAACCTTAGGAACGGTACCGACAAGGCCGTGAAGCGTCTTGTGGATAAGGGGGAAACTTTTTTTAAACTGTCTTGTTTGTTTGTTAGTACATGATCCTCCCTTACGGGAGCTTGGCAAGACTCTTATATGGAGCATAGACGCCAAGCTATAGCCTGCATAGCACTAGCAGATGCCAGTCTCGTGCGACCGGGACGGAAGTGAATGAACACTTTACCCTAGTCTTTTCGAGCAGTGTTCAAAGAACCAGGTAGGGTGTGACTGTCCTACTATCGGGACCGACAGCTTAACATTTTCTCCGAAGGACAGCGAGCACCATTCAACCATTGCCACTTTTCTCAACAGCTAAATGAGGAGCAGGAGCAGGAGCTGCAAACAACGTACTTCCGCTTTGATGATTGGCATATCTGTCTGCATAGCTGTGGAAAAACTGGTTAGACCTGTCCGAGGCTTAAACCGGGTACCTCCAGCATCTCAGTCGTGTGCTCTACCGAGCTACCAGACTCCCTGTTTGTTGGTGGCCTGAATGCCTAAATTTTAGGGACTGGAGTTGAGGAATGGTCAATGGGGGTAGCAGGTTGATATCGGGTGAGGAGAGAGAGTCAAGGCAGAAGCGTTTGGTCATGCTCGAAAAAAAATACCAAGGACCGGTACACCGGGAGACCCAAAGAACTAGAAAAGTCGCGGAACTACTACACAAGAACCACTACACAAGTACCGAAAGGGGCGTGTAGGCCAGGTCAATACAATAGTTAGATAACATTATGACTGTGTACTGTAGCCATTTGCATCGGCTGTACAAAGTCATAAGTCGTTGTGAAAATTACACTGTTGAAAACGTTTACAATTACGTAACATAATACTATAGTGCAACCGAATATTGAGTCTTTTCGCGACAATTTGTGGCTGTTGCCTTTTGTCAATGTAAGTTCACAAATTCGTCCAACGTACTATGTAAAAATAGCATGAACATACTAAAAAGACTTAAACTCAATGAGCACCTACGTTTTAAACATCAATGGTTGTTGTAAATTGGTTAAAATAAGAAATTATTTCACAGATACTTCTCGCAAAGCAGCCGACAGAATCTTCAAGCGGGTGTCTTTTTATGACGTCATAGCAAAGTAACTTTTTTTAGAACAATGACGTAATTTTTGTCTATTCTCGTAATAGCGTCAACAAGATACATTTATCATTAGGGAGCTTTAGATTTCACGACGCGGAGTCGTGCGACGGCAAGTTAACCGACAATGTACGTCGTCGTACCGACTACCCTGTCCTGTTGGTTTTGCGCTTTAGATTTTTACGACGGAAAAAAAGGTCATGTGATCAGTCATGTGATTACACTCAGCTACATATCTAAGTAGCGATCTTCGATCGTAGCAGACGACGCTCCAATTATAAGTACTTTTGGAAGAATGGTGAACCTTTATCGAATTCGTGAAGCAAAAGAAAAAGTCACGCACATCGATTAAATCAACTTCTTCGCAAGCGTAGCCCGAAGTTCATACGCTATATGATAAACATATGTACAAATTCCCATGTACCAGTAGAACGTAAAATATATGAGCGCCAATGAAAATGCAAATACTTCATAATTCTTTACTTTCAAGTTTAATCTTCAAAATAAACAAATACAAAATTTGAGTCAAATTTTCATTTGATGGGCAAAAAAGTAGCAATTGCTCAATTATGTTAAAAATGCAGATTGGTATGCGTGGAAGCTCTTTGGGTATAACAACATATGCCGTCCCACGCTTTCAGCACAACGTGAAAACACCCTGACACCTATGGGCGGATGTTTGGGCAAAAATTAAAAAAAGGGGAAAAAAGAGTAAGAAACATAAATATAAGAATGAAATAAACAAAACAAAAAACCAATAAAAAAAAAAAGTATGTTATAATAAAAATATAGATTGAATATAAAATAAATGAAAAGAATTCAATACAAAAAAATTTAGAAAAATATTAATAAAAAACATAAATTAAAAATGAAATGATTGAAAAAGAAACCAATAAAAAAAAAGAATGTTAGAAGAATAACATAGATTGAATATGAAATAAATGAAAAGATTTCAATACAACAGAATTTAAGAAAAATTATTAATAAAAACATAAACTAAAAATGAAATGATTGAAAAGAAACCAATATAAAAAGGATGTTATACAAAAATATAAATTGAATATGCAATAAATAGAATGAAAAAATAAAAAGATAATAAGAAAAATATAAACTAAAAATGAAACAAATAAAAGAAACAAATGTGTAATTTAAGTATATAGTAATACAAAACGACAAATTAGATATATAATAAATAAAAATTAAAAAAATCCAAGTAATATACAAACAGAAAATATACCTTCAAATATAAGAACCTATATATAAACATTAAAATATCTAATAATAAAAATGCTTCTATAGGCATTTAATCTTTAAATTTGTCTTTAAATCTTTATCGTTAAATCAATATAACTTTAAATCAATGTAAGTTTAAATTAATTTATCTTTAAACAGAGATGTAAATATTGTCACAGCCTTATATATATATATATACAAACAGAATTATAATACAAAAAAATATACGCATACAAAAAAATATATACGTACAATTTTTTTATATAAATATGCGCAGCACTTTGCGCATAACTTTGCGCACCACAATGCAATATAACATGTGTTGCGTACACTTGCAATCTGTCACTGATTATACTTGGCAGCAGTTTCACTGCGCACCACAGACATTATATGTATGCATATCGGTTTCATTAACGTACGACTCGAACACTTACATCAGGCCGCACTTGCAGGCAGTCAGGCAGTAGGTGCGGTAGGTACAGCTGTCTGAGCCACGGTATCGAAGGGTACTGGTACTGCTAGCCGGGGCACTCCATTCTATTACTTCCGACAAAAGTTCTGTTGCCCTTCTAATTAGGCCTACAGCCTCTACAAATATCGGGTTGGAATTTGTTTCCGTATTCTTTTTTTTTCCACATGAGGTTCCTAAATACCCAGACCAAGCGTGTCACGCTCAATAGAGACATACTTTTTGTCAAATAGGTCCACAGCAGTGATCTTGGTGTCATTTAAAAGAGCTTGAATAGTACTTTCAGAAAATATACGTTTTTTGATGGAAGTTGTGTTGAAGAATTTCGCAAAAAATGGGAATAAAAAAGAGAGAAATAAAAAAATGCACAAAATTTAAAATAACGTTTTTTCTTCGAAAGCTTCCTTGCCATACTTCTAGACCTAGCTTTTGCTTAAAAAGCCGTGAACAACTGTCAAAGACATCAAGGTATCCAATTTCGGTCGAATTTTGACTGCCCCTACCATCGATATCTTTTTTGGCAAAAATTGTGCCAAATTTGATGGTTTTTACCCTTTTTGAGACCAAAATATTGAAAAACTGTAAGTTTTGATCGCAATACACCAACCGTACGCAAAATGTATCGCAAAAAAGGTTAAGCCATATACTTTTAATTGATATCAGAAAAAGCAAGCTACCACCCCCCCCGCCCCCCCCCCTCTCCCTTAAGTTTTAATCATTTTTATTTCGAGTTAGACACTTTGGTCTAGTGGCAAATCTCAGCGCACAGCACGCGATGGCGTGAGTTCGATCCCCGCATTGGATCACGTGGCTTTCCTTTTTCCGCTAGAAATTACAGCGGTGATTATTTTTTTTGTTTATTTCCATTGTTTTTGCATCTTTTGCTTTGAGAAAAAAATTAGACTGGTATCAATGGAAAGGAAATTTCACAAACAATCTAAACATGCAGATAATAGTGTGAAGGAATCGAAATCACATCAACAGAGTGGAGTTCATTGCAGAGTTCAAAACTGTCAACTTCAATAGTGTCAATATTGTCTTTAATCTTTTGAATTTTAGAAATAAAGAAATTTCCAAAGTCATTAGCAGGTTCTTCCGCATTACCATATGGTGGGAAAGAATCCACATGTCTGCTTTTGCACAGTGAGTTCACAACACCAAAAAGTGTTTTGTTATAACCCTGACAGTCGTGTATCTTTGTAGTTTAGTGACATTTTTTTACAGAATCAAGCTGAAATGAGTAACAATTGCGAAGTGAACGAAGATTTTGCCTATCTGAATCCAAACCTGATTTCCGATACAGCCTTTCAAGTTTCCTGCACTGTGAACGTTGTGTTTTTAAATTATCTGAATACCATGGCACTGTAGGTCTAGTGCTAATCACTTTGGCAACTACTGGAGCAGTTGTACTTTCATAGATAAGTGCAACTGTGACATACACCGGTCATTTTTCAAAACAATGATACAATCTTTTACATGTATAACCTCCTAACTGTTTACACAGAATAAGTCTAAGATACCATATCATTTGTTCACCAATTTGTTTCCTTAATATGCATTCCTCGATCACATAAGCGCACATGAAAAATAAGAGGAGTATTCATTATGATGAGTTATAGGATTGACATGTTTACTGTTTTACAGGCCCAATAGTTCGAAGCTTATATAATAGTCCAAAATAAAGGTCCACTAGTATAGTCCGAGGGCCCGGTAGTTTGAAGGTTGAATAGTCCAAAAGTTCAATAGTTTTAAGCAGAAGGTTCAATATTCCAAAGGTTCAATATTTCGAAGGTTCAACAATTCGAAGGTTTAATAGTCCGAATGTTAGGGTTAGGGTGAACCTATGGAACGCCAAAAGGACCACCAAATATGTTCAAAAACAATGTGGTCGCAGAATATAAGTTCAGAAAACTAATATGCTCAGATCTTCAGAGTCATAAATGTTCGAAACATACATGTCCTGATGTTCGGAAACAACTAGGTTCGGTAAATATATATATGTTCGCAATTTTAAATGTTTGCAAAATATATATTCGCAATTTGTATGCTCGCAAAAGATAATTCGTCGAGAAATGTGCTCGGCAACAATGGCGTATGCATTTTTTTTATCTCGATGATCAGATGATACGTGAAATCCCGGGGTCGTGTTTTAGGTTTCTGCAATATAATCTTGGAGTTATTGGCCATTTAATGTCATGAGGAACCTGGACCAATTAGCCTCTATTTACGGATGTTAAAAATGAAATGAGATATAAAATAGGTACTAAAAATACAATCTGATTTAATAGATAAAGTCTGAATTTCAGTCGTATCTACACAAAAGACACCAAACTTTAAACTTAAATTTTTCCTTAACCAAGATTTTTGAACTATTTCTTTGCCATTTTTGTTTCTATTGAATCTCTTTTGTCATATAACGTGGACTTATTTAACCGCTGAACTAATCATTCAACAAGGGCGTCAGAGCGTTCAAAATATGGGCAGGGGATGGGGGAGGGGTGGAGCCCTGGAGGTGCTTGTGGGTCGATAGGGAGGTTCTTGTGGGTCGATGGGCAAAACAATAGTGGCGGCAAGGGGAAAGTCCTCCTGGGAGCTCTGCGATTATGGCATTCCTCAGGTTACAATGATGTCTGAAAACGCAGTCAACTTTCTTTAACCAGCAAATTTGTTTTGATGTGGTGATACCCAAAAATATATTAAATTATGTACATTTTAGAAAACATATTTAGGAGCTAAGCTTAAGCCCTCCCCCTTCTCCCACATACACACACAAACTCACACTGAGGGCCAAGCCCCAAAACCACCGAGCCCCAGTTCCACCGCCACTGATTGGTGTGACACCCCGCCCCGAAAAACACGTATGCTATGTTACGGTTCTAATGAAGTGGCGTAAAAAAAGGAGTTGCAGGGGAATTTACCCCCTCCCCACCAAGCCTCAGCTTATTGGAAAATTTGAACAATTTTAGGCAAATCTGTAGGATTTTCGGCTAAAGGCATTTCTTTTAAATGGGACACCGGTATATATTAAATTGAGTTCGTCGGTTCACCTTACATCCCCCTCCCCCCTCTCACAGTCTACTAACGCACCTGGAGGAGTCGGAAGCTGAAACCAAGTAACGGCCCCATTTGAATGGCTGCTTCGGGCCCAGATGCCTCTTGCTATGCTACTGGAGAAGAGGCTTAAAGTGAGGGGGAGGCAAAGGAGTCATCAGTCAACGTTGGACCAATTTCCCTTGATTTTCTTATTGGGGTGCTTAAATACTGATCCCTTGTGACAGGGGCGTAACTAGACTTTGAATGAAAGGGGGGGGGGGAAAGGGGGAGGGGAGGGGGAGTTGTTGGTGTACCACAAACTTTCCATAAGGGAAATTTGCACTTGCCTAACTTACCTATAAACGGTATGTTTCTACAATCACATGATATAGAACAGACCCCCAGCAACATGTCCTTTAAAAGGAGAACAACCCATGAAGGCCACGCCCTCGGAACAAGTAACTCATACATATGCATACGCCATTGTTTACAAACTCACTTTGCGAAATACTTTGCGACGAAGGTTTTTTAACCGAGCTTACGCCAAAAGGCTCACGAAATATGTTTGCAAACTGCGAGCATAACTGTCAGACTGTAGCGAAGGTAGTGATTGCGAGCGAATGTTTTGCGAACTTGCAAATTGCGAACACCTTTTTCGAGAAGATGTTGCAAACCGAGCATATTTGATTACCGAACGTATATCTTACGAACATAATGATTTCCGAACATAGATTTTGCAAACTTGGAGTTTTCGAACATATTTTTTGCGAACATATTTGGTGGTCCTTTTGGCGTTCCATACTTCGAACTATCGAACTTAATGAAAGCTTCACGCCCTTATCTCAGCAATGTTCTGATGATTTTCCACATATTGAAAATCGAACATCTCAAGGCCACCGAAAATTCACGCATCACTGCTCCCACACTACATACATACAGTATAACATTATAGGTGCACTGTACGTACGTACGGAGGTTATTTCGGAAATGATTTAAGCGTGTACACTATTTAAGAAATATTGAATGAGTTCCCTGCGAGTAGCAATGTCGTAGATGTCTGGCACAATATTGGCATGTCAGACTATTGGGCATTCGTACTATTGAACCTTCAGACTATCGAATAATTGGAGTACCGGGACTTCGGACTACTGGGCCTTTTCTGTCGGACAATTGAACCTTCAGACTATTGCGCCTTTTCTGTCAGACAAATTGAACCTTTGGACTATTGGACTTTCAGACCAGACGATGGGCTGGCACCGTGTGTTATAGATCTAATGCATTTTGCCAGAACTGTAAAGGAAGCTCGAGTTAAACCCCTGGAAGATTTAAAATCATTTGATTTGCAAACAAAGCATACAACCGTGATCGGGAAAAGGTGAAATCCGCTCAGAAGCAACCCCCCCCCCCTCCTACTCCGCTTTCTACGCCTCTAATTTTTACCATATACCCGGCGGCAAAATATGTTTGGGACGTTTACTTCATTTACTTTTACTATGTGTTATTGTGGCTCTTTGGATTCTTTCAATAAAAGATTCGCGCCCTTTCATCAGTGATGTTCTGTACTGTTGCGAAAAAAGAACATCACAAGGTCACCGAAAATTCACGCATCACAATAGAGGAGAGGAAGAGGGTGGGGGTGGGAGGGGAGGGGGGGGGAAATCAGATTTGAATTTTGTCCCCAAAATCTATCAAAATGTATACAGGTATACGAGCCTCTTATATAAAATAAAATAAAAAGTGTGTGTAAAAGGAAAAGGTAGGAAGAAATTTTTGGAAATTTGAGAGGATTTTCCAAAAATTGAAGCAGATATTACGAAAATGCAGGGAAATTCCCGAAATTATCCCTAAGTTAAAATAAGAAAAGAAAGAAAAGATGTGACTCTTCAAAATGAAGTCATTAGACCTTCATTATTACTTCCCATCCCCCACCTCCACCCCCTCCCTCAAAAAAAAAAAGATACGAAAAGCTAGACCATCAATGTAAGCCTATGCAGCACGCAGCGTAGAACTGTAGGGAAATATTTCACATAGTGGGGGGGGGGGGGCGACCAGATTTGAGTTTTGTCCCTACAAACTATTAAAATGTATCGGCAATTTCTGGAAAACTAATTTAGGTAATGTCACATGGCCAAGATTCACGTGACCATAATGGATCATTCGGATACTGGGGGATTCTTGTTGACAGATCAAATAGTGGGGGAATCTTAGTTGTCGGCAAAATTCACGCACGGTTTGGGAAGAAATCACGTTTTGCTAAACTCGGTTTAAAAAGGTCTATACGAGCCTCTTATATTCAAAAACTATTTGTAAAGGGTAGGAAGACAATTTCGTAAAATTATTGAAATTTTGTTGGGAAATTGGCAACATTTCCACAAAATTGAAAAAACATTTTCGAAACTTGAAAGAAACTTTTCCGAAAATGAAGGAAATTTCTCGAAAATTGAAGCAGATATAACGAAAATGAAGGAAATTTCCCAACATGATTCTTGACTCCCCAAATCAAATTATTTGGGGAATTGGCCCCCTGCCCTTATCCCGTCTCCTTCCCGGTTTCTACGCCAGTGGAGCAGGTACCCACATCTCCCATGTTGTCAAGGAACATTATGTTATATAGCCAGATAGCAGCTCATGGCTAAATGTTTGCAATAAGTTCATAGTATTGTTCCATTCTTCAGTGAAACACTATCAAACGGGTATTTGCGACGACGACGAGTGAACACACAATTACAACGACGTAATCGGTTATGATAGTAACAATGCTATCCCGAAACGCTTAATACGACCCGGACGAGAACACAGGTACGACGTACGGACATACATAACATCGACAACCAAGTCAATGTCCACGGCCTTTGATAACCAGTTGTGGTGCACTGGCGTGCCTACCCAACCCAGGCTTGAACCCAGGACCTCGTGGTCTGTAGACATGTATTATAACCGCTACACCACAGTAGGTAGATTTAACGGGTATTTACTTTAATACAACTTTATATAAAGCCGACCTCGGAAAACAAACAATTGAATGACATGATACGGTTCAATACGCCCTTTATTTCTATCTTATGTGAGAAATCCGGCCTTCTCAACTCGATTGTGAATTTTTTATAACTACGACTGAGATATTTGGTTTTGTTTCCGTTTCTACGTTAATGTTATTCGTGCTATTATTACTACAACAACAGCGCTTGAGATCAAACAGAAGACTCAATGATAATTTGTTACAATCTAGAAGCCTTTTTTTTTCTTCTATTTTCCTCGAAATATTTCTTTATGGCACTCTGTTTGAAATGATGATACCCATTGGACGCAAAGTAAGTCAATTGATATAATTTATGCCGAATTACCATTTGTATATAATGTGTGTGGTGTATGCCTATGTGCAAGGAAGTGCATTGTCTCTAGTCTGACTGAACTGTCTATGGCATAGTTTGCTTGAAGTTCTATGGGCAGATACACAATGTTCAACCACGTACCGAATAGAGCACCAACTTCTAAGTGTATTGTCTTTGATTATATGGTATAGATCAAATCCTCTTCATTAGAATTATCTCTTTTTTTGTAACGAGAAATGACAGAGAGTTGAAAAGAAATGGATGTACATAAAAGAATAGCGACCATGTTCCGTCCATACCTCACAAGAGTAACACAACATTTTGCATATTTGCACAAAAATCTTCCAAAAGCCATTTTTAACCCATTTTGATCTTTTTTTGTTGTTCTTGCTTTCTGCATGTTTTTAAAAGAATTAAGCTCATGTTGCCTCGTATGCCTCTCACTATACTTTTAAAGGTCCATGGCCAGATCTAACCATGTTTGTATTATTTCTCGCAAAAGAGAAAACATATTTTTGAATAGAATGGGATGAGCAGAAAGACGAATCAAAATACTTTCCAATTCTTACAGCTTTGTTTAAGACCAATGCTTAAGGAACACTTGAAATGGAAGCAATCTTAAGTTACTGTTGGAAACAAAAATAGATTAACGAAAATTACATAAGGGTCACCCCTACCCCTACACAGGACCCCGATATCGGGGGCATGCCAATAATTTTCAAGCAATGGTTTTTAAATAGGCCTTATTTTGTCTTTGTCCAACATGTTCGATTGGCAAATGACAACATCGGTCTTGCCTCCCACCCTAATATGAAACCTGTCACTGAGACCGAATCAGCTGTGTAAACAGGCCACATGCGTCAGTGGGGCTCGTCCGAGCGAACAACCCTCTTTTGTTAAGAAAGTGCCCTTTTAAAATCTAAAAATATGATAAGCACCCGGAATTTCAAGGGTTGTTGCCATTTTTTACAAAAAACAAACCCCTTTTCAAATTCCTGAAACCCCTTTTGTTGAGAAAGTGCCCTTTTGAAATTTGAAAAAATAATAAGCACCTGGAATTTCAAGATTGTTTGCCCTTTCATGCGAAAAACGACCCCCTCCCCCCTTCCTTTAAAATTCCTGGGTACGGGCCTGGGTCACTTACTCATGTACGTGCAGGGACATGAGGGACAAAGTAACGAATATAGCTCGTTCGAGAATGAGGGTCATTTTACCAGGCCGCCTAAATCATATATTTTAGGGGTATTTTGAGGCGTAGGAACATACTTAATATTTTTGGAGTTTGCACGGGTTTATATGCTAATAGGCCAACATTTTAACTAGAAATTATAAGAGATCGATTTCATCAATTAGTTGTGACACAATTATCAATCCAAAAGAGATAGATTATTTCTGCATTTGGCCAGTTGACCCAAACAGCCTAATGATAAAAGAGATTTGACCTGGCCTCTAGCTGAACATCGAAATCTACAAGCACTTGCAACTACATGCACTTCCGTTAATGTTTGAGGTGTGATTTGTCTGAAGTTTGCATTTACACTTATAGATTCGCAATTTGAACAAACGGACATTTGAGCACTTTTGATTACTGAAATCTTTTCTCTTTGTTACCCAACTAATCAGCTGCAGTTGGTGGTGAAAAAGTTGTTAGGAACAATGCGCGTGAGTATTACCTTCATGTATAGTAGACCAAATTGACTGGGGGTGAGGTGGAACATAAGATTAACCGACAGCCTCAAGTTAGCATCCCATTTAAAGAAAACAATTCCCCCTTTTTTTTTACTGACCGTTTACCGTACCGAATAATCAGCGAGTCTCAAAATTTCTCCAGTCTCAAATTTCCCCCAACATGTCAGGTATTCACTGTTTTGAGTTAAAACAGCTAAGGCTGATTCAAGGGAAGGTTTTGGTGGACCGTGCATTGCGCCTTCTCCCTCCCCCACCCCGAAAACCACCCCGCCTCTGCACAAGTTCTCCTTAACCCACCAAATTGGTGAAAAGAATACAACAATCTATACAAGTTTCGACAAAATGGAACAAATGCACAGTTAAACATATTGAAACGGATGGTTAAAATACGAGTGCTATATGTCGAATGATCTCAATATTGCCTCCCCTTTCCGCGAAAAATCATTTGAAGATTGTCGACTTGAAATGAAGAACGAATACATGGACACTGAAAAATCTTGTTTGATTTTTAAGGTTTACATTTTCGTTTAATATCTAATTGACAGTATTTAAGGGAGGTCAATTCCGACGGTCACTATTTTTGACACTAACCAATAAAACAAGTAGAAAAGAAGGTCCGCTATACTTCCCACTGACCCCAATGATAAAAAAAAAAAAGAGCGATGACCCTACTAGATATTACATAAGAATTTGTTCCTGTTACACATGATTTGGTAACTACCCTTCCGTAAATGCTGATGTGGTTTGTCTAACTTTTGCATTTGCGTGAGTATGTCACTTAGACCATAGGCATAACTAGATTAGGTTTTAAGCTAAATGGTTACAGACTGTTAAAATCGCAGACTCCCATGAAAAAATTGAAAAGTAATTAAACCAAGGTCAAGTTAGCAAACTCAAATTTGTATTGGACTAATCTTCAATGATGGACATATTAATACAAACCAAAATATACAAGAAAGTCTTGCGGGTGCAGGTAAGTCATTCTTTCTTCCTTGTTATCCTTTACAACCTCCAGAGTCCAGAAACAAATAGAGGCGCATACCATACCAGCGCCCCTGTGTATGCCCGTATCCAAGGGGTTCGTCTGACCCAACGGAACCCCCTTTTGTTGACAAAGTGCCCTTTTGAAATCTAAAAGAATAATTAGCACCTACAATTTCAAACTTTGTTGCTCTTTCATACGAAAAACGAACCACCTTCCAAATTCCGGACTACGGGCCTGCTGTAGTGCCCCCATAAATTTGATCAAGAGGCTGAGCCCTCCTCTTAAACACCCTACTGACTCCTCTAAACACCCCTTTTTTTTTAAATTGCATTACTTTTACGAAAAACAAACAAACATGCTTTTAAGTGTGACATAATCGCTGCATAATGGGGCAAAATGGCGGCTTTTTGTTTACTTTAATCAAACATTCCTCACTCACTCCCCATACACTCCCCGACAGGGACGGGGTCACTGTCTCTTACAGCATAATGTACTACGTCCCTGTTGACGCCGCCCGTAGTCCAAGAAGTAACACTTCATACTCGCGCATGATGTATATCAAGTTATTATTATTTATTTTTTGTCTTTCAATAGGTTCACCACCTTGCGAGGCTTCTCCTCATTCTGATGATTATTTATGTTTCATTCTTGATCTTGGCAAAATTCCACCGAATAATCAAACCTCACCACCAAAAAACACGAATCATATCGAAGTGCACAACCGAATCGTTGCCGGTCGCTACCGACAGTTCAGCTTGCATGAGCATTTAGACGAGTCATTCATCCCAGAGAAAAGTCTTGCTGCTTCCTCTTACAACGATAATTCCTTCAATGACGTCATCGAACATGAAAATGACGAACTGAGGCGAGTTTTGCCGAGAAGGAAGATTTGGACTACGAATCAGAGACGATCAATGATACTTTAAACAAAGATTATCAGCATGAAGGTCATGGACAAGATCAACCGATTGAAAAGAAAAATAGAACAGGTACACAATCAAAAATTTCAGGCAGGATTTTGATGATGGGAGAAGGTGCCCCGTCAACGGCGCACAACGTCACTAGAACCATATCAAGTAAGGAAATGTCTGATTTGCAAACAAGAGTTCGAGCGGAATTAAAGCTGCTCTCTGAAAGGCTAACAGGTGATCCAATTACTTACCAAAGAGATAATTTGCCACAAGAATTATTGCAGTTGGACCAAGAAGTAAGTCATTGTTTTATTTTAGCTGCTCAACCCCACCCCCCTCCCCATTGCCTCCCGCCTTAATTATTTGAATCTTATGTAAGTAATTGTTTTATTTGAGCTCCTCACCCCACTCAGAGCCGCCGACATGGAAGTGAACCGGGCAATTCTCCCAGGTCCGGTGGTATAGGGGGTCATAAGGGATCGTATAAGTTATATGGGGCCGGATTCTCTGGGGGTCAGGTTTTCCCTTGGGCTCCGCGATTTCTCTCGACAAAACTGCATCCACCCATCCCCTTCTGTCTTAATTGTATGAATTTCTTTCATTGTGCATATTATTGAATTTAAAGATATGTAAACATGATTACCCAGGTAACAGAGCATTTAATTCCGAGCAGAAACAGTCTTGAAATGTTTACAACAACGTTTTTAGCTTATTGTTTTTGAAAGTCAAAGTCTTTACTATTTTTCAGCATGGCGGCAATGCAGCTCAAATTCTTGGAATTTCTTTCTTTCTCTATATTTCTATCCCAAATTTCAAACTTCAAAGGTTCTAATTAGCGTTCTACTGCGAAATTTCAAGTTGGGTCAAGTTTTGGGAAATTTTAAAATTTGCCCAGTTGGTTTTTGGCCGGGCCAGCTTCATGCCGCGGAGCATAACGCTCTTTGAGAAGTCACTGAACTCTGTTTTGGAAGAAAAAAGGGAGAATAACGTTATAATGATATTTCATTTCCTGTTCACTATATCTAGCTTCTCCCATTCAAAATATTTAGATGAAGGACCGAAAAACTATACAGGTTAACATGAGCAATTTTCTAGTTGTCTCATTCTGAGATAACAAAAATATTGTGCAATTTATGCTAATTAAAGGATTAGTTCAGGGCGACGACGACGAGTGAACACACAATTACATTGACGGGGTCGTCGCCTGCGTATTCGGTTATGATAGTAACAAAGCTATCACGAAACGCTTAATACGACCCGGACGAAAACACAGGTACGACGTACGGACAGACATAACATCGACAACCAAGTCAATGTCCACGGCCTTTGATAACCAGTTGTGGTGCACTGGCGTGTCTACCCAACCCAGGCTTGAACCCAGGGCCTCGTAGTCTGTAGACATGTATGATAACCGCTACACCACAGTAGGCAGATATTAGTTTAGGGGTCAAGCAAGTCTATCTTATATGAAAGAGGACTTCAAAAGAAACAAGGACATGCTTGACCCCTTGAATTAATACTTTAACGGAATAAGATTTTTGAATGCTTCCTTCCTCCATTTTGTTTCTTTTGAAGTCCTTTTTATATATAAGATGGACATGCTTGATCACTGAACTAATCCTTTTAAATGAAATAAGATTTTCGAATGCTCTCTTCACCATTTTGTTTCTTTTAAAGTCCTCTTTGATATAAAATTAACTTTCTTGACCACTGAACAAATCCTTTAAAGAATAAGATTTTTGAATGTTCTTTTCACCATTTTGTTTCTTTTGAAGTCTTTTTCATATAAGATGGACATGCTTGAGCACTGAACTATCATTTAAGTTTTAAATGCTCTAAAGTGGAAACTATTTAACCGATTTCTATTCAAACTTCTTGCTGTTTTTATGGATTTTAGTAAATTTTAAACCATTTAGCTCATATTGTTGATCAAACCTTTCCAAATACCATTGACAGCTTAATGCGTTTCTATCAATACTGTAACATTTTAATGACAGACTTTTCGGATTTTTCCTAAAAATGATGATTTGATCAAATACTTAAAAAGTCCTTGCTGGAATGACGTCAACGCGGGCTTGCTCTGCCTTCCGTATTTCTATATTGGTGGAGCTCCTAAAAGTGCCACCACAGATTTGTGGGCGAAAGTGACCGCTCACCCAGAGGTACTCCGCCAGGCAGGAAAAGAACCTCATTGGTGGACAAGAGGGGAACATACTAGTGAGTTAAGCTTCCTTTCGGCATCATTCTCATCGGCATTCATTATGCCATCACCACTACTGTCAAAATATGGGCCGTAAGAATCGAGGGCCAGGAGAAGGCCCCAGGGGCCAAGTACCAAGGTCTGAAAAAATCATTTTGAAGATTCAAATTCCCTTCACATATTTTCTTATTTCCAAAGAGTTATTTTTCGGGAAATTTCCTTAAACTTCGTAAAATTTGCTTCAATTATCAAGAAAATTTCTTTCAATTTTCGAGAAATTTCCTTCATTTTCAGAAATTTATCTTCAACTTTTGGAAAAGTTTCTGATGTTGCCACTTTCTCTTTAAAATCTAATTCCTACCCCCACCCCTTCCCTACCCTTCCCCTTCTTTTCGCCCCCATATTACAAATACATTAAATAAATATGTAAAATGTATTGTTTTATGACATAAGAAGCTTGTATACATTTTTCACGGGTTTGGTGACACAAAAATCAAATTTGGCTCCAATGTGAAATATCTTCCTACGCCGCTGTTCAACATCATTATCTTAATCGCAATCCTTAAACTTATAATCATTGCATCATCATCATCATCATCATCATCATCATCATCATCATCATCATCATCATCATCATCATTGCATCATCATCATCGTCATCGTCATCGTCATCATCATCGTCATCGTCATCGTCATCATCATCGTCATCGTCATTGTCATCGTCATCATCATCGTCGTTGTCATCATCATCATCAACATCATCACCATCATCATCAACATCATCACCATCATCATCATCATCATCATCATCATCATCATCATCATCATCATCATCATCATCATCATCATCATCATCATCATCATCATCATCATCATCATCATCATCATCATCATCATCATCATCATCATCATCATCATCATCATCATCATCATCATCATCATCATCATCATCATCGTCATCATTATCATCATCATGATCATCATCGTCATCATCCATTTCTTCTCTTCGATCACTCATCATCTTCATCATCATCCCATCTTCATTATGCTATCATCGTCATTTATTCATCATCATTCATCATCTTCATCATCATCATCATCATCATCATTCATCATCATCATCATAATCATCATCTTTCCCTTTCTTCTCTTGAACTCTTCGTCCCCATTATGCTATCGTATTCTTTGTTTTCTTTTCTTCGCCCACGTTTATAATCTTTTTTTTTCTTTTGTAATCATTTTCTTTCAGCTCTTCTTCCTAATCTTTAACTCTGTTTCTCCCTCTTGTTTGCTTGTCCCCTCCTCGAAACCCCTTCATTCGCAGACACTTCTTCTTACACCATTTTTCAATCTATTCTTGCTCTTTATGTCTTTTTATTCATTAATCTTCTCCTTCTCCTGGCTTTCCCTTTTAATTTACCTTCAATTTTATCTTAGAACTAAATCTTATCTTCATTTAACTTATATTTCGCATCTAATTATAACTCTTTTTTTGCTTTGAGCTCCCTTTATTCTAGCTTTTGTTCTATCTTGAATCATCGTCTTTTTCTTTTTGCACTTCTTGTAACGCTGCTAATAATTCCTCTTTTCTTCTTCTTTCTTTTCCATCTTGATCTGTATAAAGGGAATGATAAAACTTTGTATTGAAAGCTGAAAAACTACAAATTTAAGGTCGTTATGGACAGCATGCATGTTATACAATCCACCTTGAGTTTTTGGAGGGGGATTAGTTGGCTCAACCCCCATCCCCGCCCTTCCCCTCCACACACACACAACTTATAATTCAAAGGAAAAAAAAAAATCAAAGAAAGTTAATGCATTCTAATATGGAATTCCCAGAACACCATGCACACATCCAAATAAATTGTGTGATATATTTCGTCTTATTCTAAATAATTGTTTTAAGTGGGTTTTTTTTTTTTTTTTTTAAATACTTTTTATTTTGCAATATTGTCTGGCACTCCAAAACCTCCGTAGGTTCATCACTGTTTTAATCTAAGCCCTTTGTTAATGTTTTAAGAATGCACCCGCATTACGTGATTATTTGTTTTTTTCAATGCTTTTTGTCAGAAAGCGAAAGTTTTATTTCCATTTAAAATGAAAATTACTGAGGAAAAAAAAAAGAAGAAGATGAGCAAAAGTCAAAATAAACGATTCTACTGGGGCTTGAGTGGGGAGAGAGGAATAGCTGCCCCAATCAATGAAAA
Source organism: Chiridota heheva (assembly GCA_020152595.1). Classification (NCBI taxonomy): domain Eukaryota; kingdom Metazoa; phylum Echinodermata; class Holothuroidea; order Apodida; family Chiridotidae; genus Chiridota; species Chiridota heheva. The sequence continues at coordinate 53,991 of JAIGNY010000080.1, read as the reverse complement.
AATTCTAAATATATTGCACATATGAATCGATTTCACCTGCCTGGCTGCATGCTTTCAGCATTGTCTGCCCGGTAATTGGGAGGTAACATATGATAAACATAAAATTGAACAAAGATTGGTAAAATTATTGATTTTTTTTGTAAAATTTGACATTTCCCCAAAAAAAGTAAAAATAAAATTGTACAAAATTCAATAAAATGAAGCAAATCTCGTAAAAATTCCCAAAAAATAAAAGAGAGTTCTAATTAGTAACAACCAGGCAACGTTTCATGCATGGAAACTTAATTTACCATGTGCAACTTTTTCCGCTTACCTTTGGGGGCGCTTTCCCCTGATAAGAGGGCACTCATATACGCCTTGCATTTGTCTGATATTCTTGTATATATTCTTGTATATTCTTGTTTGATGGTTTAAAATTTCATGGTGATATTTTCTTTCAGCTGAAACTATCTATTCTTACGTAAAGCGACAGTACAAGTTGATCAGACATCTCAAAAAAGACAACAGTTCATCCGCGAGGCTGATAACATGTAAGTCATTTCACCGAGCTGCCATTTTAGGACTCATTTCTATTTTGTCAAATAATGATCATAGCTTTTGTTTAATTCGAAGGGGTGGGAATACAGCCATGAATTTGCTCATCGTAAACCATTATGAAGTTTGATTTTATGACATGTTTGTTGGGGTTTTAGCCCAAAATATGCTGAAGTTTTTTGCTTTTGGAAAGTTTTCCGGTCACAATTAGGTCATTTTATCAGGCAGTGATAAATAATTATGCTGAAATATCGAAAGAAGATTGATGGTTATGATTTTGAACATGAATCGTTTTTGTCTTAACGATGCAGAGCCTAATTGTGCCATTGATTTGTAAATTTGTACAGGAGATTAGGTTGCGGGAAAGGGGAAGAGTGAACAATCACCCTACCAGTATGTAAAACAAAAAAAAAAAAAAGCGAGGACAAAATAGTGTAACAAACCCTTAGCCATTCCGGGAAAATGGGCTTAGGGAGCCTAGTTAAAAAGTGGGTCACCCTATTTCGTGGTGGCGATGCATTAATATTTTTGCTGAAGCGAGAGATGGGGCTTTGTCTGAGGGGTAACTGTGTCATATAGGGGAAAGACCGTGTGCCAATAATATAAAAGAGACACTGGCAAAATACGTCCATGTTATTTATGTTCACTGAGGGGGAGGGGGCAAAGCGAAACCCTCAGACAACTTTGTGTGGCGCATTGCTGAATCTCTTTATTCAACTTTCAATTCCGTAAAAGATTAGTCCAATCTTTCCCGTTGCCACTTATTAATAAACTTTTCTCTTGAAAACAATTTCAGTATCATTTTCATATTTTTTGCACAATACGTATGAAAAGAGGTCTTTTCTTGCAGCGGATGCATCTGCGTGTACTCTTTGGCACAACAACAGGGCGGCTCGCATCCTCGGTAACCCAAAGGAGGGCCCTTCGCATCTCATAGTAGATGCCTTAAGAGCGGCCCAACCTGCTGCAAAATTTATTTTCATCTTCCGAAATCCAACAGACCGACAGTTCTCTGAATATCTTCATGTCGACGAACTTTGGAAGAGACAGAAAAGCACTATTGATTTCCACTACCGGATTGAGAGTATTATAAGAAAGTTTAGTAACTGCCTGGAATTGCACAAAATGAGGCATTGCGTGGCCTTTTACTTGTCTCCGGTAAGTTGTAATGGAAGGAATGACTTTGAAGGTGTGGGGAAACGGCATAGCCTTTTTAAATATACTAACTGGGGACTTATACCCCACCCTCCCATTTCTTTTGAACCCCCTCCCCATTTCTTTTGAACCCCTCCCCAGTGGTGAGTTTTTGACCCTAGGAATTATCCCTATATGAAATAAATATTAAGATGATAATAATAAATTAAGATCGTGAACTCAATATTCAACATTGAACAACAGATTTCTTCAATTTTGGTAAATTTCCTTAAATTTCAGGGAAATTTCATTCAATTTGGGAAAATCACTCTTTCAAATTTTTTTCATTTTACTTCATTTTCGTGAAATTTTTTCTCGGAATATTTCCTTCATTTTCTAACAATTTTCTTCAATTTTATGAAAGTTTTTTCAATTCTTAGAATATTTTCTTCCTTTTTCGAGAAATTTGCTTTCATTTTTGAGAAATTTCCTTCATTTGGGGAAAATTTCCTTCATTTGGAGAAAATTTCTATCAATTTACTTCAATTTTCGTGAAATTCCTTTAATTCTTGGGAAATTTCCTTCATTTTCTGGAAACATTTTTCAATTTTTCATTTTTTTTCCATTTTCTTGGGAAATTTCTTTCTTTTATGAAAAATTTGCTTTCATTTTCCTGGGAAATTTCCTTATTTTTATCGTAAATTTTGTTCAATTTTCAAAAAATTGTTTATCGTTTCTCAAATTTAACTTCAATTTTTAGAAAGTGTTTCTCCAATTTTTGAAGAATTTTCTTCCTTTTCGAGAAATTAAGTCATTTGGGGGAAATTTGCTTCATTTATTACAATTTCGGAAAGGATGCTTCATTTTCATAAAATTTCCTTCAATTTTCAGTTCGCAAAGTTTTGTGGAATTTTTCTTCAATTTTCGTGAAGTTTTCTATGTTGAATTTTCGGGAAATTATCTTTTTTATCGAGAAATTTCATTTTCCTTAATTTTCGGGAAGCAGGTTTCATTTTCATGAATTTCTTTTAAATTTTCGCGAAGTTTTCTTTTATTTTTCGAAATTTCCTTCATTTTCTTTTAATAGGCCTATTTGGGAAATGTTCTTCCTTATCGAGAAATTTTATTTTCGTGAAATTTTCTATAATTTTCGGGAAGCTTGCTTCATTTTCATGTTTTTTTTTAAATATTTGGGACATTTCCTTCATTTTAAGGGAATTTTCTTCATTTTGGGGAATTTTTTTCAATTTTCTGGAAATGTTGCTAAAATTTCCAAATAATTTTACGACACCCCCCTCCCACTTTACGAATAGTTTTTGTACATATGAGACTCGTATTTTTTCTAGGTTTGTTAAGATGAAAATAAAATATGGCTCTCCCCATGTTAAATATTTTGGTACCTCGCTGACTTTATAAATTGTGTGGGATGATATATCTCTTCTGCACGTTCCCTCCCCACACCACTCCGGATTACTTAAAAAAAAGCTATGAGAAACGGGGATGGAAAGGGGTGGAGTGGGAGAGAAAAAGTGTTGGGGAAAGGAAGTGGGCGAGGTAAGTCAAAGAGTGAAAAGAACCTCGAAATTTTCCCGGTTACAAGAAAAGAAAAAAAATCACACTGTTGAATTATATTTTTTTATGCAGGGCCGTAATTTCTTGGGAGGCGGCACTTTTAGACAGAATAACCTGAATAGCCTTCGGAGATTTTATGTGTGCTGAATAATTGTCGTACAAGTTTACTAACTTCTTTATTCAGTTTTCTTTTAATAATTCCCAGTTTTATTTAGTTCTCAACACAGGGGCGGCGCCAGGATTTTGGTCATTGGGAAAGAGAGGGGAAATTTTGTCTCATAGGGTGTAAAAACCTATAAATCGGACAAAATATGTCACTTGACAAATTTTCTTGGGGGAAAGTGAGGGAAAAGAAAGTGATCTTGTGGGGCCTTGGGAAAAATTTCCTTATCCGTAGCGCCGCGCGCCACTGTCTCAACTGGAAAAAGGGCATGAAATTTGGAGATTGGATGAAAAGGGTGAGGGGGGGGGGGGGTAGTCAGATTTAAAAGCAGGGCTTTGATTTTCGAGACATTGGTGATTATTGTTACTCAGCACTTTCAGCTGAGATGATGTAAAAAGCAATTCATAGCATGTGTTTGATGTTCTTTTACGGCACTGTATCCCCCTCCTACCACACACACACACACACACACACACACACACGTACTTGTTTTAAGTCCCAATCGGGCACATATGTTTTGAATCACCCAAAAGGGGATATCTTTCCTGGATATTAGTTTTAGCCTAATGAGATATTACTCAATGTTTAGATTACAATTTCACAATCCATTTTTATTAACACTCATTGTTTTCTTTTAATGGCCTAAAACAGAAACGGAATCTGTACATACTAGCTGGGTACACACATGTGTATATAACCAGGATCACCCCATATAAGACACCAATCGGGGACACACATGTGTATATAACCAGGATCACCCCATATAAGACACCAATCGGGTACACACATGTGTATATAACCAGGATCACCTCATATAAGACACCAATCGGGGACACACATGTGTATATAACCAGGATCACCCCATATAAGACACCAATCGGGGACACACATGTGTATATAACCAGGATCACCCCATATAAGACACCAATCGGGTACACACATGTGTATATAACCAGGATCACCCCATATAAGACACCAATCGGGGACACACATGTGTATATAACCAGGATCACCCCATATAAGACACCAATCGGGGACACACATGTGTATATAACCAGGATCACCCCATATAAGACACCAATCGGGGACACAGGCGATGTGTTAGGAGTTCATTTGCCCAACTGGAGACATATATTCAATTTGAATCTCATAATCAGCAACGTAGATGCTAAATATATTTCTCTGAGACTACACCTGAAGACGCATATTTTGAAACACAGCCTGCACAGAACCAAATGGGGACAGCAATGAAAATGCGTGATATTTCAGGTGGCATATTGCTTTATCCTGGAGAGACCAAATCTGCAAAAAACCAACCGGGACGTCCCCGATTGGTAGGTCGTCCCCGATAGGAAGGTGTGTTATTATACAAATGTCCTCGATATGTAGCGAAGACATACACACACTTCACACACACTTTAAGAATGAGAATTGCGGAGTCCTGTTTTAGTATGATAACTAACCTTATCTTTTTCTTTAATGAAGCGAATCCACGTCAGCATGTACTCGGTTCATCTCAGAGAGTGGTTCCACAGATACCCACGTGATCAAATTCTGGTGCTAAATACAATGGAATGGCAAGGAGACGGACTTGGACAATACAAGAAAATAATGGATTTCTTGGAATTATGTATGTTTGAATTATTTCTCAATTCTTCTGTTCTTATCATATTTCAAATGAGTACTCCGTTAAGAACTGAGTTTCACTCACCCCACCTAGCGGTGTATACCACAGGGGTCCCCACTTTTCAAGAAATCTGGAAAAATTGAGATAATAGTTCGTGGTTTTGTAATAATTTTTTGCTTATCAAAATTGCCCTCAGAAGTCGGCCAAATTTGAGCTTCGTCTTGGGAGGGGGTGTAGGACCATCTTGGACCCCCTCACTTTTGTAATATTGGCTTTGCCCTGACTCCACCTATTATTTACTACAGACTGACTTACATTTTTGGTCATCAGACACTTAACAAATCGAGAAAGCATGTCGTTCTAAATCTTTTGAAGCTTAGATGACCGTGATAATTGTTATAGAGGGATTTCATCGCGTGAATCTAACTTAGCTGGACTCCATTCTGCAAAGCAGCGGCGTCGTTGCGTTTCACGTGTCTTCGCACTGCTCAGTCACATTACACGTAGGCCTACAACAAATATAGCCTACTACATAACATGACATAACAAGATGGCGGGTTAAAAGGGGTCAGTCAATCCATCATTTGAAGAAAGCGCTCCTTGAAACACGGGAGGGATGAAACTGCCACTGTCATTTTCATCTCGTTTCAAAGACATTCTCTCAACGAGTTGACCATGTATTACGCAATCATTTGACCACAAATTGTGTGATAATACGAAGTGGAATAACGTGGAAATGAATAGGAAACTCGAAACTTTTCAGTGACCGAATATCAATGTCACGTAATCGTTCAAGCAATTACTAGAACGCCACAGGCACAGCAAACCAGAATGGAGTAGTATTCAAGCAAAGAGGTTCCACACATGGAGAACGGACGATCGTAAAACGTTTATATCAATGAGTGTAGCCGCCGTCGTAAAACTCAAATTATCGGAGGTCGTAAAAATCCCGGAAAAAACAAAAAAACCTCATTAAATCATTTCACCGTTGAACATGCGCTTTGACACCGTTCTCGTGGAGATGGCCCGATTACGTAATAGGTGTACGTACAGTACGTATATACATAGTACGTATATACACAGTACGTATATACACAGTACGTATATACACAGTACGTATATACACAGTACGTATATACACAGAACGTATATACACAGTACGTATATACACAGTACGTATATACACAGTACGTATAAACACAGTCCGTATATACACAGTGCGTATATACACAGTGCGTATATACACAGTGCGTATATACACAGTGCGTATATACACAGTGCGTATATACACAGTGCGTATATACACAGTGCGTATATACACAGTGCGTATATACACAGTGCGTATATACACAGTGCGTATATACACAGTGCGTATATACACAGTGCGTATATACACAGTGCGTATATACACAGTGCGTATATACACAGTGCGTATATACACAGTGCGTATATACACAGTGCGTATATACACAGTGCGTATATACACAGTGCGTATATACACAGTGCGTATATACACAGTGCGTATATACACAGTGCGTATATACACAGTGCGTATATACACAGTGCGTATATACACAGTGCGTATATACACAGTGCGTATATACACAGTGCGTATATACACAGTGCGTATATACACAGTGCGTATATACACAGTGCGTATATACACAGTGCGTATATACACAGTGCGTATATACACAGTGCGTATATACACAGTGCGTATACACACAGTACGTATATACACAGTACGCATATACACAGTACGTATATACACAGTACGTATATACACAGTACGTATATACACAGTACGTATATACACAGTACGTATATACACAGTACGTATATACACAGCACGTATGTACACAGCACGTATGTACACAGCACGTATGTACACAGCACGTATATACACAGCACGTATATACACAGTACCTATATACACAGTACGTATATACACAGTACGTATACACACAGTACGTATACACACAGTACGTATACACACAGTACGTATACACACAGTACGTATACACACAGTACGTATATACACAGTACGTATATACACAGTACGTATATACACAGTACGTATATACACAGTACGTATATACACAGTACGTATATACACAGTACGTATATACACAGTACGTATATACACACTACGTATATACACACTACGTATATACACAGTACGTATATACACAGTACGTATATACACAGTACGTATATACACAGTACGTATATACACAGTACGAATATACACAGTACGAATATACACAGTACATATATACGAAAGAGTTTGTCGGTGCTGTTGCTGAACTCTGTACTGTTTATAGATAGGCCTACATTTCTTGGCAATGTTTAGTTGCTAAAGTGAACAATAATCAGGCTTAAGAAAATAGCGTACGGAAAAGAAAAGAAGGTTTTGTCTATACTGACTCATCTTATCACATGTACCCAGTCCTCCTCCACTTTTCAACAGAATTTCAAAAAATCAGTACATTTTACGGCCCTAGCTGGGTACTTGCCAAACAGTATGTAGGCCTAACATTATTCACTGTGAGGAGTACTCACTCTGACAATGACCAATTCTGAGTCAGACTTGTTCACGTGGGTGGGAAATGAAGTAAGTGCAAAGGGCTTTGGTCAAACAAGGCCAGGTACCCACTCTGTGACATTTACCCACTACAAGGCGTACCCACCCTATGTGACATTTGCCCACTACAATGAGTACTCGCCATATGTAATATTTACCCACTGCGAGGAGTACCCACTCTGACATTGACCAATTCCGACATGTTCATCGAGGTGAGGAATGAACTTTAGAGAGGGCCAGGCCAATGTGCGGGAACTTTAGAGGGCCAGGCTAATGAGCGGGAACTCTAGAGAGGGCCAGGCTAATGGGCGAGAACTCTAGAGAAGGCCAGACCAATGGGCGGGAACTCTAGCGAGGGCCAGGCCAATGAGCGGGATCCCTTTCGCTTTGTCCTCCTCAAAGCCCCTGGACGCTGTATTTGTTTGGTGGTATGGGAAAGTGACTGTATGGAATTCAGGATTCTGTGAAAATATTGCCTTAAAGGCGTTACCTCATTACCTTAAAGGACAACAATAGATATACCAGCTACGTATAAATTTACATCATCAAAAGTCATCATCACTCCCCACCCCTTACCAACACCAAAAAGGACAATAGAAAGCAAATCCAGTAGTCAAAACAAGATTTATTGAATATGATCAACTTCTGCAAAAGTATGAACTTGAATACTCAAGTATGAAGATTGATCTCCATCAATGCAAAGTAAAAGATTATGAATTTTGCAGCACTTTTTACCAGGAAAAAAACAAACTAATTATTCCAAAGATATCCAATCATGATGCATTTCATCCACAAGCCAATCATGTTAAGTGTTACAAAGAACGACTAAACATAAGCAGAGTATAATGTGTTAATACATTTTCAAATACATCAAATTGACATACAAATAAATTCGCTAATAAATGAAGCAGATCATCTCATAATAAATATCTTTTCAATTTTGTATAGTGAACAGAAGAAAATAGGTTAAAGAAAAATTACTGTTGAACCTGTAGCTGAATTCTAAGTTGTTGAAGACCTTCGATACCTACTTCTTTCCTGGGATATAGTGCATGCAACTTGTATTTTACCTGGCAAATAAATAAAACAGTGAGTTGGTGCTCACGTATAATACAACTCTTCCTGTCTCTCTTTGAAGCTTCTCAACCTCAACTTCATATATCTTGAAACAATGAAAGTGTGGACTATTTATTATCTATTTATAGCATATAGCATTTATACAGTACTAGTTGCTCTGCAAATGTTCATGATACTTTTAAGTGTTTACATTTCCAAAGGCACCTACTAGCATGACCAACCAAATTAAATGAAGCTCTGTTGTGTGCCTTTGTTGTGTGTAATTCAATTTCTCTTTGATTATGCTAAGTTTATCTGTAAATATTTATCTTTTCTACATTACCATACCAATAACATTTGCTGTAAAATCTGAACAGCCTAAAGGTTTAATTCAGTGGTCAAGCATGTCCATCCTATATGAAAGAGGACTTTAAAAGAAACAAAATGGTGAAGAAAGCATTGTAAAATCTTATTTTGTTAAGGAGATATTTAAGTTTAAAGTGTGGTATGATTAGTGTAGAAACGACTGAAATAAGACTAGTTGTGATGTCATAGCCTCAGATTCTTCAAAGTCTTTCTTGGACAAAACTCGTTGAAACACTTGGTGAAAATATGTGATGTTTTTCATGAAGCTAATTTTCTATTGTAAATTATTCCACGTTTATAAATCAGAAATGCTGGGATTTTTTCTGTCAGTGCTTCTTTAATCTCGATTCTTTCAATTGTAATTAATATTTTAGAATTATAAAGACATTTTAATAATTTTTAATGACGCCGCCAGTGTCCCCCTCCCCTATCTCACTGTAATAATTGTACTCTCCTCCCATCCCCATTCAATGTTGGCTGTTGTTACTGTTTTTCCTGGAAATGACCTTAAAAAAGGAATAAATTCAACATTGAAAGGGGGAGGGTTAGGGGTTACAACTCTCGGAAAAATAGTAAAGAAACATAACATTATAATATATGAAGTTCTCAAAAAGCTGAAGTGTTACATCAGTTTTGTCCAAGGCCTAGGCCTACTCCCAATAAAAATATATCCCATAACATTTTCTTCAATTTAAGATGATCTGCAAGGATTTAAACTTCAGTCACAAATGCTAAATTAACTCTGTTCACCTAAATATAGGTTAACGTTAGACTTCAGATAGTCCTTGAGTACTAGGCCAACCTACTTCCCTTCAACAACTTGGAAGTTTCAAGCCATTGTATGATACTATAACCTTGATTTCTGATGAAATCACTCCACCTATTCAGTGCTGTCATGCAAAATAAGTTATACCCTATCCATTCAATAGTACCACATACTCCATAGCAATTAGTGTAATAAACGCTATTTAGAACTAGCTATCAGTATCACTTACAGTTGTATAGTTAGCTAGCTGCCTATAGATACAACTAACTGACTAACGTTAGTGTTACTGTTAAGCATTTTACGTACGTGGGACCCGGGCAACAAACATTCAGACATTAACAAAGTCAAAAGTTTGAGATTTTTTCGCGGGAAATTTTAAGAAACTTTAGTCAGGTGATGTGTCACATGAGGGTAGCACAGAATAAATTATTTGCTCCATTGAAGCCTATGATGAAAGAATCAAGTTCGGGGTCCTTTTTGTACCAGAATGTTATAGATTTGGGATCTTTTGTGATGTTTTCCAAAAAGTACCATCTAATATCTCTCGGATAAGTATACTTTCAACAGGGGGTCACCAGAGGTTTTGGCCCTTTTTGGGGGGCTGAAGTGAAGAGGTATTATGCACCCTCACCAAATCACTCAAATTTGGGAATGGGTCCATGGTAAAATAGTTCCCCATGAAACATTTACTAAAACAATCCTGTCAAATTTAGATATGGATTGTTAAGACCTATCCTTTCTCTACCATTTCTGAAATTGTCAACTTCTCTTAGCTTTCTGTCCCATGAAATAGGACCTCTCGAAAATATTTGTATTAGCCTTTTCTCTGAGGGTTCTCATTTTTGGATGGTGGAGTGATACCTTATTAGTTCTGTGCTACCTATAGTAGCACAAACGTCTTCCTATCTCTTCAAGATTGATATCATTGCATCCGGTAGTAAAATCCCACCAACCTTGTATGACCCAAAATTTCACTGGACCATTTGGGTCCCACAAAAACAGCTAGCATTTGACTATGCAATGTGTTACAAATGAAAAATACACAAGTATGATATGCTCACAATCATACAATGGTCTATTATTAATACCAACAAAAACAGTAAGAAAATAGTATTCCCTTGGGAAATAATTTCATAAAGGGCCGTTCCTACAAACATTTACGTATGCTATGAGGGCTAATTTTAAAGCGTACTCTTGGGAATATAGCTAATAGCCAAGAAATTAGCAAATTTGCCTGAAAATATGATTGGATTAATTAATTTCACTATTTTATAGCATGGAAACACAGTTTTCCATTGAAAAATAGCCTTTTGCCATTCAATTGAGGTCAAGTTCTCTTAAACAAACAGAAATCTCTAAAAACCATGCCCCCTCTCCCCCTAAATTCAGCAACAAATATGCTACCCCCAAAACAAGCCTACAAATTTAGACTCTCTGCTTTGCTGGACCATGAAAAATGACTGTTATCTAACTTTAATGACAACTTTTAAGTACAAAGTCAGAACCTTTGTCAATTAAAACAATGTAATTTAGTGACCTGTGATGACCTATGTCAATCTGAGTAACAGAGTTCAGCCCAAAAGAAAATATGGACATTTATCAGTCCAACCAAATACATTTTCAAATGCTACCATTGGCCAGACCTACTGCTAAAAACTTAAAATACATCATAAAGGATTCATTTTCAAG
>JAIGNY010000080.1:0-37500 GCA_020152595.1 Chiridota heheva | reverse complement strand
ATGCATTGTTATGACCCGTGCATTAAATCCTGTTAATGTACAACCATTATGACTTGGTTTCTTCCATTTTCAAAACAGGTAATTTTATAAATAAAGTGATAAAATTAAGTAAACTTTTCTCATTTTTCATTCTTTTCAGTTGTTTTTTCATGCAATTTAAACAATCTAACACAAAATTTGATAATAAATGAATGTCTTGACATCGTGTTTATATGTGTACTTAAAGCATGCTGCAAAGGACTGCACTCATGAATGACCCTCCTAAAGTCAGGGCATTCCACTTGTGTCCAAGTCCTTTGCCCCGTGCATTAAATACGCATATAAACACTCCTCATCAACATTAATCTTTAATTAAAGCATTAATTGTAACCAAACCTTATAGGATTAAGTAATTGGTAATAATGCATTAACAAAGAAATCTATGATATAAATATTCAAAAGCTAATGCATAAATAATGACAACGATATGAATATTCAGAAGTTATTGCATAAATAATGACAATGATATGAATATTCAGAAGTTAATTCATAAATAATGACAATTATATGAATATTCAGAAGTTAATGCATAAATAATGACAATGATATGAATATTCAGAAGTTAATGCATAAATAATGACAACAATATGAATATTCAAAAGTTAATGCATAAATAATGACAATGATATTAATATTCCAATGTTAGTAATGCACAATTATGAGTTGTATATTTTCTTAAATTCTTTCATTCCCTTCATCTCCTCTCTGCCTTTGCTTTAACACCCTCTTGGCACATTTGACTCTGAATGTCGCGGTGCCATTAAACATCAACAAACCAAACCAAACCATTTCCTTCATAAAAAAACACAAAAACAATTCTACCATTGGGGGCGGGGCAAAACAAGAAAGCACGATTATAAACTTGAAAGACTTTTTATAAAAAGAAACTAAAAAAAAGAAAGGTAAATACACCCACCCATCCCCCCTCCCCCCCCCCCTCCACTTCCCATCCACCCCTCCCCACCAACCTCTACTTCTTCCATCAAACAAGTTGATTCTTCAGTGTGTAATTAAGCCTATGGTAGTTTGTGGGGAAAGAATCTAGTTAATTTATTTTTAAATGATCTGAAATGGTATATTAGTAGATGCGACCTTTCATCAGAATATGGACGGATTTTCCATTAGCATCTGTTACTGCGCAGAAACATTACATTCTATAATTGGTGTAGCAGTTCCAGAAATTTCCATGATTCCACTGACACAATCTTCTAGAATTAGAACATTACAAGATGACAAAACTTCTAAATATATGTCCAATGATATCGTTGAGGGCTACGGCTATTTCTAAAAATAGAATTTACTAGAAGTGTATATAAAAAAAGACTGTATTCAAGACAATTGGCAAGATTTCATCAATTTACAATTGTGTCAGTGCTCTACATCGAGAATTGGTTAACTGTCTTCAGTGAGGGATTATCATAGTCAAACTGAATTATCGTTGACTTCTGCTCGAGGATTAAATAATCAGATGTCTCTCTTACCTTGAATTTTCAGCAGAAATTATACCATTTAACTGTTATAGTGGATCTAAATATAAGCTGTTTAAGTCTATCAATAAGCTTATATTAAAATCTTACAACTTAAAACTGAGATAATTCATCACATCAAGGCTATTACAGAATTCTTTGCAGAACTGGATCATTGATTTCCAAGATAGTGATCCAGTTCAGTGAAGAATTCTGTAATAGTATACTGACTTTACCTAAATACCAATCGTTGCCAAAGAGGGAAAGAAAATTCAGGTCAGGATACTTAAGTAGACCTAGGATTCAGATTATTGTATTGTACTATTTGTAAGAAGAAGGCTTGAAATTTGAATACAATCAGATTCAATTTCAAAGCCACTGATCTTGATTTTATCTTTTGGCATTCTATTACATTTGTTTTATTGGTAAATAACAATATGCTTTACAAGAGTTGCTAAATCTAAGTTGACAGCATATAAATATGATACTTGATCAGGCACTGACCAATTCTGCAATCTTGATGTACATTTAGAAAAAAATCAACTCTTTAGAAAAGTCAAGTATTCATAACCGACGTCCATTAGAAATGGCATTGCCTAAAACCAGAAACATCTCAACCTGCCCTCAAATGGAGCAGGGCTGGTCGAAGAAAAAGTTATATATTTCTTTGTTTCCCAAACCACAAAACTGTATACAGTTTCACCTCTCTAAGGCTCCTTCAAGATAACAACTACTCCCACTGGTGTTACAGGGTATTTTTAGTCACACACATCTGAATATAATGGCAATCCTTTGTAATATAAATAGTAACCATAATCATTGCTGACATTGTTTGTCTTTGCTGCTGGGGAAAGGTGAAATGAACTATGAGCATAGAACTATTTATACCACAATGTTATGATGCAAAGGTAATCTTGTGGAATGAGTTGGTTAATTTGTTGCTTGAAAATTACAGAGGCCAAATTTTTAGGCAGTGCCTTTACTAATGTCATGTTAAAACTGTATGTAGCAAGCCATATATGGTTTAGCTTACCCTAACACATGTCAGAGAAAGTACACGTAAATCACCTTAGACTTGTTTTTAGTGTGAATCAAAAGAATTTGCCAGGACGGGAAGTGGATAAACACCAGGTTAATGCACTGCCCTTTTCAAGAAGTGTTTAAACAACCAGGCAGGGAGTGAATCTCCTACCATCAGGGATGGACAGCTATATGGCCCCTTCAGAAGGACGATGAGCACCACCCAACCCAAATGGTAGAAAGCATTGAATTTTTTTATTTTATATTTTCACAAACCTAAGTGATATACAATAAATTGTACTATTATTGTTAGTATAAAATTGCAATATATATATAAAATATTTAATACTTAAATATTGAACTTAGAAAATCCATAATATCCAAATACGTCATTAAATTTTCCAATCTTGAAGGGTTTCGGCCAAAAAGTGAGGGTGTCAGTTTTGGCTAATTTCATAGACATTTCACATCTGTGGCTAATTTATGTAGATTTTAACCAATAAAGTCACAACACACAGTCAGCTTTTTACATAAATTTTCACCCATGATCGCACTACAAGGGAACAAATTTTTCCAACAAGTCAATGAGTAAACACGTACAAATTTTGAGTACTCGGGTCGGGATTTTGTTATGTTGATGATATTCTGTACCACAAAGGTATTTGATTTAGTGTGAGACTCACATTAAATATGCCCTCACTTTTTGGCATAGAGTACCTTTAAATCTTGGATTAAGTACAAAACCCTACAAAAAAAATTAACACAAATATTACTGTATAGTTAGTACATATGATATGCAAATATATCTAAGACACTAACTATGACATAGCTTGAAGCTTGACCTAAAGGATAAGTTCAGTAGTCAAGGAAATCCAGCATCTTATAAGGAAAGAGGACAAAATGGTGAAAATGACTGAAAAGAGACTAGTTGTGACATCACACCCTCACAATTCTCAAACGTCTTTATGAAGTTTATTGTACATTTCCTGAGATTTTGTGTCATAAAAACCATGTAATATGTCATGAAAGTTGTAAATTGGAATCTACAATTTACCACCTCAAGAAATTTTGAAGAAAAAAAATCAATAACCACAAAACATTAAACTAATTCATTTAAAATACATTAAAATTGTTGAGATAGTGAGGATGAGGGCACCAACCCTCTGCAGTAGACTTTCCACACTTGTTATTTCTGCAAAAATGAGACATAACTTTAAACTTCAATATCTCCTTAATGGAATGTGGTATGGAAATAGTTCTTACAATTTCACCATTTTGTTTTTAAGTCCTCTGTTATATACGATGAACTTCCTTGACTGCTAAAGTGTCATTTTAATGACAGTAATCCAAAAAAAATGTATGGAAATTTGCCGATTTTGGTCACCAAATGGCAGGATGATACTTTCTTCTCTCTGAGGCTTCTTACATCATCAGTCGTCTTTGACCCAAGAGTTCCAGACTCCTTGATGGAAAGCTGGGTTTGCTGCTTCTTCTTCCGGGGGGAAATACACTGGAACAGATGTCTTGTAGTAACCCTTTAGTTTCTGCACCAGTTTATCTACAACCTGTGAGAAACAAAAGGAAAATAATTCAATCATCACACAAAATAGACAAATGACTGGATATAACATCTACAACATGGGGCTAAGGGTCAGCCTGTATTATTCATTTCATGATGAAATAACTCTCTTTAGGAGGAATGGCCCATCAATCATTCATGGGCATTGCACAAATTCCCCCAGGTATATAATACATATTCATTTTTGGAGTAAACCAAGGACTAATCTGATTCCGCTTCACTGCAAAGCAGGCATGTGGCTTTAGCTCCAGATGGAATGACCTATTTTGCACAGTGTAACAGTAGCTTGTTGTTGGCAAGTGGAGTGTGGAGAAGTTCTCAGGATAGAAGGTGATGAATACACCTGTGTTATGTAGTGTGTAACAATAGCTGTTCGCTAGCAAGTGAACAGTAAAGAGACTTAGGTTGGAAGTGTGGATTACCCCTGATTTTGAGGAAATCAGGGGTGTCGGTTAGAGGGGTCCAAGAGACAATTTTTTTTAAAGTTATCAACTAAGTGCAGGTGCTATTATCAGGTTTTTCACAAAATTCGTATAGGAGATATCCACACTAAAATGTGATTACTGTGAGGGAAAAAGTTTTCAGATCACAGAAAAAGTCTATGTTTGTTTGGAAAGAATAGTTTAAAACTTGAACAAAACCTAAAAACGTTTTTTTAATACTAAACTCACTAAAACATTGTAATTACTTGCACCAATGGCAACCTGTTTTCGTATTGTCACTTGCTGGTATTTTGATACTTTCATCAACTCAACGTCACCTCTGTTTTGTATGTGATATAACTTGGAGGTATCAACTCTAAATTGAGAAGCTGCAATGCCGCCCCCAATTCTTCTATTTTTGCCCTTTAATTTGGTATATGCTTCAATATGATACAATGATCGTACGATGAGTGCTGTGCCATTGAAAATAGTGTATAGAAATGGTTACCGTACATGTACGGTGTTCGCACAGACATTCAAGTAAAAGACACAGTATATGTATGGTGTCAGCGGTGAAAGGGTTAATTTATGTATGAAAAGTATTACCCCAGGCAATGCTACAATATGATAAATTAGAAAAAATAAGAAAATTATATAAGTTAAAAGAATAGATTGAGGGCAAAATGATTAATTTTATAGAGAATTCAAGATCTATGGGCAATAACATTAAAGATCTATGGACAATAACATTGAAGATCTATGGGCAATAACATTAAAGATCTATGGGCAATAACATTGAAGATCTATGGGCAATAACATTGATCTATGGGCAGATCTATGGGCAATTGAAGATAACATTAAAGAAGATCTTGAAGATCTATGGGCAATAACATTGATCCAGATCTATCTATGGACAATAACATTAAGATCTATGATCTATGGACAATCTATGGGCAGCTATTGAAGATCTATGGGCATCTATCTATGAACAATAACATTAAAGATCTATGGACAAGAAAAACAACTTGAGCTTAATTGGAAGAGACAAAATTCAATAAAGCAAAAAATAAAAATTGTTTAAAATACTGAATATGGTATTTTAAATTTAAAGGTCTTATTATAATCAATTGTGCAAGTTTCATGAAGCAATCAATATCTTTCCTTGGGAGAAATGGTCTGTCAATCATTCACAATTAATGCACACATCACCTAAGGCATATAATACACAGCTATTTTATCACCAGTTTGCAAAGAAATTTTTCCACTAGGACACCTAACACGGATGAGTAATTTCAATCACAAAAGTGCCCTGATTACTCAGCACTGGCTTTCTGTAATCTTATACACACAAATAACCTTGGGCTACTTGGCTGTGGTGTGCAAGGGAATGGCAGATAAACAATCATTGTTTGGAGTGGAAACCTAATACACTGAACAGGAAGTCGGGTTGGTAATTGTCATCCTGAGTTTTCAGGATTAACTCAGATGTCGGGGGCAGGTAGGCTTAAAGAGAAACCAAATTCTATCAAATATGGGACCTAAAACTCACAATATTTATCGTTCATACCAACAAGTTCTGATATTCAGTGAGCATACGTTCTGCCATACGGTGGGTAAGGATGGGGGTGGGTGCAGGGTAAAGAGTGCAGTTTTGTAGTTTCAAAAATAATCCAAAATGGGAACTTACATCCGGATACTTGTAAGACACATCAAAGCGTTCGTTTGGGTCTGCTGTGATGTTGAAAGCCATATTTTCTGCCCGGTACCGTCACAGGATATATGGGTCTGATGTTGTCTTCTGGTGGTGGTGTCCAATGACCATCCCCTGAAATGGAACATGATTAATCAATTATTCTTATCCTCACATTCTTAACAATTGTTTATGCATTTTGAAAAAAAATTATCTTTACTATTCAAATTATTTTTCCTCAAACTTTCTTTAGGTGGTAAATTATAAGTACCAGTACTAGAATCTGTTTTACTACTTTCCCAAAATATCCAATGGTTTTTGAAGCCACAAAATCACAGGACGAAATATGATAAAATACGTAAAGAATCTGATGTTGGTCTGATTTCCGTCGTTTCTACACAAATGATACAGAAAGTAAAGATTAAAGGAATATTCCCATGGAATTTCATTTTGATGTATTTGATAAAGAAAATTTAAGAAACAGATTGGTAAAAAAACAAAAAAAAAACATGATGAACTTTCCAGCTATTAAAAACTGGTCTTCCAACCCCTTCTTAGAACCACAATTAAAAATGAACACCACTTAAATCCACTTAAGTTTTAGTTGCAAATCATTTGCATGAATATGCCTCATTCAGCACAATCTCATCCTCACTTTGCTTGAGTGCACTTTTTACACAAAAGCTCCATAAATGCAGTAGGATAAGTTGATAAGTGGTCAATTCACATAACACTGTGGCTTAATGTATGACCTGTCACTGTAGCAGTTGTGGTTTTGTGTTACTGATTTGAGAAAAGGATATCATTTATCGGGGTTGGAAATACAATCTCCCGATCAGAATGTAGTAAACAGTCAGGACTTGTGGGGTAAAAGCAATAGCATGGTAAATATTAATTATGGTTTTTTTCACCAATCTATTTCTTTTATTGTCCTCTATCAAATATATTAAAATTAAATTCCATGGAAATATTCCTTTATGATTTTTGAATGCTTTCTTCAGCATTTTGTTTATTGTAAAGTCCCCTTTCATATGAGATCAACTTGCTGGACAACTGAACTAATTCTTTAAAAATAATCCAAATTTACTAGGCATAGGGGATATTTACGAGAGTTATAATTACCTTTCAAGCTATAATATGCAATTTGGTCCATGACCTGATTCTAACCTAATCGATCTTAAAAACATAGTTACTAGCCCAGCCCTGACATCCATATCACCTCTATTATCCTTACTTAACATTCTACTGAGGCCTGAGGGGAGTGGGAGTATCCCCTTGGGGTGGCAAGGAGTATCGCTGGTTGGAATCTACGGTACAAAAATGACGGCTGAACACACAAAAACTTGAAAGCACAAGTACATAACTTTGATTGAAACCAACTTCCAATGTCCCACATTCACAGTATGTAACAACGTCATTAACAAAATACCCTTTATCTTTATGCATGATACCAAAACACTTCTTGAGAACTTGCTTAGTTACATGTTACAAACTCCTCGGTGACAAACTAAACACAGGAAATACATAGCCTTTTCTAATAAAAAAAAAACATAGACCAATGACCTACAGTTCAACACAGCTGCACACAGGAAACACTCAAACAACCCATTATTTAGTTGACACAAAACAAACCACAATAAACCCCCAAAGAATAATCCCAAGACAGCAAGAACTCTGTCTTTACTCAACAAACAAGCTGCTTTAGACATGGCCGTGATCTGCTTCTCCATTGTCAAACAACTGTCAAAAACACCCAAAACAACCCAAATTTCTTATGACACAAAACAACCACAAACAAACCCCTAATCCCAAGACAGCAATTTGTATATCACTCAATCATGACTTTCTTGATTCCACCCTTGGATCAATGATTATAAACTCTGTTTTGGAGTCATTTAACTTCAAAAGTTGTGGTTCATCCAAAAACAATATTGTCAATCAGTTCTCTAATTTGGCACAAAGAATCAATTTCATGCTGCAACAGGCTCAATTGACATAAATTTGGGTGTCATCACTATCACACAGAACCTATATTCTTACAAACACTTAGAATATTGCTGTACACAAGTGCTCAATTTTATCTCCTCGACTGTCACAATACAGAGAGCCAATATTTTAATAAACAACCTGAACCACTTTCATATTATACTGTATTAGCATAGTAACAAAAAACAAATGAAAATAATCAATTTAATCAATACATTTTTAATATCATCAACAATATGATAATCACAGGCCTAGCAAAAGAGAGAGGTTATCCAGCACATCATCTTTCTGAATGAGACTTCATTTCTCATTTCCTAATAAATACCCAAATTCACAATACAGGGCCTAAAAATTACATGGCACACAACAAGATTCTCTTCCAATCCACTATCCTTTGACTGTTACTCGAGATCGCTACGCTTGGGACATCGTTTTGCTCTTGGATACAACTGGAATTATTCTTTTATACGCTTGAAATATTCCTTCACTCGCTACACTTATTACTGCAATAGATACAACGATTTGCCTGGCAGCATAAATATCAATGTCAAAGAGCCCAAATACTCCCATCTGCAACACCGCTACTAAACAACCGCAATTTCCTTTACACTCCACATCCACCAACGCTAGAGAGCCTATACTCCATATGCAATGCTGACAAACCAGTTTACTTCCACAGTGAACCACACTGTTGTTAACGTAACATAATATTAATTTCAGCAAATGGTGATGCCATCTCGATTAAAGTTGCAAACTTACGAAAACTTGTCAAAAGTCACTCTCCAAACATCGCAAGTGTCATTAATACGCTTAAACACAAAGAAGAATTACTGGGGATACATTTGATTACGGGAATTGACAAATTTACTTGAAATATAGCTCACAAAAAGGATGACGAACTTGAAACTCAAAAGCCCAGAGCTGCTGGCAAATGATATAGGTCCTCCTGCAAAATATTTCCAACCAGCAAACTGAATAGGATATTGCCTGAATATAAACATCCTGTTGACAAGTACAGTAGGCCTTTTGTCCATATGGCACTGTTTGTTGACACACTGCATTTCAAAAAGGTCAATGTCACTAAGCAGAAAACTCAGAGCAAACGGTGGCACTCCAGCACAATTGCATGAACAAATATACAATGATAACAAATTTCCACTTCACAACATAAATATGCAATCAGATTGCAACCGAGGATCGCAAGGATGAGAGTTTTGAAAGGCTGGTCCGACTACTCGCACTAGTTTTATCCTACTTAAAGGACTGGCTAGATTCCTTATCCTCTTAAGGATGACAAAACCTTTAAATAGGAACTACTATAAAATAGTAAACCACTCCTAATTACAGTCAAACAGAACATGTCGCTACACTACCCGTTAACAGTAACTAAGGCAAGTGTCGCATGAACCTGAGTTAGAAAACTCGGAGAACATGCCAATCAAAAAAGCGTTCCCACCGATAAAAAGCATCATGGTAATGTCTAAAATAATGCAACAAAACTCACCGAGTTCATCCACGAGACAAAACCGGCCAGTAAAAAGACAAATGGGAACAAAACGTGTATTAGCTAAAGTGAATTGAAGAATTCCCGAACGGAGGAAAAAATTTGTCAGCTCGCAACTTCGCAAGAGCAAAAGTTAGCAGAGTAACACGGACTTCGTAAAGTAAGTCAAGCAAAAACAAGAGAATAACTGTGATAATAACTGTGATTTAAAAACATTTTCCATACAGCTGCATGAATTATCCCGTGAAAGGAGCCATGCCTAGAACCTGAGTGCATACCCTGGCTGTTCCATGAACAGTGCCAACCACTTTAAGAGATTGCTTTTGGAAGATTCATTGGGGGAAAATGTTGATGCTTTGTTTAGCACTAGCGATAAAAATGCCTGGCATACTGCCTGTAAAGTATACTTCTACACCACAGAGCCACGGAGTAAGTGGCTACATGTGGGGGACTAAAGCCGTACTTAGTATGCGTCCCTGTTGGAATAGCTTAAAATACACTGGAGCCGTATGGAATGTAGTAGAGTTCACGTGCTATGTAAGCTGTACGAGCTGTTAGCTTTGTTTGCTTCACTACAGAGCTACAAAGCTGGTGGCTATGTGTGGGGGACTACCGTTGTACTCAGTGCATGTTCCGGGAAGAACAACAGCCGCTAAACTCTGTAACTACTGGCTACCAGTCCTTTACCACGCAGCTGTGCTGCTGGTGTGTACCATTAATACCGTTTGTATCTATTCACCATGGAGCTGCATAGCCGGTGGCTACGTGTGGGTCCTCAGTACGCATCCCAGTAAAAATAACAGCCGCGGAACTCTGTAGCACATGACTACTGGTCGCTTTACCATGTAGCTGTGCTGCTGGTGGGTACACTTCAAATTTACCATACGTTGTACGTTATCCCATGGTAGGTCCTGTGGGGTTGTAACGCCCATTCACCAGAGCCTGTAAAGTTTAGCTACGATACCGTATGGACCGTACGGAACCGAACAACGGAGCCGTATGGGCCAGTAGAGTTTAGCTATGGAACTGTATGGACCCGTATGGGTCCGTTTAGTGGACCTGTAAAACTGTGGCACGTGTTCGTGACCTCATGTCTTGGAGCCGTAGGGACCGGTACAGGGCCGTTCAATGGGCCCGTATTTCCGTGGTGCTCCCAGGTTTACTGTACGTTGTACGTTAACCCGTACCAATCTCTTTATAGTTTAATGGAACATCACGTTCAATGCAAAAATTATATCCAGGCTAGTTCGGATTGTTGTGGAACTACATAACAAGAAGAAAATAGCTCTTGTGATGCTATACCTACTGTGGAGATTGTTTTCTTATCACCTGACCACCGAGCTTCGTAGCTAGTGGGTCAACTTTCATGGTTTATCGTACGTTGTATGTAATCCCGTTAAAAACTATGGAGCTGTACGGTCCCATTCACTGGAGCCGTATGGACCCACACAGAGCCAAAGGCCCAAAAGGGGCTGTATCACGGACCCATACAGGAGCCATCTAATGGACCAGTGGGGCCGTATCACAAACCCGTACGGAGCCGTGAAACCAAATCGTGGAGCTGTATGGAGCCGATCACTGGAACCGTGGGGCCATATCCCCAACCCATATGGAGCTGTTCAATGGACCCGTAGGACTGTATCATGGACCCATACAGAGCCATAAAACTAAGCGGTGGAGCCGTAAGGACCCGTACGGAGCCATGCGGATCCGTATGGACCCGTCAAAGTAATCCAATGGCTCTACTGCAAGCCGTATAATTATTTGCAACTCACTTAGGACGCCGCCTCTACCTGCGCCTCACCGACTCAGTAGCGTCGAAACGTGGGTGCTAGTATAGTGTGGTTTCCACTTAGCTGATCAGACTAGTCCCAGAAATAACGTACGTCCAACAAACCTCTGCCCATGGACCTTCCGACTCAATAGCATTGAGTCAGGGCCCTCAAGTCAGTATAAGCTAATAGGGTACTAGTGGACTTAGCTGATCAAAATAGTCTCAGAAATAACTTACGCCCGAGAAATCTCGCCCCCGCGGACCTTTCGACTCAGTAGCATCAAGTTGGGGCCCTCCAGGGGGTAAGTCAGTATAAGTTAACTTGTGACAAAGTAGACTACTGCCTCCAACCTCCGCAGCTCAGTAGTGTCGAGTCGTGGGTTGTGGCATAAGTCGAAAACTCTGAGAGACCATAATGATTGAATAGTGCCTCTTAGCAAAAGAAATTACAAATAAATAAATATATATATATATAGATATATACTTACACCAAAAACTCCCCTACAGGGGATGTACTTTGACCCTTATGCGGGCGAGACGGAACTGTGGAAGATATCAAACATAAAGTGAGGCAAGCCACAGCAATTTATTACACTATAAAAATAAACAGATAAACCTCTATCTGAGAAATTTTAAAACCCAAGAAAAAGAATGAAACATAAAACTTTAAAATCGCAGGGGTAGCTTGGAAAACACAGACCACTGTGCACTTAGTGTATGTGGAGAACAACAGAAAAGGTAATTCTCCTAAAAATAGGACTCCAGGGAGATCCTCTCGGGGTCTCTCCAGCGCCCCATAAATCAAGCTCATAAATTGAAAACCTTGTCTTAATTATATGCAAGAATTATAAACTCACGAAATGTATGGTAACGTAAAAGAATATATAGGCTCTCGTGTACAAACTGCAGCTCCTTGGAGCTGGCTGAAGCTGACTCCCGATCACCCTGTGGTAACTTCAACCTCATACGCATGTGCCAACATCAAAAAGAGAAGTTGGCCTAATGCATACGAGAACCTGTACTAAAGACATCCTAACATGTTAATACAAGGCATAATATAACGCTAGGCTATCCTCATGGTAAGGCTGAAAAATACTTAAATTCAAGGAAAAGGGGTCCTCTAAACAGGCACACCAGGTGCTTTAGGGACTAAAACACACAACGCAAGAATGGGAATCTCTCAATCTAGCCACAAGTTTGATGGAAGTAAAAGCACTTTAACTTAAGTGTAAGCTTAATGGGACAGTCCTGTGATTTGGACCAAAGAATTCCCAGTCCCTTGGCTACCTTGTCTTACCTTTTGATGACTTGAAAAAGCAAACAGAAAAGGCTAAACAGCATAAAAATCCTGGGTGGAAGAAGCTGTAAAGAAGAAAATTGTTAGAAAGGTGAACATTTTAAGATTTTTTGACCAGTTCCAGCAATCTTGTGAAAACAACATGCTGAAAAGTAGTGTAGGATATTAGAGGTGTTATAGAGGTCAGGGCTGGGCTGGTAACTATGTTTTTAAGGTTGGTTAGAAGTGCGTTAGAATCAGGTCATGGACCAGATTGCATATGTATAGTAGTCAGTTAGAAGTGCGTTAGAATCAGGTCATGGACCAGATTGCATATGTATAGTATGGAAGGTAAGGTATAACTTAAAGTAAATACAGTTGCCTTTAAGTGCCTTTAATAATTTGATAAATTTGAACAAACCTGGATCTCCAGTGATTAGCTTCCAGTCACCTGACCTGATTGCCGCCCTCATGCTGGTGTTGAACTCTGAAGGGACCAGTGTGTCAGTGCTGTATAGCGTCGACAAGGGATCAGCAGTTTCAGGATCAACGATCTGAGGTTGTTCTGCTGATATCAGCGGATCTATATTATGAAGAAGCTCTGTTCTTGGAGGCTTAGCTTTACCCCTACAAAATCAAGAAAAGGGAAAAAAAATGATTTAAAGCTTTAAATAATTGACTTTTTGAGTTAAATATTTGCATTAAATGATTGCATCAAAATTTTCATTCAAAGTATAAAGGTGTTTCAGCTGACGTCAGGAGATCACATGACTTTGTTTGCATCGCCATTTTGTCAAGCGAAACTAATGTCTTCTGCTGTACACTTAATTAGACTTACAAAAGTTTCCATGTTGTTATATAAGATTATTCTTGTAAGAAAATTATGCCGGAATGTTGTTGTGCCATTGGTTGCACTAATAGATATGTGCTGGGGAATAAAAAGACATTTTCTCGATTTCTATCTGATCCTGATCGACTTTATATCAGGTATGTAGGCTTTGTCTGAGTATAACGAACAATCAGCTGGCGCTAACATCAAAGTTACTCTTCGTATACCTGTGAAAATATAAAACTGAAGGAAAATATAAGTAAAAACGGAAGCGAACAAAAAATTGCAACTAGTAATATTTGCTGAACTGGTACTGGTAGCTTAGCATGTAGTATGTTTGTTGTATGTGTGATGTGACTGAGCTGTGTAAAGACGCGTGAAACGCAACGATGCCCTGTCCTGTAAAATGGAGTTCAATTGAGTTAAAGTCACATGATGAAATTCTCTATAGGATATCTTATACAAAGCATTAAGTATATGATGCAAAACAATTAATGGTTAACTAAGTATTTATATTTTTGATGCAAAGCATTGAATATCTGATTCAACATGTTGAATATTTTATCTAAAGGGTAGAATATTTGATTCAGATATAAACATTTGATGGAAAACAATTTTTAGCAACAAATGTTTGATTCTCTTCTTTGGCCATCTGTTCTTTTGAACTTCTATTCCTCAACACTTTCTTCCAATGGTAAATTGTAACTACTTTAATAGATTTTTACTTAAAAAAGAAAACAAAATTTCAGAAAAGAATGTATCATAAATAAAAATGTTGAGGATTGTGAGTATGTGATGTCACAACTAGTCTGATTTCAGTCGTTTTAACATATACAGGATGGACCTTTAAACTTGAATAATATCATCTCAACAGAATAACATTTTTGAATGTTCTCTGTACCCATTTGTTTCTATTAAAGTCCTCTTTAAAAATAGATGGACTTGCTTGACCACTGAACTAACCTTTTAATTGTCATAGTATTATATGCTCTTGTGACTCTTGTTTGATAATTGATAATTATCCTTTGTAATCAAAATAATCATACATTTTAATATAAGGCATACAAAACTTGTTTGTTTTCCCTTTCTTGTAAAAAAGTGCAAGAGAGGGCAGGTGGAAATAAGTTTTAAAATTTATTTCTCCCACAGATCACTGAAATGGAATCTTTCCTCACCATTTGTGCAATGAAGACTGGCTCACTTAGGGTGGCTTAGTAACATGAACGCTGCACTTCACTTCAGTTTCAGATTGTTTGTTCCTCAGAGAGAGAGAGTTGAACACACAATTACAATGACAGGGTCGTCGCCTGCGTATTCGGTTATGATAGTACAAATGCTGTCACGAAACGCTTAATATGACCCGGACGAGAACACAGGTGCGGCGTGACGACATGGACAGACAACCAAGTAACATCCGATAACCAAGTTGTGGTGCAATGTCTACCCACCCCCAGGCTTGAACCTTTGATAACCAGTTGTTGTTTGTTCCTTTATTTTGCTCAGTTTTTATATTTCTCATGCTTTTTGTGTAAATTGGGATTTTCTTTTCCTTGCCTGACACACTCGTTTCAAACAGTTGGGACAACTTTATATTCTATCACAAACTCTTGTGGGTGGCTGGTGGTCTTCATTTTCAAGCATAGGGATTTTTCAAAATAAAAAAAAAAAAAAAAATGCCGCCCTTGTTTTTCGTTGGGTTGAGGGCGGCAGAGGTCAATTTTTTTGTTCTAAGGCATATGATACTCACAACATGGCAGGCCATTGGTTAAAACCATCCAATGAAAGTCCATCTATACTTCCTCCTGCAAGTCCCTCAACCAGAGTAGGGAACCAATCAGAAACATGCATAAATTGGTGACTCACTGTCCCTCTCAACTTCTCAGGGACAGCGCCCCCTGTGATGAAACCAATGCCATGCATACCGCCCTCCCACAGGGTATTCTTGTGGCCTCTTAGCGGCCAGTTGTTGCCAGAACCAACACCACCATTGTCTGAAAAAAAAAATGAAGGCAAAATTCTTTATATCATACATCATACTGCACTGGCAGATACATATGTACATGTCTGATGAACACTTAAATAATTAGTGTTGAAGCTAGTTTATCTTCTATGGAATAGGACTTCAGAAGAAACAAAATGGTGAAAAAAGCTTTAAAAACCTTATTCCTGTAAAAGAAACAAAATCCATCTTATATAAAAGAGGACTTTAAAAGAAACAAAATGGTGAAGAAAGCATTCAAAACCTTATTCCTGTAAAAGGATTAGTTCAGTAATCAAGCAAGTCCATCTTATATGAAAGAGGACTTTAAAAGAAACAAAATGGTGAAAAAAGCATTCAAAACCTTATTCCTGTAAAAGGATTAGTTCAGTAATCAAGCAAGTCCATCTTATATAAAAGAGGACTTTAAAACAAACAAAACGGTGAAGGAAGAATTAAAAATCTTACTCCGTTAGGGAGATATACAAGTTCTGTCTTATCTGTGTAGAAATGACTGGTGTAGTAAGTCTACCATGACTGTGGAAAGTTGGCGTTCTCATCCTCACATTCTTAAGAATTGTTAATGTATTTTAAAGAAAATTTATTCACTTTTTTACTCTTTGATTTATATTTCCCTCAATCTTTCTTCAGGCAATAAATTATAATTACCCTTACTAGATTGTTTCACTACTCTCCAGGTATACCTAATGGTTTAAGAAGCCACAAAATCACAAGACAAAATATGATAGAATACATAAAGACTTTTGAGGAATCTGAGGACGTGACATCACAAGCAGTCTAATTTAAGTCGTTTCTATACAAATGATACCAAATTTTATCTTAGAATATCTCCTAATAACGGAATAAGATTTTTGACTGCTTTTTCACTATTTTGTTCCCTTTGAAGTGCTCTTTCATATAATATGGACCCCTGAACTAATCTTTTAAAACTGAGTCTATGAAACACCAACCAAAAATTGCATTTCAACAATTTCACCTGTGGTTTGAAAAATGACTGGTGAAGTACTGTGATGTCATAGTTGCACTTCCAAGACAAATTTTATGGATTTCTATGAAAATTTATTTTTCGCTTATTGAAAATACATATTGAAAGCAAGAAGTACCATGATGATATAACTCTCTTTGGAAGGAATAATCAATCAATCATTAATGGGTATTGCACAAATTCCTCTATGCATATAATTAGTGCTGTCACAATTTAGCTGTATTACATATCGATTGTGGAGAAAAATATTGCGATATATTGGTATTTCGTGATATTTTTCAAGAAGACTGAATCACGACACAAATTGTTAATATCACTACTTCTTTCATGTATACATACATGAATCATGAACGCAAGAAAAAATGATTTTCAAAACTAGCAGACGGTATGATCGCGTGACTATTACGTTCTAGATTTCAACACGTATCACACACATGTTTGGTATTAATTCAGCCAATGTGACCATGAATCATCGAAGTGAGAGGCATTTTCTGGGCCAATTTTTTGGTTCTTTTTGCCAACTTACATCGCAGCGTGCCAGTGTGGGATGAAGGAGCACAATTTTTAATTAGTTTTTTTCCACATTTTTGCACATTTCAAAAAAGTTGATTCAGAAACGATCATGGCCTAATCTTGACTTTAAATTTACTACCGTAAAGTTAGTACCGTACCGTATTAAGTAGCCTAGCCTATAGTTGCGCAAAAATTTCTTAGTTATGTTAGTTTTTGGTATCGCAACATGTGTTGAGAGGCATATTTTCTGTCGTGGGAAAAGAGATATCGTGATAATTGACATATCATGACAGCACTACATATAATGCACATTTTTTTAAGGTCGACCAAGGACTTATCTGTTCCACTTCACTGCAAAGGAGGTTTGTGGCTTCAGCCCCAGATGAATAACCTATTGTGTATGGTGTAACAATAGCTGGTGCTAGCAAGTGAAGTGTGAAGAGGCTCCAGGGTTAGAAGGTGTGGATTACCCCTGATTTTGAGAAAACCAAGGGTGTCGGGTTGGAGGGGCCCAAGGGATAAAAATTCTTAATGCATTCATGGGACTCAAAAAATTTGGAGCTCAAGCAGTATCAGCAATATTTTAAAATATTAAGCTGTACAAAACCTAGTAAAGCCTGTTCTCCTGTTTGGAAGCGAAACCTGGAAAATGAATAAAAGGTGACAAAAAATGTATTGACATTTTAAAACACAAATGCCTACGAAGAATCATTAAGATAAGAAATGGCAACAGAAAATTTTAAACAAGGAAGTACCACAAAGGGCTGATATCCAACTCATCAGGATGATGTCAGACAAAGGAAATGGAAATTCATTAATCATATATCAAGGCACGAACAAAACAACAACTGCGTGACAGCACCTGATGGAAAACCTAAAAGATGGAGACCCAAAACGACTTAAAGGAGAACCGTTGAAAAGGAAAAAAACATGGCAGGGTTGGAAAACATGGAACGAGACAAGATTGATGCAGCCTGCAGGATTGAGTGGGTGGAAACCTTACGTGTTATTTGGCACACAACTTTGTAACACAATGTACAAATCTTTGAAATGTGATAACTAGGAAAAGAATACGATATCAAATTCTTAAAATGTCTTTTTCATTTAAAGTAGCGGGTCCAACTTTTGTCGAGAGCACTGCATTGTGCCTTGAGCAAGAAACTTTACTCTACTTGCTCCAGTCTATTCACTTGTAAAATCAGTACCGGCACTGATGGGGAGTTATATGCACTGATGTCCCATCCAGGGGAAGTCATATGCACTCATTCGCATGTGCTATGGAAACCTGGATACCCACCCGCTGGCCCTATGGACCTAATGACTCTGATGGTTTTAACATCCATCTGAATCCACATAAAAAATCAGAATTATTTATTTAACTATCTGTACTGTGACTGGCTATAAAAATCATTTAAACAAATTTTTACCTGTAGAAAATACCAAAAGGGTGTTGTTCCACATCCCCTTCTTTTTAATGGAATCAACCAGGCTGCCGATAGCTTCGTCCATACATGCAACCATTCCGCAATACGTTCTCCTATTCACGTTAGAGATGTTCATGTAATCCTTCAGATATTTGTCTGGCACTTGGAGTGGTCCATGGACAGCTTGAAATGCCAGGTACAGGAACATAGGCTGAGTGATTGATACAAATTCAGGTAAATTAAAGGGCTATCAACGTATAGAGGCAACATCAACCTAAATTCTATTAAATGATAAATGGACAGGTACTTTATCTTAATTGGAAGAAAATATGCTATGATTTATACAAATTAAAAATTAGTGAAAAATTGACCATTTTACAGTATTTTGAAATTTTAAAGCTTTTTAAAAGAAAATATGCAAATTTTATTCAAATTTTGTGACATCAAGACAGGAAAACCAATGAAATTCCTTATGTTAACTTATTGTTTTTCAATCCTTTACCAACATTATTTAAATGGGAGAGATTGAATATGACAATGGGGTTTTCAATCTCCATCATACCTAATCAATATTTAGCAGCAGAATTCAAGTCGGTTGATTTTCAATGACAACAATTTTGGACAGAAATTTAAGAATAACATTAAAGATTTTAAGCTGTCCTTTTTTTCATAAATCACAACTTTTAAAAACATTAAAAATCAATGAAAATTTGATTCATCATAGATAGCTAAAAAACTCTACCTGTCCATACAAATTCATGAAACTTGGTTACAAATTGACAATTTCACAGCTTTCTTGACATTTCCGGCACCAATATGCAAATTTTATGGTTATTTTGTGATGTACCACTGGGTGAATGTGATACTTTACAGCTAAATCCTTAGTTTTTAAAAGGACAGGGACTGCTGAGCATCTTTGAAAATAAATAAACGAATAATCTTTCAATGATTAGCAAAATAAACACTCTCCATCTTTACCTTTTTACCACTTGTGGTCCTCTATCAGTTGCTGTGCTTTTTCTTGAAAGACGTACGTGGAATAATTGCTGACATACTTCCAGCCAACATCCTCATCATCCCAAAAATCAATCCCCAACCAATGATCTGCTGCCGGGAAGTTAGGCATCGGACCAGCCCTGTGGTGAGTCCAGTAATCTCCCATTCCAGACAAGTAACCTAGGAATGACAAGTTCAAAATGATATATGGTGCACATGGGGGGAGGGGAGGGGGAGGTGGGAGTGCATATGGGGTGCACATGGGGTGGGGTGCACATGGGGTGGGGTGCACATGGGGGTGGGGTGCACATGGGGTGGGGTGCACATGGGGGCAGGGTGCACATGGGGGCAGGGTGCACATGGGGCAGGGTGCACATGGGGGCAGGGTGCACATGGGGGCTGGGTGAGCATGGGGCGGGGTGCACATGGGGCGGGGTGCACATGGGGCAGGGTGCACATGGGGCGGGGTAAACATGGGGGTGGTGCACTTGGGGGTGGGGTGCACATGGGGGTGGGGTGCACATGGGGTGGGTGCACATGGGGAGGGGTGCACATGGGGGCCGGGGTGCACATAGGGGCCAGGGTGCACATGATGGTGGGGTTGGAGGAAAAAAAGACTGCAAATGTAGGTATTTTGTCTAAATTGTAGAGTTAGGGTCCCTCCCAATTCCCATGCCTTCCTACATGTATACCATTGCTATACAATACCTCCTTTTAAAAATTATAAATCATATACTATGCTTGGCTGCAAAGCTGTCAACAATATAAGATTTACATGATTTGTCAATTTTTTCTTACCAAATGCAGTGTCAAATCCTCTGTTTTTAGGTTTGCAGGCATCTTTGTAGAATCCCAGATGCCATTTACCAACCAGATGAGTTGAATACCCACTCTCTTTGAGTTTTTGAGGTAGAGTCACTTCAGATAAAGGGAGACAGTTTGGTTGCGGTGCGATGATAACAAAATGCTGAAGACCTGTGTGTATCTGTAGTTAAATGGAAATTAATTCACAAAATGTAACCATAGTAGTAGAAGTACAGTTTTTGATTCAACATAGTTAGTTTGTACTACCAGGGCCATAGCACCAGAGTGGTGCGGCGATGGTCTTGATAGTGGTGCGGCGATGGTCTTGATAGTGGTGCGGCGATGGTCTTGATAGTGGTGCGGCGATGGTCTTGATAGTGGTGCGGCGGGGTTGAAAGAGCAGAGGGTGAAGCCCCTCAAGTCCTCGCATTTTCATAATCCTGGCGCAAAAGTAGTGCGGCGCGCCACACCAGCCGCACCAGCTTCAACAGGCCTGTGTATTACATCAGAAATTCATTCAGAATATCTTTAATATTCATGAAGAACAATTAAATTATTCAAGGAGTACTTCAGTGGTCAAGCAAGCTAATAATTGTTTATGTAAAGAGGACTTTAAATGAAATAAATTGAAATGTTGGATAAACTACTTGAGTATCTTACTCCATTAAGAAGATATTCAAGTTTAATTTGTGTAAATGACTGGTATGGAAGGTGTACTGTAGAAGGTTGGCATCCACAACCTTCCTCATTCAACAATTATTAATGTGTTTTAGGAAAAAATAATTTAATTTTGTATCCTATAATTTCTTCATGTGGTAAATTATATATTTAAATATTTCACTAGATTATATTTTTCCTGGCATAGGATGGCTCACCTCTTGGAGGGGTGGTCAAAAAACCCATATTTTCTGGTGACAAGTGCAAAAATTGCATTGGTAAATCAAGTTTCCATCAAAAAATCTAATGCTAAATCGGGAAACAGCTTTTAATTTCTGCCAGATTCCCTTCATTTTGGCAAAATTTTGCCAATTTTCTGAAAATCTTTGAATTTTTTTTTAAATTATGGCATTTTGGGGAAATTTTACCAAAATATCTAAAATTTATTTACCACATTGTTCAATTGTATGTTAATAATTTTCCAATTTCACCTTCCAACCAGGCATAAAGCATGAAATCGGAAAGGTGAAATCTCACTGCCCTCCCCCCCAAGCTTCCTATGCCTCTGTTTCTTGGCATACAGTATTGAATGGTCTTTATGCCACAAACTCTCAGGGAAATTAAGTCAATAAATAAGACGTAAGGCATGTGAGCATGTGATGTCAGACCTATGCTGATTTCTGTTGTTTCTACACCAATGAGACAGAATTTAACACAAATCTAAGCAGAATAAGATATTAATTTCTTTTCCACTTTGCTTCTTACAATAATTTCTACAGTTCCTCTCTATTTCAGTGTGCTTTCATTAGTACAGACACTGCTTAAAAACTTTGTTTTGCAATACTGAAACTACAAAATTATATGCATCATTTCACAAGATTAGCTTTGCTTAAAGGACATTTTCATTCATACTCCTTGGAAGATGCTGCTCCCCTTAATAAAACCTCTTTGTGTTGGATGGAAGTTAAGTACATGGTTCATTGAACATCTTGTATGGAGTGTTGAACAGATCACAGTTTGTGGATTGAAATATAAGGAAATAGATAACTTTTATTTGGAACAGCCTTGCTCCGCTTGGGGCTGGTTGGAGTGTTCCTGGTTTTAAGCAAAGCCATTTCTAATATTAGCAGCTGCAATGGCAAATAGGATGCTTGGTTTGATTAGAAGAAATTTATTTTTGTTTTCTTGGTAGAGAGGTTGTTCTTAATTTGTATAAGCAGTTAGTCAGGCCTCACCTTGAGTATGCTATTCTTATTTTTGTATCGTAAATTCCTTGTATGTAAAGCGCTTTTGAATGTTTTTACAAAATTAGCGCTATATAAATTTATGTATTATTATCATTATTATCATTCAGGCTTGGAGTCCCTTAAATGAGAAGGATAAGTTTATTTTGGAGCAGGTTCAGCAAAGAGTCACCAGACATATTGCGGAAGTAAAGAATCTCTCTTATGAATCTAGGTTGCAAATTCTTGGTTTGACCACGCTTGAGTTGAGAAGAGTATGTGGCGAAATGATGCATGTTTTTAAGTTCCTATCTGGTAGTGATGCTTTGACTTCCTGTTATCTCTTGTATGTTTTAACTTATCCTCATGTGACATGTGTAACAGTTTGAAATTGACCAAAGAGTTCTCACGGATAGATATTCAATGTTTTAGCTTTTCGCAAAGAGTTGTTACTGAGTGGAATGGTTTGCCTGAGTGGGTAGTTAGCTCCAATTCTGTTCTCAATTTCAAAGTAAACATTGTTCTTTACTTACTCTGGGTGTCTTTAATTTTTTTTTTTTTGGTGGTGGTAGTGGTGTTAATTTGGGCTTTCTATGGGGTGACTAACCATTCTTAGCAAGTCATCTTGTTATGTTATGTTATTTGTATTATCACAATAACAATTAGTACATATCCTGTTGTTGCAGTCATGCCCTTCAAATGACCCTAAAAGACAAAAAAAGATGCCCTCTATTCATCAGGGTTGAAGGTCAAGGTTCATGGTGAGGTCATCTTTCCCATTCAGGATACCGTTCTGCTGATAGCGGCACCATATCCTTCTGGTAGAAGGTAAAGTCGGGAAACAGCTCCATGTTTAACCATCTTTTTTAACTCCATGGCTATACACAGTCCTTTTAGTGAATTGTGGTTTGGAGATCTTCTGGGCCAAGCCAACCATTCCAATCAATAACAGTTTTCACCAATAAGTGCCTGGTGGACTTCAAGAAAAAGAATAAAAGTACTTAGGTAGTAGGATGATAATTGGTAGATAAATTGTGGTTTCTGTGCTGAGGGGTTTCTGGACAAGTTTAAAATAGGCCTCTTGGATCATCAGGGTGGTTTAAATTCCAAGTATTGTAGATTAATTTCCTTTATTTGCAAAAAGCTTAAAGAGGGAGGCTCATCTCAGTTCGTACATTGTTGGTCTCTGTAAAATTGGGGGATGCAAAGCTTTTACGTCACTTCCGGTTCTGGAATCCCTGTAGCTGGCTGTTTGTACAAGTGCATACATAGCATTGTGTGTGTGAAGATTCAATCGTATAGTGCACACCGTATAATATAACCATCTACAGGAAACTTGATTTTTCAACGTATTTGTTAGAAAGAAAAAAGAGAAAGTGAAAGATTAGTGCGATGATAAATAGTAGTCACCAGACGAAAGTTACAATGAAAAATAGACCTCCGTGGTGTAGTGGTTAGTGCTTTGTCTTCTCACCCGTATGTCCCGGATTCGTATCCCTGTGGGTCTGCAACCAGTAAGTTACAACTGGTAATCAAAGGCCGTGGCCATCTTGATATAATGACCAGCACTGGACGCTTTCGGGATATTAAACCTTGCTATGCTATGCTATGCCATAAAAGAAAAGGAAAAATTCGAGAAAAATGTTCCAGCACAACTGTTGGTTCGAAAAAAGCTGAACCGACATATAAATTCTTGCTTGGGGTTTTGATTAATATATATACCGCAAATAAGAGCCAATAAATCGTGCAGCAATTGGTTAAAATTTCAACAAATCAAACAATTTTAATCGAGTTCTAAACAATGCATTTATATGAAGATTTCGCCCCTATACAGGCAACATTGAAAACCATTGAAATACTCACTTTTTACTAAGCTGCTCACAATTTCTAGGTACTACACCAAAGAAACACATAGTAGTGAGTGTAGGGGAGGTGTGAGGGTACTGCACCAAAGAAACACATAGTAGTGAGTGTAGGGGAGGTACGAGGGTACTGCACCAAAGAAACACATAGTAGTGAGTGTAGGAGAGGTACGAGGGGACTGCACCAAAGAAACACATAGTAGTGAGTGTAGGGGAGGTACGAGGGTACTGCACCAAAGAAACACATAGTAGTGAGTGTAGGGGAGGTACGAGGGTACTGCACCAAAGAAACACATAGTAGTGAGTGTAGGGGAGGTACGAGGGTACTGCACCAAAGAAACACATAGTAGTGAGTGTAGGGAGGTACGAGGGTACTGCACCAAAGAAACACATAGCAGTGAGTGTAGGGGAGGTGCACGAGGGTACTGCACAAAGAAACACATAGTAGTGAGTGTAGGGGAGGTACCAAAGAAACACATAGTAGTGAGTGTAGGGGAGGTGAGGGTACTGCACCAAAGAAACACATAGTAGTGAGTGTAGGGGAGGCACATAGTAGTGTAGTGAGAAACACATGTAGTGAGTGTAGGGGAGGTATGAGGGGGTACTGTACCAAAGAAACACATAGTAGTGAGTGTAGGAGAGGTACACCAAAGAAACACATAGTAGTGAGTGTAGGGGAGGTACGAGGGTACTGCACCAAAGAAACACATAGTAGTGAGTGTAGGGGAGGTACGCGGGTACTGCACCAAAGAAACACATAGTAGTGAGTGTAAGGGAGGTACGAGGGACAATTGCCTGAGAAATAATTTCCAATTTTGGCACCAGTGTCATGATTCCTTCTATTACTGTATAAAGTATGTAAAATATTTCTGCATCAGCAGATGGGAGGAGCTTGCAAATAGCTGTAGCCAGTGGAAACTTTGAAGGCAGATTGACAGCATGGCCTTAAAAATGGGGAAATCCCCTCCAGCAAATTGCTGAGTAAAAGAAGTCTCAAAGATAGGGTGGAAAACATAGCAGACCCAAGTCATTAATGGTCCAAAAAATATTTTCAGGTCTACATAAAGAACAAGAGGGGAAAAGATTTTGCATAATTTTTTCCCAAAACTTTCTAGATGGTTCCAGAAAGTTTGTTTGTTTGTTTGATGAGGACTTAACGGCACCACTACAGTGAGGGTACAATTGTGCCTGAGAGGTTAGCTCATTCCAGAGGTAGAAAGAAAACAAAACAGGGGAGATTGAGATTGAAACAAGAGAACTAAAAGCCAGAAAGCTGGGATTGAGAGAAGAGATGCATGGGTGAAAAAACAACAAAAGTAAACTAATTTTTCCTCCACTGCTGAAAGGAAGAGCCAATAAGGAGCATTCTGTTTTCAAATGCAGTCGCTGTTGCAGTCGCTGTCGCAGTCGCTGTCGCAGTCGCTGTTGCAGTCGCTGAGTCGCTGTTGCAGTTGCTGTTGCAGTCGCAGTCGCTGTTGCAGTCGCTGTCGCTGTCACAGTCGCTGCCGCAGTCACAGTCGCTGTCGCTGTTGCTGTCGCAGTCACTGTCGCTGTTGCTGTCGCTCTTGCAGTCGCTGTCGCAGTTGTTGTCGCTGTTGCAGTCGCTGTTGCAGGGACCACTTTATGGTGGGTTTATTCTGTCACATCAGACATTGATGTATTAGAACAGAAGACCATGGTCTTCCATGACTGACAGCAGATAATGATGGATGAAAATTGATAAATACTACACAACTTTAAATCAAGTTAACTTCTTCTTTACACTACCTGGTACTTTCCAGACATAAGTTGGCTCCTTGTTGGTGAACAAACAGGTTGGACGTAATAATTCTCTAAAGTCACCCCCTCTGATGCCAGCTTGTCCAGGGTTGGTGTCTTGATGATGGACTTATGGTACCCTATATCATGGTACCCATAGTCATCAGCCAAGATGAAGATGATGTTTGGCTTAGCCAGCACCGCTGTGGGTACTATGTAGAGGATGAGCGTAACAACCAAAGAAAGTGACTGCACCATCTTTGTTCCGACGACAAAGCAATCGCTGCAAAAGAAAGAAAGAACCACTTTTTGAGGTTTAATTTTTGGACAGAAAACTCTATTATTACATGATAACTGCAAGAATAGCTACAGAGATTGACATGGATGTAGTAAGGGAGGGTTGATGTGGTTCCCCACCTTTAATTATAAAATTAAATTATTCCAATCAATTTCCATGAGATTTCCTTCACTTTCGGAAAATTTCCCTCATTTTCAAGAACTTTTCTTCATTTTAGGAATTTTGGACCACTGATGTTTCTGGGAAATTTTACCAAATCATCCAATAATTTTAGCACATTTTCCAATTTTATGTTAATAACTTCCAAATTTAGGGGGAAAAAGAAGCTCAGGGGAAGGGAGGGGGAGCTGCCCCCTGCCTCCTATGCCTTTGTGCACACACAATTTATATAAACAATATAAAAATAAATAATGTGAAAAATAATGTGAAAAATGTGCTATCACAAATATAGTCCGAGTCCCCCTTAGACCTAATACAAATACAAAAGATGAAAAGCAAATAAAATTAAAGAGATAAAATAGTATTTTGCATTTGCAGCAAATACACACCTACATGTACATTTGTTTAATATTATTCAATTTCTTTTATTTAATTTCAAACATGTGATGTCTACTAGTATGGAGGTTATTTACAAACCTACAGTGCAAGATCTAATGCAAAAACATAACTAGAACGGTAAATACCGTCATGGTTCGCATGCCCATGCAAATTGACACCCATATCATATGACCCGGCCAATTATTAAAATGGCATCTCACACTAAGTCCCACATTGCATCCCATGTACCACATGACATCCCACCCCATGTCCCGCATGGCATCCCACCCCATGTCCCACATGGCATCCTACCCCATGTCCCACATGACATCCCATCCTATGTCACACATGGCATCCTACCTTATGTCACACATGACATCCTACCTTATGTCCCACATAGCATCCCATCATATGACCTCTGTGTTACTTGGGCATCCCATCCATAACCCACATGGCATTCCACCCTTCACATGGTATCACACCCATGTCCCAAATGACATCCCATAGGCTCCATAAGAAGTCTCATCCTAGCTATCACAGTCCCTGATTGAGCATACTATGTATGAAAGTGTCAGTTCGTATAATAAGTTATATGCAAATGACTTGTTGAAATAGGGTGGGACGCCATGTCCCACATGACATCCCATATCATCCCATGTCCCACATGACATTCCATCCCATGGCATTCCACCCTATGTCCTGCATGGCATTCCACCACATATCCTACATGGCATTCCACCCTGTTCCACATGGCATCCCACCCCAGGTTATTTTGTTTGGCACTACTCCTCAACTCAATAAATTGACCTAAAAATCTGTCAAAGTGGGTGGTGGTTTAGTTAATGCTGTCCATTGTGTTCGTGATCTATGAGTGTGGCTGGATAGCAATTTAAACTTAAAGCAGCACGTTATGAAAAAATGCAGGTCTGCATTTGTAAATTTGTACATTAATAAAATAAGAAATATGTTGACAAACAGTGCAACAGAGACCCTACTTCATTCATTGGTTCATTCACACATTGACTACTGCAACTCTCTCTTGGCTGGTATGCCACATTGCCTAATTCAAAATGTCCAAAAAATACAGAATTTTGCGGCATGTGTTGTAACTAAATCAAACAAATATTGCCATATTACTCCCTTGTTATATTCACTACATTGGTTACCAATTGAAATGCGTATAAGATTTAAAATACTTGTTCTTGTTTTTAATGTATCCATAAAATCGCCCCAAAATATCTTCAAAACTTAATAATTTCATCAAACACCACTTATGATCTATGAAACAGATCCGCAGTCTGGCTTAATGTACCCAATATTTCATGTATTACTCTGGGGGGTAGGGCATTCTGCAGACTCGGCCCACTTTGGTGGAATGATCTCCCACTTCAAATAAGAAAAATGAAATGGTTTTCACGTGTTTCTGAAATCAATCAAAACACATTTGTTTATGGTTTATTTTAGTAATTAAGTATGTATTGTATTCATGTTATTCTTTGTAAAGCGTTTTTTAATATGCTTGTATAGGAAGGACGCTATATAAATGTATTATTATTATTATTATATTATGTCCCACATGGCATCCCACCCTAATAATTCACATGACGTGTCATAGGCTCCATAAGAAGTTCTTATGTATGAAAGTGTCAGTTTATATCATAACTTATATGCAAATGACTTGTTAAATAAGAAAAAAAGGTGGAGTCAAATAATAATGCCTGATATAGCCCTTGGTGTATACAACATGGTAAATATTATATCATATGTCCCTCATGGCCCCCATCCATGTCCCACATGGCATCCCTCCTTATGTCCAGTTACATCCTGTCACACTCCCTGACTAAGCATACTAAATAAAAAAAAGTTTGGTCAGGTCATATACTGTAGCAACTTTATGCAAATGACCACAATAATAAAGGTGGAGTTTAATAATCATGCCTAATACAACTGTTGATGCTTAAATATTTTAAAGAATCTTAAGAATTTTAAATTTCAAGTGCTACAAGAGCGACTTGAGGATCTCTAAAGAATATTGGAAAATTATATAATTTTACAGTTATCTTTTAAAAAAATTACCAAATGTTTTGTGGACTTTTTAAGGAAACTAGTCTTCAATCCTGTCATAAGTATCTCTGAAAAGCTTTAACATTTTATCTACCTACTGTGGTGTAGCGGTTACCATACCTGTCTACAGACCGCGAGGCCCCGGGTTCAATCCTGGGGTGGGTAGACACGCCAGTGCACCACAACTGGTTATCAAAGGCCGTGGACATTGCCTTGGTTGTCGATGTTATGTCTGTCCGTACGTCGTACCTGTGTTCTCGTCCGGGTCGTATTAAGCGTTTCGTGATAGCATTTGTACTACCATAACCGAATACGCAGGCGACGACCTCGTCTTTGTGATTGTGTGTTCAACTCTCTCTCTCTCTTAACATTTTATAAGGAAATTCTAACCATCCATAAGAATATCTAAAGAAACTTTAACTTTTTTTGAGGAACTTTGAAAAAACTTTAACATTTTCTAAAGAATTCTCATTTTTTAAAAACATTTTCGAGGAAATCTTAGGACAAATCTGTGGACGGCCAGACAGACGGACGGCCGGACAGACGTAATCGCCATAACATAGGTTTGCATAATGCTTTGCATGCGAACCAATAAATGAGCTCAGGAACTCGAAAAATGATAAGTGTATGTAATTACTAATGGTGCTAGGGGGTGGGGGTACAGGTTATTAGGTACCATTAGCTAGCTTTTGCCCCTCACTTGCTCCCCCCCCCACCCTCCAGAAAATTTTGTACAGGGGAAATGTTTTGTCCAGTCTATAGCTATGAGTCCTCCCCCCCTCCCTTTCCCTACCATAAGACAAAGCTCCCATCTCTTGCCACCCAGCATCAAAGTCGTGGTGCCGCCAAG
This sequence comes from Chiridota heheva, assembly GCA_020152595.1. Classification (NCBI taxonomy): domain Eukaryota; kingdom Metazoa; phylum Echinodermata; class Holothuroidea; order Apodida; family Chiridotidae; genus Chiridota; species Chiridota heheva. The sequence continues at coordinate 7,945 of JAIGNY010000080.1, read as the reverse complement.
CCTGTAGATAGGCTTAGGGGATTTGTAGAAATTACTGAATAAGCTTTTGAAAGCAAATTCCTCCATTAATAATAAGTATATACAGTACAATTTAAATATGTAAATATGATTTTTTTATCCTTAATCGCATCCTAAATAACAGAAAGTAAATGAATAGAAGTAAGAGAGTTGTCAGAATTTAAATCACAATTGACTTTGAAGAAGTACTGTACATGAAAAACAGGATCACCTTTATTATGGTACTGGGAAAACCCCCAACCTCACACCACCCCAACCCCACACCACAACAACTAACTAACAATATTGATGTGTTAGTTGTTTCTAAATCACACTGTACCTCCTTTAAGAAATATAGAAATAGAATTTCTATGGGTTTTTTTTTGTTTTTTTGGAGTGGGGGAGAAATATAATCTTTAACAAAATCTTAATAGAATAAAACATAATCTTCCCCTCAAGTTCCCTTACTACGTTCAAGCTCCTAATTCTTACTGTATGCAATACTTCCTTCACCTTACATATATCTCCATAGCCAATACAACCCATCAAGACAATTTGAAATAGCATCCAATTCCACTCTGAATGACTTCCAAGAATACAGGGAAAAGCAAAGCAAAAGAAGGACGTAAATTAAGATATCAAAACAAAAATTAAATTACCCACACTGTAAAAAATGCTAGGAAATACTTTACAGAATAATCCAGGGAGGCCAATCAATGGCTTATTTCCGATGGAGCTCATCAGGTGAAGTAAAGCTTAACAAACAATAAAAAGAACACTTTATAGGTATATGGGCAGGTGGAAACAATGTGAGCTTAAAGGAGACATACAGTCTGATACAATCATTATTTCATACAATAGAGGATAAAATTCTAAACCCAACAACCATTAACAGCAAGTCAACATCTTATTCCTATCTCAAAGCCATTCATGTTTTAAAGTTGACACACGAAGGCTGCCATTTTTTATTTTTTATTCTGTCTCAAAATCTTGTATATGATGACATAATTTCCCCAATAGGGACATGATATAAAAAAATTCTTTATAAATTTTGATTAAAGTTTTTATTCCAAACTGATGTGATATAAAGTGTTGATAATTGTTCATTGTAATGCACTTGTCAGTACTCACCCCTACCCCTACTAACCCCCGGCAGTGTCAGTCAAATGTGAGTCATTGACATCTAAAACAGTGACTCACATGTGCGTCAATGTATCAAATTGTCAGTCACCAGAGTGACTCTAAGGTGAGTCAATACACTTCAGACCAAAATTTGTACAGAGGTGAGTGACTTGGGGTAAGTCATTTTAGAAGAAATGTCAGTCATCCAAGTGACTGAGGGCTTAAAAATTTGGCCTGCAATTTTGAAGCAACAAATTAACCACATCATTTCACAAGATTAACTTTGCATCATTAACATTGAGGTATAAATAGTTCTATGCTCATACTTCATGTCGCCTTTCCCCAGCAGCAAAGACAAACAATGCCAGCATTGATTATGGTTACTACTTATATTACAAAGGATTGCCATCATATTCAGAGGTGTGTCACTAAAAATACCTGTAACACCAGTGGGAGTAGTTGTTATCTTAAAGGAGCCTTGGAGAGGTGAAACTGAATACAGTTTTGTGGTTGGGGAAACAAAGAAATATATAACTTTTTCTCCAATCCGCCCTGCTCCATTTGAGGGCCGGTTGAGATGATCCTGGTTTTAAGCAAAGCCATTTCTAATGGTACATGTTTTGGTCATTGTCCCTGACCCTTAAAAAAAAGAAGCTAGAAAACTTGAGATTATAAAGAAATACAAGGCATTCCATTATCCTGCTAGGTTGATGACATCATTTTCTGCATGTTTTAAAATAAAAATGGCAGGTCCTATAATACTATAAAGTAGCATTGAAGTTTTCAATAATTACAACCAAAAAGTATTAGATTGCTTCAGGAGGTATGAAACTTGGTCAGAAGATGTATTAATTAATTTTATCATATGAAATAAGGATTATGTCAGACTTTATGTCTCCTTTAAATGGATTAAAACAACAGCAAGAGGTTCCTTTAAAATTGGTTCAAAATTGTCCATTTTACAGCATATCGAAAACTAGATGGGAAAATCTCTGTTGACTTCTCTGTGCAAAGTTAACGATGATTTCAATTTTTTTTTTTTTTTTGAGTAGCTTTGGCTTTCCTATATAATTAGATTATCTTGTAGCTAGAAAGTTCAAAAACCTGATACGCTAGTTATCTAAGCGAAATTGTTTCCCAAAAGTAGAACAAAAAGGATAGGTTTTTGGCAAAATTGACTCAAAACTTTTGAACAACATGAGAAACGTGTAATCAGACTAGACAAATGTACGACTAATGTGAGGGTACTCATGAAATCGAAGATGAACAGATCCGCCGGCTATTTTAAAGAATCTATTTTTGTACCTGTTGCGCAAACATTTCCTTAGTTTTTTGTCTTTTCCTCAAACGTGCGTACCAGAAAAAAGCATGCAAGCGCAATCCACGCTCGTCTTTTCACTGTATGCTGTCAGACATAATCCGCCCGCCCAATCAATCATGCATGTTTGTAAAGATGCATTTCTGTGCATAACATTGCATGATATCGTTTTTAATGTACGTGAAAACAAAATGGGTCGGAATTCTCAAGCAAATTCAAGTTTCTTTTCAAGGTGAGATTGCATAAAACATATTGAAGTAAGAGAGTATGAATTTTCATGTACTGTATGTTGGCGTTTATGGTGATACTGCAATTTTAGCTGCCCTAAATTTTTAGGGGAGCTTTTTTTGAACACGTGTTAAATCCCATTAACTTATGCCTCAGCGTGCGTTGTTTATTTTTTAATGGCCGATTTACTACACCTAAAATCAGCAAACTTTGTGGAGTGAAGCTGATAAAGGTATAGTTACTGTATCTGTATCTGTAATCTGTAACAATACTGCATAACACTCCAGTGGTGGAGTCAAGCATGCAGGAACTGGTGTGCGCTTGTACTGTAGTTGGTGGTGTTAAATCTTTCTTGGTTGCGTTGCTGAGATGTTCCAGGACTTGATTCTTAAATAGCTTTGGAACCGTGTTGGTGAGTTCAAATGGAAGTAAATTCCAATCTTTAACTGTTCTTGGAAAGTAGCTGAATTTGTAGCAATCTTTGTTGGTCTGTAGGAGCTGATAAGCGTTGGGGTGTAGGTGCCGTGACGGACGATGGACCGGCTGCAGGAGGTCATCAATTGGCAGACTGAGTAAGCCCAGTCTAGCTTTGGGAAGGGTGTTAAGTCTATTTGCAGTTCTCCTGGTTTCAAGTAAGGACCAACCTAGTTGGTTTAACATTACAGACACACTACCATGCCTAGAATAGTCATTTACAACAAAACGAGCAGCCCTGCGTTGAACCTGTTCAAGCTTGTTTATGAGATCCTGTGAGTGCGGGTCCCACACAGAGGATGAGTATTCGAGTAGGGGGCGGACATAGTGTTAAATAAGCATTTGCTTTACTATGTTCAGGGCAGGAATACAGATTACGCTTGATAAAGCCAAGAGATCTACTAGCAGATGAGATGATGCGATTAATATGTTTGTTCCAAGATAAATTATTACATATGTCAATGCCTAGGTATGTGTGGTTATTTGTGTACTGAAGGATGTGACCACCCAGTTTATAAGAATATATTTTAGGCGGTCTAGAATGGGCAAGCCTTATTGAAAAATACTTATCAGGATTGAATTTAAGTTCGAACTGGTTTTGGATATCTCTATATATGTACTAATCAAAAACTTTAATACACTAAATACATTCTCTTGCAGTACATATTACACTGTAAAATGTGAAATATTTTGTGACTTTCTCATGTTGACTCACTGTCTTTTTGTCCTTCCCCCAAATTGGCTATATGGACAGTGAACGGCCGCTTTTAAAAAATATTATATCCCAGGTTTTGCTGTAGAAGGCAATTTGAGAACCAAAATTTGGGAAAGAAATATAAAGAAGTACATTAAAGAATTCTAGCTGCATATTCCTTTTCATATACATCAACACTTGTTCATGCTGAAATATCTTATGCATTTTGATTTGTCATAACTACAGTAGCTAGTACTGAGTAGTACTGTGATTAAAGATTGTTCTTCTCAAAATGTAATGCTCAAAAATAGGATTGATCATGTATTTCAAAAGTTAACTCTTCCCACTCTAAAATATGCTTTAGTAAAAGATTTACTGGTCTGCGGGAAAATAACTTCAAGGGGAAAATAGTACCTTTTTTCAACTCTTGAGCTAAGAACAAAAACAAACCTCTGTGCTTAATGTCTGTGAAGGGTTTGGCAAATCTGTGGAAAAAATTGGGTTACTAAAGTTGGTTACCTGGATTCGTGGTGGAACGCAGTCATACACTCATCCGGCTGAGGCACCTGGGAGCACAGGTGTTCCTAACGTTATGGCAACCTATATGCTTACACTATATATATAAAAAAAAGGTAGGACTCTTTCTAACGCGACTATCGAACCGTACAAAAAATTCCTTTTTTGACCTCTGCATGAATCTTAATTACACTTTTTACTCTACTCACATTTGCTGGAGACTCCTTCTTCGTGTATAAGCTACGGTATTTGTTAGTTTTTCTCTGATTAGATGTACAAGCGATAAATTTTCTGCCAAATTACCGGCAAGACAATCTATCCGTCAACAATTTGCTGCAAACTATAAGAAACGCGTTGCGATGGCGTCATGAAGAAGCGCTGCAATTACGTCATCGCAACGTTTCTTATAGTTTGCAGCAAATTGTTGGACTGATAGATTGTCTTGACCTTTCTTTATATATATATATATATATATATATATATATATATATATATATATATATATATAGTGTAAGCACATAGGTTGCCATAACGTTGGGAACACCTGTGCCTGGGAGTGGGAATATACTTCTAGGCCTACAGAGCTTTAGGGAAGACGTCTAGTCTAAGATTCCTCTGACAGCGGGTTGGGCATTTTGTTATCTACTCATATTATTGGGGAGGGGAAGGGGAGGCAGTCAGGAAAACATAAACGTTATGCCGAAGAGCTCTTGGTCAGTCAGAGTGAAGAATTTTGACGTATTTTTAGCACTAATTTATAAAGCAATACATCTAAATTGCAATTTGGTATGCACCACTGGTGTAAAAAGCAAGGTTTTCAAATTTCCTGGCGTAAATCTTTGTCATAAGGAAAACTAACTTTCCAGAGTGTGTGTGTGTGTCTGGGAGGAAGAGGCAGGGGGAGGGGAGGGGAGGGGGAGGGGGCATGACATGGATGGTGTAAAATTCAAAACAAAAGCAAATCTCAATCAACGCATTGATAAACACTGAAAATTATCATTTGTATCAACACCATCAGTGCTAGAGGAATCTCGATCAGGAAGAAGTCTAGGTAAGTAGGCCTAGTTATAAAAAAATATATGTCATTATCAATCATACTAACGTAATGTAATTACTTACTTTAAGTTACTGATACACACTGTGCAACAGGTCCAGTGCCATGAAATCAGATGAAAAGTTTATCTTTGACTACTTTTATTAAGGACAGTAGACCTGTGAAAATGGTTCGAAGTTACAATAATCAAAATAGCAAACTTTCCACAAAACAACACAATGGTTGGTACGACTTGTTTCACACTGGCTGAATATGTAAATTTGTAGATCATGCGGTGGAATTGTGTTTTAACAGAATTATTACTTGGCTGTGGAAGCTGTATTTCCGGTATGACAGTCCTTGACATGATAACTTTAACATTAACATTGAGCTACCAAAACTGTACTAAGCTCGGATCACACTTTTTGTTTACATGTAACACGTGATTTGTCCATCAGAGGTATCAGCTGTCAGCTATGGAATATGGAACGCCAAGTGGGCAAAAACTACTTGAAGAATAAGTAGGCGGTCGAATTTATGAAGCGATGAAAAACATTTACGAAAAACATTTAGGAAGCGTTGTTGAAAAATCATAGACGGTGAGAATTTCATCCAGCGATGTTTTGTTGGTGGTGTAACAAAATATCTCGCGTTGGTGAAAAACAGCAAACGTGGTCAGAATATTCGACGGTGGTATTAAATATGCAACGGCGATACAAGTCATCCGGCGGTTTTTCAAGCGTCGATAATTTATTCGAGTCGATCAAAACTTCGGTGGCGATCAAAACTTCGGTGGTGGTGAAAACTTCGATGGTGGTAAAAACGTCGGTGGTGGTGAAAATTTCGGTGATGGTGAAAACTTCGGTGGTGGTGGTGAAAACTTCGGTGGTGGTGGTGAAAACTTCGGTGGTGGTGGTGAAAACTTCGGAGGTGGTGGTAAAAACTTCGATGGTGGTGATACAAACTTCGGTGGTGGTGGTGAAAACTTCGGTGGTGGTGAAAATTTTGGTGGTGGTGAAAACTTTGGTGGTGGTGAAAACACGAGGCGTATATTTTCTATGTGCATCAATTAATAAAAAACCTAATATATATATATATATATATATATATATATATATATATATATATATATATATATATATATATATATATATATATATATATATATATATATATATAATATATATATATATATATATATATATATATATATATATATATATATATATATATATATATATATATATATATATATATATATATATATATATATATATATATATATATATATATATAGATACATACATATATATATATATACATACATACATATATACATACATACATACATACATACATACATACATACATACACATGAGGTGTCAGGAGCGGCAACACATTTTCGAGCTGGCACTTTTTACGCCAAGTCTAGTGGAATTATTACCAAAATTTTAAGTGTATTTCTTTCTTAAATCTATTTATTTACGAAATATTACTCATGTAATAAATGGATATTAGATCGTATTTGGTGTCGGGGTTAAATCTCCACCCTTTCGGCCGTGAGGGGGGTCGAAACAGCAACACATTTTCGAACTTACGTGCTAAGTCAATTTTAATTTTTAATTTTTTGAATTTAATTTCCTTCATTAAATTCATTTTTCTTTGAAAATTAGATATAGGCCCCTAGTCATTAAAAGGTGTTTTGGGCATAGATCTAAAGATCTGACTGGGTGTCGGGGTAAAATATCTACCCGTTGGGCCATGAGGCCCGTCGGGAGCGGCAACACATTTTCGAGCTAGCATCGGACTTACAGTAGGCCTAAAATTTAAAAAGACACGTACACCCGGTTGAAGATTCTGTCGGCTGCATTACATCCGCAATCGACAGAATCTTCAACCGGGTGTCTTTTTATAACGTCATAGCAGAGTAGACGCTTTTAGAACAATGACGTAATTTTTTTTATAATCATTTTCGTAATATTGAACAATGACAGAATGAACACTCGCGCGGCTTGTAAACACACGTGGGTCCGTGGTCAATTGCGAGACGACTACGGGAGGTGTAGGCTGAACTAAGTGAATTAGTGTAAAACGGAACAAATTACTCTCAGCCAAAGCGATGATAAAAGAGTCAAGTTCGGGGTCCTTTTTGAACCAGAATGTTATAGATTTGGGATATTTTGTGATGTTTTTAAAAAAGTACCATCTAATATCTCTCGGATGATGGTACTTTCGATAGGGGGTCACCAGCGGTTTTGGTCTTTTTTTCTTTTCTTAGGCCGATGTGAAGAGGTGTTGTACATAAGGACATTTGAATAATTCCATAGACGCCGTCAGTGTCCCCCTCCCCTAACTCACTATAATAATTGTCCTCCCCCTTCGCATTCAATATTGGCTATTGTTACTGTTTTTCCTGGAAATTTACGTTAAGAAAGGAATACATTTAACATTAAAAGGGAGGATAGGGGGTTACAATTCTCGGAAAAATATTAAAGAAACATGGCACTATAACATATGAAGTTCTCAAAAAGCTGAAGTGTTCTAGCCATTTTGTCCAAAATT
>JAIGNY010000079.1:67500-155522 GCA_020152595.1 Chiridota heheva | reverse complement strand
GATGATGTTGATTGCACCTTGGATGGTGCTGTTTGCACCTTAGATGGTGTTGTTTGCACCTTGAATGATGGTGTTGTTTGTAGCTTGGATGGTGTTGTTTGCAACTTGGATGGTGTTATTTGCACCTTTGGTGGTGATGTTTTTACCTTGGATGGTGTTGTTTTCACCTTGGATGGTGTTGTTTGCACCTTGGATGATATTGTTTGCACCTTGGATGATATTGTTTGTACCTTGCATGGTGTTGTTTGCACCTTGAATGGTGTTGTTTGCACCTTAGATGGTGTTGTTTGCACCTTGGATGGTGTTGTTTGTAGCATGGATGGTGTTGTTTGTAGCTTGGATGGTGTTGTTTGCACCTTGGATGGTGTTGTTTGCACCTTCAGTGGTGATGTTTTCACCTTGGATGGTGTTGTTTGTACCTTGAATGGTGTTGTTTGCACCTTGGATGGTGTTGTTTGCACCTTGGATGGTGTTGTTTGTACCTTGGATGGTGTTGTTTGCACCTTGGATGGTGCAGTTTGTAGCTTGGATGGTGTTGTTTGTAGCTTGGATGGTGTTGTTTGTACCTTGGATGGTGTTGTTTGTAGCTTGGATGGTGTTGTTTGCACCCTGGATGGTGTTGTTTGTACCTTGGATAGTGTTGTTTGTACCTTGGATGGTGTTGTTTGCGCCTTAGATGGTGTTGTTTGCATCTTTGACAGTGCTTTTTGCACCTTGGATGATGCTGTTCTAGATAAGGGTGTCTGCACTTCAGATGTTACCATCTGCTCTCTGGATGATGCTATCACCGGCTCTTGGGAGGTTAAAGTTGGTTCTTTAGATGCTGTTAATTGCATTTTAGGTGATGATGTTTCCACGCTTGGCACGCTTGGTGATTCTGATTGCAGAATGGTTAAAAATGATTGTGGTTTAGAAGATGGTGTGGACAACTTAGATTTTGCTAGTGGTCTGGATGAAGGTGTCTGGGATCTGGAGAAGGGTGTCTGTTGTCTTAGTGACATTGTTTGTACAGCAGAAAGTGGCCGTGACTGTGTAGCCTGAGACAGAACTTTGATGATATCTTCCATTTTCTCCTGTTTGGATCAAATGAAATGAAGGGCTATCAATAAAAATAAAAGAAAATCAGCCAAAAAAAATGGGATTGTTAAAATGCATTCCATTCTCTTAATCATACATCTTTTTAGAAATAACTACAAATCATAACAGTACCTTTTCTCATAATAAACGTTATCTCCAAACTTTTTTCATGTACAAGAACATTCGCAAAACAAGTTTTCAATGGTGAGATTATGTATACACTTTCATTCAACTTGAACAAGAATCTTTTATGAAATGAAGAAACAAAAAATATGATTGAGCAGGAGGTCAGACAGAACTTTGGCTAAAGTGCTTTGAAATCTATTAACCTGATGCAGAAATGCATTGTGGTTCCGATGCTAACTTTGAAGAATTGAACTTTTTGAGGTGTATTTCAAGTGTTGTGTTCTTACATGTATAGACCTTTTCAAACCGAATTTAGCCGAACATGAAACGTCAAAGTACTTTAACCAATCAAATGCTGGAGGAACTTTTCCTCTGTTTCCCAACCAATCAGGAGCAGGTTTGAGGAAAAACAAGCAGCAACACGAACGCGTATTTCCCTCATGTATACCGCACGTATGATACGTGCACTTGAAAACTTTTTTCATACGCTTGGCCCCATACCGTTCCCATACCGTGCGTGAATTGTGCAGACGGCCAAGATTCGTCCAGTATTTTATTGGTTAATAAGATTCCCCCAGTATACGATTTGTCCATTATAGACAAGTGAATCTGGGCCATGTGATATTATTTAAATAAATTATCCAGAAATTGCCAATTCAAATTTAAAAAGGGCTATACTTTAGTCATAAAACCAAAAATAGTGAAATATCTCATCAAAATGGGTTAAAAATTGACCATTTATAGCTTTATGTATTTTGGGGCAATAATATGTAAATTGTCATGTGATTATAGTGATGTATGACCGCACAGAATTTATATTTCTCATGTTATTCCCTTACTTTCAATGCCTCCAATAAAATTTTGGCAGGACTTGACTATATTGTCATTTCCAATGACTAATTGTTAAGAACAAAATTTAAAGCATTTACAAAAATATCTTGAGCTGTCTGCCCTGTTATACATCACAAAAAGAACATATATCAAAATTGCTTAAAAACTATAACAGACATAAACTTGGCAACTGAAAGAGCTAGTTCCAAAATTCAAAGACAGTTTTATCCAGAATTTGGAGCTCTTTGTGAATGCTTTACTTGTCCATAGGCCTTTAAATATTTATAAAAAAAGAAGTAAACAAAATAATCAATTGTCCTTTTTTGATGCGGAAAGTAGTTGAACGAACTGTACCTCAGCAAGTCTATAATACACCGTCCAGCCGTGACAATTTTTACCGATGGTGAAGTACTCTGAGGCATGTTGCAAACAAAACACTCGATCCTCTCTCTCATTCATAACCTGTCAACGAAAGAAGAACATAAGTGTTCATACAAAAGCATATGACACTTATAATGTTATGTAAAACAATCATTACAGGTGTAGGGAACACTTAATCTTAAAATTGTATGTTTAAAAAAAAAAACATTACAGGTGTAGGGAACACTTAATCTCAAAAAAATAATGTTTAAAAAAAACATTACAGGAGTAGGGAACAGTTAATCTCAAAATTGTAAGGTTTAAAAGAATCATTACAGGTGTAGGAAACACTTAATCTCATAATGGTATGTTTAAACAAGAACAATCAGAAGGACAGTATGCTTGACTATTTAAAGCTAGTATAGAGAATGGGCTTATAGAGGGAAGTATGTACAGAAATAGGGTAGCAGGTGCAGATGATTTCAAATTACTTGAGCTTTGAAAGATGCACTTACATTTTTAAATACTTTGTTAATTTTTACAACATTGGACTACAAGCTTCAAAATATCTTTGATTTTTCCCAGATATTTTAAGACAAAAAGCTCAAGGTTACCTCACCCAGTAACTCAGAAAACATGTAAAGGCTAGTAGTCTTTATAACTACAACACCTCTTTTAGCTCTATCAATTGAATAACAAAGAAAGGAGAGGCCCTGACTTGCCAATGTTAATGAAAGAAAGTCATTAAGCCCTCTTTCCAACCTGTACCCTCCCCAACCCCTACACATTCCCAGAACTACATCCTGGATTGTAATACAATTTCCAATTCAAGAAAATATGTGTGAGTGGAGCAAATTCAAGCAGCATGAATAATGTACAATAACATTAAAGCAAAATGATGCAAAACAATATTGCTTAACGTATGACAAACTAGACATTAAAAATGATACAAATCCCCTCAACGCTAATAATGCATATTCCAGACGTGTCCCACATTTCATCCCAACCTGTCCCAAATCTCATCCCATGCCTATACTCCATGCAATCACACCTGAAAACCAGATACTGAATGTCATTCCAGAACTTGCATGACCCACACGCCATCACACCTAAAATCCAGATGACACCCCACCAGATGCCATTCTGCCCTGTCCCACGTCTTGACACACCCTGTTCCACATGCCACCCACCCTGTTCCAAATGTCAACCTATTCTGTTCCAAATGCCAACCCACCCTGTTCTACATGCCGATCCACCCTGTCTAACATACCAACACATCCTGACCAACATCCCACCCCACCCTACCCTACATACAATTCCACCACATGAAATCTCACCCTCATCCTAATTCCTTTAGTTACTTTATCATCTCGTCATCTTCTACCCCACATTCTGCTTATTGTTTATAGTTCCCGAACCTAATCTAATTTAACATTATTTAGAAACGAGGAAACTTTTACTTCCTTCTTTATTCATGGAAAGACAAACATTTAGATTGCAATTCATGTCAGGAATGTCAATATCATAACAAAACTAGAATTGTGAAGTTAGTAAGTCACGAACCATATATTTTTGATCTCATTTTGCAGCAGTCTATTGTTATGCAAATAACCTAATTGATATGCACACACTACCTCACCATTATGTATGAACAATGCTCTTCACATATACTGTATGATCATTTGTTTAAGAAAAATCATCAAACCCACTTTAATTCAAGAGATACCACATATACATTGCTATGCAAATAGGCTAATTAATATGCACACACAACCCCACAATCATGCTCAACTGAACAGTACCAATGCCCTCTACCACTGAACCAAAAACCAAGTAATTATCTCAGGTTAAATATTGTATGCAAAAGTCTATAACCTAATTAATATGCACATTACACCTTACCAATAAGTGTAGAAAATGCTCTTCACATTATGATCATTTGTGTAAACAAAATCCCCACACCCACTTTAATTTAAGAGATATCATATGATACAAATATTTTCATTGTTATGCAAATAAGCTAATTAGTATGCACACACAACCCCCAAATCTTTATGATCAACTGATCAGTACCAATGCCATCTACAAATGTATAAAGTTATTATTTCAGGTTAATTATTTTGTACACAAGTCTATTGTTATGCAAATAACCTAACTTAATATGCACACTACACCTCACCAATGAGTGTAGACAATGCTCTTCACATATATGATCATGTTTTAACAAAATCCCCACACCCACTTTTAATTTAAGAGATATCATAGACACAAATATTTTTATTGTTATGCAAATAAGCAAATTAGTATGCACATACAACCCCAAATCATGCTCATTTGAAAATTTCCCATGTCTCCTACCCCTGTACCAAGTTATTATCTCAGGTTAAATATCTTATGCATAAGTCTATTGTTATGCAAATAACCTAATTATTAAGCCCATCACACCTCACCATTAATTGTGAACAAAGCTCTTCACATATATAAACACTTGTAAGAACAAAATCCTCACTCCCACTCTAATTCAACAGATATAGTTACAAATCTTTTAATTGTTTTGCATATAAGCAAATCAGTATGCACACACAACCGCCAATCATGCTCATTTGAACAGTATTCATGTCCTCTACACCTGTACAAAGTTATCATCTCAGGTTAAATATCTTATGCGAAAGTCTAGTGTTATGCAAATAATCTAATTACTATGAACATTACATCTCACCATTAAGTGTGAACAATGCTTTTCACATATATGATCATTTATGTAAACAAAATCCCCACTCCCACTTTAATTCAAGACATATCATAGATACAAATATTTCCATTGTTATGCAAATAACCTAATTAAAATGTACACACAACACCCCCCTCCCCAGTCATGCTCATTTGAACAGTACCCATGTCCTCTACCCCTGTGCCAAGTTACATGAATGTACACCATTCATAACTTAGTTATGTGCTCATTTTCAACATTTTGTAGGAAAGACTATTATTATGCATATAACCTTATTAATATGCACACTTCACCAGTTCACCTCCCCAGTAAGTGTAGACAATGCTCTTCACATATATGATCATTTGTGCAGACAAAATCCCCATATCCACCTTAATCTAAGAGATACAAACAATAAAATAAAATTGTTATGCAAATAAGCTAATTAATATGCACACACAGCCCACCAATCATGTTCATTTGAACAGTACCCTATCCTCTACCCCTATGCCAAGTTACATGAATGTAAACCATTCATAAGCTCTGAAAATTTTAACAAAAACTCTAACTAAAAAACTTTTGACCAAATTTTTTTAAAAACTTTAACCAGACTAATTATTTTCATTGTTATGCAATTAAGCTAATTAGTAAGCACACACAAGCCCCGAATCATGCTCATTTGAATAGCACCCATTCTCTACCCCTATGCCAAGTTACATGAATGTACACTATTCATAACTTATGAAAACTATAACCAAACACTGTAACCAAAACTTTAACCAGACGCCGACGCCGGGGAAGTAAAATAGCTCCACTATTCTTTGAATTGTCAAGCTAAAAAATCATTACAGGTGTAGGGAACACTAAATTTCATAATGATATGTTTAAAAAAAATCATTGCCCATGTAGGACACACTTAATCTCATAATGGTGTTTAAAAAAATCATTACAGGTGTAGCGGACACTATATCTCTTAGTTTAAACTAGAACGGTAAATACCGTCATGGTTTACATGCCCATGCAAATTGCCACCAATATCCATATGACCCGGCTAATTATAAAAATGGCATCTCACATTAAGTCCCACATGGCATCCCATGTCCCATATAGCATCCCACCTCATGTCCCACATGACATCCCATCCCATCCCTTGTCCCACATGGCATTCCACCATACAGTATGCCTCACATGGCATTTCACTGTATGTCTCACATGGCACTCCACCATATGTCCCACATGGCATCCCACCCTATATCCCACATGGCATCCCACCCTATGACCCACATGGCATCCTACCCTATGTCCCACATGGATCCCATCCTACATGTCCCACATTAATCCAACCATATGTACCACATGACATCCCTCCTTATGTCCCACATGGCATCCCTCCTTATGTCCCACATAGCATCCCTCCCCGTGTCCCACGTAGCATTTCTCCCTATGTCCCCCATGGCATCCCACCATATGTCCCGCATCAGTGGCTTCTCACCTGATGTCCCACATTAGATCCCACCATATTTTCCACATGGTATCCCTCCCAATGTCCTAATGACATCCTATTTTATGTACCTTATGTCCAACATAGCCTCCTACCCTATGTCACACATGGCATCCCAACCTACGTCACATTCTGTGTTACTCGTGGCATTCTACCTCATGTCCCACATGGCATCCCATCCCATGTCCCACATGACATCCCATCCCATGGCATTCCACCCTATGTCCTGCATGGCATTCTACCATATATCCTACATGGCATTTCACCCTGTTCCACATGGCATTTTATGGCATTCCATCCTGTTCCACATGGCATCCCACTCCATGTCCCACATAAAATCCCACCCCATGTCCCACATGGCACCCCACCTCATGTCCCAAATGACATCCCATCCCATGGCATTCCACCCTATGTCCTGCATGGCATTCTACCATATATCCTACATGGCATTTCACCCTGTTCCACATGGCATTTTATGGCATTCCATCCTGTTCCACATGGCATCCCACTCCATGTCCCACATAAAATCCCACCCCATGTCCCACATGGCACCCCACCTCATGTCCCATATGACATCCCAAAGGCTCCATAAGAAGTCTCATCACAGTCCCTGATTGAGCATACTATGTGTGAAAGTGTCAGTTCAGATAATAACTTATATGTAAATGACTTGTTGAATAAGAAAAAAGGGCAGTCAAATAATTATGCCTGATATAGCACTTGGTGTATAACCATGTTCCCCATCTTAAAAAATTTATGTATAAAAAATCATTACAGGTGTAGGGAACACTTAATATCAAAATTGTTTGTTAAAAAAAATCATTACAGGTGTAGGAAACACTTAATCTCATAATGGCATGTTAAAAAATCATTACGGATGTAGGGAACACTAAATCTTATAATGTTATGTTTACAAAATTCATTACAGGTGTAGGGAACACTAATCTCATGTTTAAAAAAAAAAAAATCATTACAGCTTTAAATAAAAAGTCTAAAAATCTAAAAATCATAAACAAATCAACAAAGGCCATCTAAATCAGATAGAAGTTGACCCTTTACCAGCTGTTTGATTTTCACACCTTTAGAAATTATCCACACAAAAAAACTCTAGTAAATATAAAAACTTATGATGTTAGTTGAACAGTTCTCCATATTCTTATGCATATTCATTGCCTTTCATAGAACATTCTTATGAATTTTCATATGCATTTATATAACAAATCTTATTTCATTTCATTCATTTTATTTTTTCCAGATTCTTTAATATACATCAAAATATTTACATAATATAGATTAACCCTTACTCTACCATAGCATTTGAGATTACGAGTGTTATTTTAGGGAGCTTTTTTTCTACTGTAATAAGTTAATGTTATATGAAAGCTAAGACTTTAAACTTCACGTTGGTTTGCATAATTATCTGGTCAAACATGCAAATTTATGCAAATGAGGTCATTAATTCAGATTATTAATGTCCTAAAACTGCTATATTTGTGATATTCTGCTTTCTTGTGGCTAAAAAAAAAAAAAAAAAATATTAATAGAAATTATGAATAGTTGAAAAAAGGGCCTTTCATTTAATAGCACTTTTGATTTTTTTGAGGGGAACAAAAAATCTTTTATGCCAAATTGAATTATTTTTACCTTTTTGACCTAAAAATTGACCTCTGATTTTGCCAATGATCTATCTGATAAGATTTGGCACTATAATTTCCTATAAACATGCATTGCTCCTTTCTATGATGCACAAAACTAATATAATATAAAAAGAAACTGTTTACACCAATATTTCAATGAAAATGTTATGCAAAGGATATGTAAATTAGCTAATTTACCTCATTTATTATGCACGGGCTTGAAATTTTCAGTTTATGAGTCAATTTAACCATTGAAAGCTTTGAAAATACTAATATTTATTCAGGTTATGCTCTATGTCTTGTAGAAACTTACTTTTCTTGATTCCTATAGGAATCATGCTGACATTGCCAAACTTGATATCCCACAGTGACAGTTGGTATTGCTTATGAATGTCAACAAATTTGTACAAATACAGGAAAATCCCTAAGAGAAATACAATTTCAACTGTTTTTAAGGAAATACAGGGGTTTGAGGTTCTGGCTAATTCATATTGGTACAGGACCAGGGGTAATGCCATCCCCAAAAAATATGGCCCCCTTTAAGGATCCAAATTGCTTCAAAAAAAAAAAAATCCCCTACATGAGACTACTTGGCCCCCACGATGGGTCTCTCGAATTATTTATCCCTTTTTAACCATTTTTTTTCCCTTTTTCTTTTCTTAGAAAATGCAAGGAGACTGCATTATACTATTTCACTTACCCCTAAAATTACCATAATTTATTCCACCCTTTGAAAAAGTGACAAAATAATGAGCATTCCAAATACAGGTACATTGTTAAGGTAAGGATGAATTTATACTTACCACTGAGAAATAACAAAACTGATTGCAAGAATTGCACTGTGGAAACTGGTCCTCATTCTTGGGTCCACTTCTACCAGGAGACCTGGACCCTCTGGCTGGGCTACCCCTCCCTGGACTAGCTCTACTGGGACTTCCCCTTCCTGGACTTATTCTGCTTGGTCCATTTACTGAGATTCTATCTGCTAAAGCCATTAGCCTTGCACCACTGTTTTGCAGCTTTTTACGAAGAAAAAGCTCATGTTTTCTGAAACAAGAGAGAAAATTTAACCTTATAGTAGGTAAAGTTGCAAGGTGTGTTAGCAATTTTACATTGAAGTCTGTATTAAGAAAAGTTTTACTTTAAAATAAATAAAAATATACATATATTCAAAAATATTTTTCAGAAAACATGACATTATACATATTAAACAATACAGTCAACAGATATGATGAAGGTTGTGCCCTTTGCAATGAACAGTTTATTCAAAAAATAAAAGTAATTTAAAATCCTGCTCCTTCTCCAGTGCTGAATGTTACAACAAAGGAAAATAATAATATCTGCTTAAAACCAGTTGTAGATTGGATAGGCGCATATTATTTTTCAGAGGAAACGTTGGAAAATGATGGCACACTCAGTGAGTGTTATTGCAATGGATATGAGAGTTATGTGTTTGTGCTATGTTGTGGCTCTGGGTGGTTCGGCAAATTCATCGATAGACTTACCTGTTTTCACGAAAGACGGGTAGAATTCTCTCTACCAACCCTTGAGATGCCCGTTTACCTTGCAGGATGTGTTGAATGAGCACATGCAGCAGGTGTTCAAAAGAAAAGGGAATCGATTGATACAACTTTTTTGAGATCTGGCGAAAGATGAAGAATGATTCCAATTAATTCTTGCATGTATGTCTGATTGATTACTTAGTGATGCTTGTTGGCATGTTGACAGCAACATTCATATTGTGTCAGAGATGTCACAATGCTTCAAAGGGTCAAAAGATGCTTTCAGAGAGAGAGGCTAAATTGAAAGGTGCCATGCCAAGTGTTAGAGTTCAAAGCATCCTATGGGAACGGGGGAGTTTTGACAAAACGTAGGAATGGGGGTCAAAGGGTTCATCCAAGGGTTTACAAAAAAATCAACCAATACTGAATCAGTTCACAATTTGGAAAAATATACACCACGGAAAAATATACACCACAAAAAGAAAAAATTCAACCTCTGTTCTAGTATTTCACTATGCACTGCTATTACTTTATGCAAAGAATGAAGCACTTAGAATGCATGCAAAGTGAAAACCAGGTAATACAGTTTAGGTCCATTATTTAAAATAAGGTTCCGTTCTACACATATTTTAGATCTCTGTTAGCAGTGTAGAAATTTTGTAGTGAATTACAAAATAAAATCACAAATTATGCAAAAACCAAGTTCAAATCAAGACTGGCACCACCATGATTAGCACTATATTAGATCACATAAGACTAAATCACACAAAAATCATGAAGAGATTCTGTCAACTTAAGGTTAAAAAAAAAAAAAAAACACCCACCAATCGATACTTACTTGAAATGCCTGCATGCCCCGTTGGAGCCAGTGAGAGGTGGCATATGGAAAGCACTGCGAGATATGGAAGCCACAGCTTATGGAAGACGTTGCGGCTCCATACCATTGCACTATGATTTCACCCGGATTCTGGATAGCTTTGTAAACTGTGCCCACCCCACCACGATCTTGCAGCAAAGAAGGAGGCAGCTGGGAGGAACAAGGAGACAGAACAAAAATACAATACATCTGATCTTTATTAGATGGTAAGTGCAGGCATGTGACAAGCAAGTTGTCAAATATAAACTCAAAAATTACTGTTGATTCACTGATACTGCAAGCAGAAATAAGTGATACAAAACACTTAAATTATTCAGAGCTAATTTGAAACAACACCTGCTCAATAATATACCAGAGTAATTTATTGTAATTTCTTTTTTGTATTGTAACTTTCTATTGCATTTATTCATTTCATTTTCTATTATTATTATAATTATTATTATTATTTTAGGGGTGGTCTAACTCGACAAGTATTTGTTTACTTTTTCAGATCTCCTTTCATTCCTGCTAAAATGTGAACTGTTATATGTCAATCATATGTAAATATTGTAATCATCATATATATATATATACATACATACATACATACATACATACATACACACACACATGCATGCATGCATATATACATACATACATACATACATACATACATACATACATACATACCTAGATTCAACCATAAGGCAAAACGTTTTGCTAAAACATTCAACTCCAAGGGGAAAACATTTGTTGTGGGGAAATTTTCACTTTCTCCTTAAATGTTTTTGCAAAAATTTCTAAGCATATTTTTATTGTCAGAAATGGTCTTATATTTTTCTCCATGCTCTAAAACATAGGTTAGGGTTGGTTTTAGGGTTAGGTTTAAGGGTTACTTAAAAAAAAAAGAGGAAATTTTAGTGTGCAAGTCAATGGAGGTTTTGCCTTATGGTCGAATCTAGGTGATATATATATATATATATGTCGCTAGAATAAGACTCGCTTTGTCTGTCAATGATATCTGCATGTAACATCATTCAAGCTACCTACACCACATATATGACGAGTCCAATGTATGGCATGCTGTATACGTTCAGAGCAAATTACAGAACAGTGTGCAAGTTTATCTTGAGTTTAAATGTTAATGTAAGCCAGAAAAATGTGCTATGCCTGACCACTTCTGAACAAAATTGCCTACCAATGTGATGCGCCGAATAATTTTTGCTTTCATGAATCATGATGACATATGGCCAAATAACTTGAAATGCGAGGAGAATCAACAACAACAAAACAACAAATACAAAATCTCTGGAGAAAAAACACAACCAAGAAATTCCACTAATTTAGAGAAACAGCTCATCCTGACACTCCCACTCGCCATCTACGCTCTAGTTCCAAGTTATCACTCGTACCTCCTTCTGTTTCTACAAAGTCATTTGGTCATCGTTCGTTTTAATCTTCAGCTGCTTTTTTCTGGAACAATTTACCAACACATATCAAAGAGGCTCAAACTATAACAAACTTTAAATCATTGTTAAAAACACATCTTTTCTTACTTCTATAAGTTGTTTCCCTATTTTTCCTCTCTTTTATTTCATTTGTTTTTTTAACGCAAGGAGACTTTAGTGTGTGTTGCGCTTGATAAGAACTGTATATTATCATTATTATTATTACCCCTGTATAGGAAGAAAATAAACAAACCATATAAATGAAAGACTGGTCATGAAGGCAGGAGTGGCGTTTGGTCTTGATTTCTGCAGCATGATTTTGAAGAACCATTTCAAGTGCCTGAGTCTGGCTCTCTGGAATGCTATACCTAGAACCAGAGAAAACACCGAAATGTGCTCAAAGCCTCTCTATTTCTGAAAAAATATTCTTTAAAAACAACATCTGCAAAATAAAAGAGTGTTCCTCCCACCAAAGACATGGCTATGGCCTGTGTGATCACATTTCCTTCAATGTTGATCACATAAATCAAAAACTTTCTTTTTGCATTCCAGAATTTCATTACAGGAAAAGATGGTCAAATATCATGTAACTTTGAAAAGATGGTCAAATATCATGTAACTTGAAAAGATGGCCATATATTAGGTAACTTTGAAAAGTTGGTCAAATATCATGTAACTTTGAAAAGATGGTCAAATATCATGTAACTTTGAAAAGTTGGTCAAATATCATGTAACTTTGAAAAGATGGTCAAATATCATGTAACTTTGAAAAGATGGTCAAATATCATGTAACTTTGAAATGATGGTCAAATATCATGTAACTTTGAAAAGTTGGTCAAATATCATGTAACTTTGAAAAGTTGGTCAAATATCATGTAACTTTGAAAAGATGGTCAAATATCATGTAACTTTGAAAAGATGGTCAAATATCATGTAACTTTGAAATGATGGTCAAATATCATGTAACTTTGAAAAGTTGGTCAAATATCATGTAACTTTGAAAAGATGGTCAAATATCATGTAACTTTGAAAAGATGGTCAAATATCATGTAACTTTGAAAAGATGGTCAAATATCATGTAACTTTGAAATGATGGTCAAATATCATGAACTTTGAAAAGTTGGTCAAATATCATGTAACTTTGAAAAGATGGTCAAATATCATGTAACTTTGAAAAGATGGTCAAATATCATGTAACTTTGAAAAGTTGGTCAAATATCATGTAACTTTGAAAAGATGGTCAAATATCATGTAACTTTAAAAAGATGGTCAAATATCATGTAACTTTGTCAAATATTGGTCAACATTTGGTAAAAAATTAAATAATAACCAACATTCTTTTCTATTAAAAATTTGTTGTAATGAATCTTTCTCATAAATTGGGTTATCTACACATGATAACCCTTCTTCCTCCCCACCCCCCTCCCAAAAAATAAAGGTTAGTCCTCATCATATCCCTGGTTAATACTGTACATACTGGTATTGTCTAAACAACTTTTGTTTACATTCAATTTTTGTTTCAGCCTTAAACATTATACAAGGCTATAAAGTAAGATAATGAAGAGTAAAATCCAATTTCTATACACATTCTGAACTCCCCAAGCATGACTATTGAATAGAGGTCTCCTATCTCTGATAGATTATAAGTATATATGCCTCCTCAGCTAGTGCAAACTAAGAAAATCAACCCAATACTTTAAACAATATGTAAAGCTATGCAGTCCACAAATCCCCACAAACAACACCACAATCCTACATCACTACACCAGTCCCTACTCACGTCTCAACACACACCCACTGCTATTAAATTAATTAGGGGATAAATGCCAGGGTGGCCGGTCTTAGTTTGAGCGAACCGAGGCGATAGCCGAGGTCCGCTGGTTCTACGATGACGTCATCCGTGGTCTCAAATGCCACTTGAGACACGTGGTCTCAAATGCCATTTGAGACACGTGGTCTCAAATGCCATTTGAGACCGGCCAACCTTGCTTTTATCCCCATTCATGAATATCTAATCTTTTAGGTAAAAATATAGAAAAAAAAGGTAATTTATTTTGATCACTTTTCATATTCTCCTAACACTCATTGTGATGTCATTTACTTAAACATTTCTTCATTATTTGTTGCGATGACTAACTAACCAGTCGAAGATCTGACCGTATGGATTAAAGTTGCTCGCCAAATTTAATGAAACAAAACACATGTTTGTTCTCAAACATCTTTTTCATATTACTTCCGTACGACAGCAAGAAGCTGTTCGTTGTTTTCGTACAGTAATAAAGAAATACAGTACATCAAAATGGGCAGGTCATAGGTTATCAAGTTTTGACAGACAGTAAAACTGAATATCAAAACCAGCTAGCAGTGGCACTTTGAATATTTAAACAAAGTTGGAAAACAAGGTCTTGGAAAAGTATAAACTGCCACAGGTGAATTAGGGATCAAGGTTAGACTCAAATAATAAACGTAAATTTATTCTTATGCTTCTTTTAGAGAAATTTATCAAGTTTGTGAATGTCGAATTTAGGTTAAATTGGGCTGCTCCTTTGTTTTGTGACCAAAATAGGCTAGGCTAACATTCTGTTACATTTACACTTACACAGACACACAGCAGACTATCAGACTGTATTAAAATACAATGCATAGTGTTACATATCTACAATTTGAGGTATTTTGAAAATAGTGTCAGTAAACGTTACAGCATTTATTCACTTGGGGGCCAACTATTGACTTTGCAAGGCTTTCAAAATTCTGTTCTGGTCAGTAGAGGAAGGGTGCTTTCAAAATTCTGTTCTGGTCAGTAGAGGAAGGGTGCTCTTAAAATTCTGTTCTGGTCAGTAAAGGAAGGGTGGCAAATAATTTAATAATCCTCATTTCAATTTTTATCAATTGATTAGGAACGGTTGCTATAAAAGATTGTTCTTCAATTAAAGCCGGAGCTGTTGATTGAGACTCATGAGAGTCGTGATTGTTGTGGCTAGAATTTTGTGCTTGGATTATTTTTCTCATTTCTTTGCATATCATTGGATATACTATTCATTATTTTGACAATGTAGGCCAATATTTTTCCAAGGGGCACATATGCACTGCCATACAGGTCAGTCTGGTCTTGAACGTATTCAAGACTATCGATTAGCCAAGCAGAGTAATTTCAAATTAGGCTAGGATGTAGGAGTAGGATGTGACTGCAGCAGATCTAAAATTATGCCATTTGAGACCTAGGGCGATGTACATTTATCATGCTTAGTAAGGGTATTAATATATGGAAAGTGTTGATCATCAATCATCATTCCTCTATCGTACATCTTACTGGTCTCGAATGTATTCCAGACCACCTATTAGCCAATCAGAAAGCTAGAAACTTAAT
Source organism: Chiridota heheva (assembly GCA_020152595.1). Taxonomy (NCBI): domain Eukaryota; kingdom Metazoa; phylum Echinodermata; class Holothuroidea; order Apodida; family Chiridotidae; genus Chiridota; species Chiridota heheva. Next base: position 140,107 of record JAIGNY010000079.1, on the reverse strand, counting down.
TCACTATTTATGAATTTATAATAAGTGTCATTCCGATTCAACTTACCATATTTTACGGTTTCCTGAGTGTATATATTCCATCAATACATTTAAACTATGAAGTTTGTAAAATGGTGAAATGTTGGTCACCTTTTTATTTTCTGGAAATATCGAACTCTTGTAAAATATTGGTATAAAGTAAAATCTGATTACTTTTTTTTTGCTATTTAGAAATGTTTCTTAAGAAGATTTAGTCAAACTTAAATTGAGTCATCTGCACTAGATAGTCATTCTTTCCTCCCACCCCTCCCCCCAACCTCCCTCCAAAAAAGAAGTCCAGATCACATCCCTGGTTATCACATACGGTTGTAAAAGGCTTCCAAGATAACTAGGACAATGAGTAAAATTCTAATTCCTATACACTGCCTATACTCCTTAAGTGTAATCGGCTAGGGGTCTCCCAGCTCTGATTCTGTAGAAATAAGTATCTTACAACGCCTTAGCCAGTGCAAAAAAGTAAAACAACCCGCCCATTTAAAAATCTGTAAAGCTGGGAAGTCCACACATCTCCAGAAAAACAATCCTCCCTTATATCCTTTCCTATGCAAATGGTCTCCATACCCACTATTCTTAAATCAATTCATAAAAAGTGGCATTCCAATTCAACTCACCATATTTTAGGGTTCCCTGAGTGTAGATATTCCACGCCCACCATAGCTTGATGATTGATCCTCCATGGCTCTGTGCTATACACCGTACCAAACTTTAATTTGAACATTCTCTGTTGGATGGATGAGGGCAGCATACTTAAAAGATTCTCACTGTCTTCCCAAACACCGGAAATGCAATTTGAATTTCTATGATAAAAGTTTGAAGTGAAATGGAAGTTTAAATCAGGTTTTTACATCCCTTCTTCTCTTTCATAAAGATAGAAAATACAAAAAAGTGTATAACTCTCTACTCAACTTGTTTCAGTTTTCAAACTAAAACCCCTTCAACCAAGAAATTCCCTGAACATGTCAACTCAAATCTGCTCACCTTGTTTTAATGGAGGTAATTTGGATATGTGTAGAATAAAACTTTTAATTCACATGACTACACTTGTCTATAATACTTAATGCCTACTTTGTAGTCTATCAATTGACTGGAGAATGATAGGATATCCGAAGACCATCTAACAGTCTTTCACACATACGGGCAAGGGATACCTTTATATTCTGGACAAGACTTGAAAGGATAGCATACTGATTTAATTTCCCACGTATGACAGGTCAAACCTGATGAAAGCCAATTCTATGCATATTCCAACCTGAACATTTGTATGCAACCCTTTCCTGTACTTTTAAGTACAGAAGCCAAGAAAATACGTACCTGTCTGCTACTGCCAATCCAACCTCTGCCCTTTGTACAGCAATGTACCTGTCAGCTTCATTCACTATCCTCCAGTAATCTTTCTGTTAAATAGATGATTTAAAACAATCTTTTTCATGTGTATAAATCATCTTAACTTATAAAATACACCATCTTTTGGTAGGGTGCGGTGAGTTCATACACACTTACCTCTTTCCAAACCACATTGTAATTTACCTTCCCTAAACTGTTTTGTATCAATTACTTTTGCTGCATGACTTTCATTCTCTCCCAAAGATGGGTGAACCTAATGCTGTGCAACCATTCAAAGCAACAAGACTTAACAACACCTGTGTATCTTTTTTAAGTTGAAAAAACAGTTCACTGCCATACTCCAAACAAACCATCTTGCTGGGGGTTGAAATGTTTTTTTTCTTCCAAGAGACAGAAATTAATGATGAGATACTGGAAAGGGGTGGGTCATTAGCAACATAAGCATATTGAAATTCTCCATCCCTAAGGAAAGGCTCACAATTCCAACTGCCCAGACATGGCCAGTAATGTCATGCTTCAGTGCATATACACAAAAGTGTATAGTATAGTTTGTATGTAATACAGTTTGTTCATCACTGTTCATTTGAAATATCCCATACCTCATAATTTGTTAATACTAACTCATAGTAGGCTAAAGGTGAGATTCCTTGAAAACCCTAACCCAAGGAACAGGGGCATTCTTCCACCCGGTAATGAAGAAATAATAAGCAAACAAGCTACGCGTAACATAAGGAATTCATGCCATGCCTCTGCCTGGAAGCTTCGTTGAAGGCTTTGTTTCTATTCTGAGAGTTAGTTATTCACTTTTTATTTTTATGTTTTTAATTTAAAAATACCTAAATTTGCTTCCATTTTTACTGAAATTATTTGCCCTCAATTGTGATGGCCTCATAGGATTGGATCTTATACAGCAAAAATGCAACAATAACCAATTCCCAGGGACCAACCACAGAGGGCTTTGTTTAAGCTTATAAGGTAACACAAGCACTCTGTAACATTTTTGGGATGGCACCTTACCTCAACATCAGCAGGAGTGTTGTCCTCTCCAGCTCTGATCATCTCGTTCAGCACTGCAGCTCTCTGTTTGAATTGCTCAAGGTTGGTCACGTGACCAATTCGCTTGACCTCAGATTCATTCACTTTCATTGGACTTACATCAGCTTGACCTTCAAAGAAAACAAGTCAATTAAATTAAGATTTGCATTTTTAACTAAGAGACTAATAACCATCTCCATCTCCAAATATACAATGAAACCCTATAAAAAATATATATATATATATTGGCCAGACCCAAAAGATAATAGTACAGTGAAAACAAGATGGCAATCCATGGAGTTGCTGACCTTATCGCCTCTGCCATATATAATTGTCAAATGATAAAATGTTTTTCCAGGAAATATTACATACTATGGATCATTTCATATCAATTACTTGACCTCCGATGTTTAACCTTTAAATGACATTATATGTGAGACACAACACTACATCCCCTTCTACCAACCCAGCAAGTAACATTGATTTGACCTCTAACCTATAAGCGACAGGTTACATCTTTTCCGAGACACTTTTCATCATCGTTCATCAACCCACCAAGTAACAACCCAATTGCACTTGCGATATTTGCATAACAGGCAACCAAGCAAAATTTACTATCTTAAATCAATTATTTGACCTCTGACCTTTAAATGACCTGTCCCAAATTATGCGGTAAATACCCTGCATCACCTTCCACCAACCCACCAGTACCAACCCAATATCACTTATGGTTATCCCAGGAAGTGCATTACAACATTTACCATTTCAAAATAAATTATTTCACCTCTAACCTTTAAATGACCTTTCCCATTATGTGTGAGACATAATTTTGCATCACCCTCCACCAACCCACCAAGTAACGAACTGGACACTGACCCATCAAGGATCAATAAAATATCAACTACGTTTTTCCAACGAAATTCAGCACAAAATTGACCATTATCTGACCTTTGACCTTAAAGTGACGTCACATTATTTCTGAGACACATCTTACATCAACCTTCATCAACCCACGAAGTAACAACTGAATTACACTTACGTTTTTTCAATAACATACGACCGACCAAAATTTACCATTTTAATTTAACTATTTGACTTCTGATCTTCGACCTTTATATGACCCATCCCATTTTGTAAGGCACATAACAAAACACCATCTTCCATCAACCACCAAGTACAAACCCAATATCACTTACAGTTATCCCAGGAAGTGCAACACAAAATCTATAATTTTTTAATCAATTATTTGACCTCTGACCTTCAAATGACATATCTAATTAAGTGTGGGACATAGCCTTGCATCACCCTCCACCAACCCACCAAATAACAAACTCTGTACCCCAACCCATCAAGGATCAATGCAATTTAGCAAGTACATTTTTCCAACAAAATGCAGCGCAAAATTTGCCTTATTTGACCTCCAAACTTTGAGTGACATGTCACAACATTTTAGAGACACAACTTTACATCATTATCCATCACCCACCACGTAGCAACCCAATTGCACTTACAGTTTTCCATAACATGCGATCTACCAAAATTTACCAGTTTACTTCATCCTACACCCTCGCACCAAGTTTCAACAAGATAGCTTTTTTGTGTACACGCGACACAAAATTTTGTACTCACACACACACCCACCCACCTACGCACACACACAAAAGTGAGTACAATACTTTATCACCATATATACTATATGTTGCGATAAGGTAATAAGATACAACAAGATGTACTAATTGAAGCTACCAATTATAGTTTTAATAAATACCATCTTGATTGATGTGCTAGTATAAGGAAGCTTTAGTATTAAAGATGTAGGTTAATTTTTACAGCAATTAATAAAAGATTAAAATTGAAAAAAATGAAGACTTAAAAGTGACAAACGTTTCGGTTTATATATGCATTAAAGGTAAGGTGACATGCTGCAGTTTTTACATGTGTGACAGAGCGTTACATTACGAGTAAAATGCCCTGAAAATCTTTGAAAAAGCATGTGTATATAGTTTTTTAGTTAAGGTCAATCAAAGCTTCCAGATTTTATAATTCAGGTTAACTTTGTGATGTCATTAGATGAACACAGCTCAATATCCGTAAATAATTCTTCCAATGGTGTTTTTCAGTTTTAACCAGTTACCAACTTTCTTTCTTCTTTGCTGCATAACTGTTGTCCTCGGGGTATTATCAAGTCTAAAATATCCGAATGGAATCAGATATTGACCTTTAAAATAAATTTTAGAGAGGATTGCAAAAACAAAGGATTTACATTTAACAATTAATGTGTTTATTTGCCTATGTCACAAATTATTGTGCAATGAGGCCAAAACATTGAAAATGCTGCAAAATGGTCAGTTTTTAACTGACTTGATTGATGTGAGTTTTTGCTGTATTTATGGTCCATTTTATATTTTGCATTTGCTCAAGTTGCCTCTAGATGCCATCAGACCTTTAATCACTAGTCTCAAGCATCCTCCAATATGTTCTTACCATTCAGCTTCTGATTTCTCTCTGCTTCAACCTCTTTCAAAATCAATTCTTTATCACTCTGTAGATAAGGAAATACCAAGAAGAAAAAAATGAAATAATCACTTCAGATTACACAATGGAAAAAATAATATGAAAAAGCTGAAAATTGTAACTAAATCAGGTAACTTTTAGGTTTATGGAGTGTGACAGAAACATAAGCAGAACAATGAAAAGACAAAGTGTGTAACATAAACATAAGCAGAACAATGAAAAGACAAAATGTGTTACAGAAACATAAGCAGAACAATGAAAAGACAAAGTGTGTAACAGAAACATAAGCAGAACAATGAAAAGAAAAGTGTGAAAAGAAAAAGTAACAGAAACATAAGCAGAACAATGAAAAGACAAAGTGTGTAACAGAAACATAAGCAGAACAATGAAAAGACAAAGTGTGTAACAGAAACATATGCAGAACAATGAAAAGACAAAGTGTGTGACAGAAACATAAGCAGAACAATGGAAAGAAAAAGTGTGTAACAGAAACATAAGCAGAACAATGGAAAGACAAAGTGTGTAACAGAAACATAAGCAGAACAATGAAAAGACAAAGTGTGTAACAGAAACATATGCAGAACAATGAAAAGACAAAGTGTGTGACAGAAACATAAGCAGAACAATGGAAAGAAAAAGTGTGTAACAGAAACATAAGCAGAACAATGGAAAGACAAAGTGTGTAACAGAAACATAAGCAGAACAATGGAAAGAAAAAGTGTGTAACAGAAACATATGCAGAACAATGAAAAGACAAAGTGTGTGACAGAAACATATGCAGAACAATGAAAAGACAAAGTGTGTAACAGAAACATAAGCTGAACAATGGAAAGACAAAGTGTGTAACAGAAACATATGCAGAACAATGAAAAGACAAAGTGTGTGACAGAAACATAAGCAGAACAATGAAAAGACAAAGTGTGTGACAGAAACATAAGCAGAACAATGGAAAGAAAAAGTGTGTAACAGAAACATAAGCAGAACAATGGAAAGACAAAGTGTGTAACAGAAACATAAGCAGAACAATGAAAAGACAAAGTGTGTAACAGAAACATAAGCAGAACAATGAAAAGACAAAGTGTGTGACAGCAACATAAGCAGAACAATGAAAAGACAAAGTGTGTAACAGAAACATAAGCAGAACAATGAAAAGACAAAGTGTGTAACAGAAACATATGCAGAACAATGAAAAGACAAAGTGTGTGACAGAAACATAAGCAGAACAATGAAAAGACGAAGTGAGTAACAGAAACATAAGCTGAACAAGTTATTTTAAAAATGTTGATTATTTTCATGATCGAAGTCAACGTAACTGTGCACGAGCTCCGCACGGTTTTGTCAAGTTGGAGGGGAAACTTTATCATTGCAGTTAATGGGACATTTTTTATGAATACTTGTGTCACCTCAGCCAGTCAGCGAAAATTAATGGTACTCATATATGTTGGAAGCTATTACCTAATACACATCATATTTGAAGAAAAATATATTCTGTCCTGTATTTGTTGAGAAACGACAAAAATATGTTTTTCTCCCATTGACTGCAATGATAACTGACTGTTTGTTTTTCCCTTTCACTAAAGTTTGAGATCGTCAAAAAGCATTGTTATGTCGCTGTGCACAACAATATTCCCGGATATCCGACCTCAAAAATTCTCATTTTTAATCAAATTTGTGACAATTCCTTCATATAAATTTATCACGTTTTAATCCTAAGCAACAATACTGTGGTAACTGAGTGTTATTTAATGTTGTTTCACAATTAAGATCTTACTGGGAAATATGTTTCTCTAAGCTATTTAGCATCCACAAAATATAATAAAACTCAAATAACATTTTTTTACTAATTTTCAACACAACATATTCTTTCATTTAATTTAAATAAAAAAGCTATGCCCTGTTATTTCCCTCAAACCGATTTATATACATTGTGACGATCGCTTACAACTTCCTGTAAATCAGTATGATTACTTGACAACATCAAATTGACTTTGATCTTATATTTCAAAGCATGCAATAATAATAAAGAAATTAAGAATGTAACTTTTATACCAATCTTATTTCACCAGCATAAAAAAGTAACCTTATTTAGAAAAAAGCAAGTGTGACTCCTGGATACAAGTACAACCCAATATGAAATTTATTTCATGACAAAGTATCAAATATGAAATTTATTTTATGACAAAGTATCAAATACCAAAGTTCTTATAAAACCACATGTAAAAATAAAGATATATTCAGAGTTGTAGAAATGAAGTAAATCCTGAATTACCTGTGAAAGTTTTGAAAACGCTACCAAATATTTTCCACATATACTCTCAAGTTTGGTAGTTCTTCCTTGCACCTAGGAAAAGAAATACATGAATCTTTATGTCCATCTTTGAAGGCATTTGGAAATTTCTCAGTTTCTAAAATCTGAAAAACACTTTGGAAGTTAAATAATTAGATTAATAACAAGAACTGTCGGAAGGAAAGTATACCGAGGTCAGGGCTGGGTAGGTAAACACTTTGGAAGTTAAATAATTAGATTAATAACAAGAACTGTCAGAGGGAAAGTTTACTGAGGTCAGGGCTGGGTAGGTAACTATGTTTTTAAGGTTGATTAGAGGAGTGATAGAATCAGGTCATAGGACCAGATAGCATATTTATAGCATGGATGGCAAGATATAACTTGAAGTAAATACACCTACATGTCTTGGAATGTTCAACTGATCTGCCACCTTAGGCCACTTTTTCCTACTCTGCACAGCCTGGAAACCCCCTTCATGGTTGATAAGCTCAGCAAATTTCAAGAGGTCGAGCTCACAACCACTGATCTGTAAATTAGAGCAATGCAGAGGGAATAAACATTGGTTGTGTATCTTTCACAAACACGTGTGAAATATTTTAGACATATAAAAGATCCACTGGCCTATGAAGATCTATAGTGAATAGTTGAAACACAAGTGCAAAACATGACACCATTAGTGAGCAGATCCGTCGAAACAGGTGGAAACTGATTAGCCATGTCTTGAGAATGGGAGAGCAGTTACACCCAAAAGTAGACAACCCCCAATTGGGCACCTAAAGGGGAAGGCCTGAAGAGATTTGGCGAAGGACTGCTGTGAGAAAAAGAAATGAAATAGGATACAGCACCTAGGAAGAAGCAAGTGCAGCTGCAAGTGACCGGATAGCATGGAGACACATAATAAATGGCCCTCACAAAGGAGTAGAAACTGATGATGATGATCTTTCACATAGGTATGGCATCTTAACTTTTTAACATCTCGTTTACATTTCTCAAAAGAGTTAAGGTATCTTTATTTTCTTGGAATGATATATATATATAATAATAAATATTGGTGATATACAATAATACAGGAAGCATATATCACCAATAATTAAAGATCACATTGGTTACCACTTCACTACAGAATTCAGCCCAAGATACTCTGCTTGTATACAAATCATGGCCTGGCTCTAACATATCTGCAATCCCTTTGAAATTCTTAAGCAACACCATTATCAGCTACGGCAGATCTAACTTTATAAGTCAGTTAAAGACACATTTCTTTCTCAAAGCTTTCACTTGGATCTTCTCCTTTTGCTGTTAGGTATTTCTGCTCGTACATCGGCATTGTTCTTCCACTTTGTTTTTACATAAATATGTGTATGTGTATGTATATACCTCAAACAAAACATTTCCAGTGTGAAGCAAAACATTTTTATGGTAGTGCAGTATATAGGTATTTTACATTTAAAGGAGACATAAATGTCTGACATAATCCTTATTTCATACGCTAGAATTAAAAATAGCAAATCTTCTGAGCAAGTTTCATACATCCCAAAGCAATCTAACACATTTAATGTAATTATTAAAAACATTAATGCTACTACTAAAAAGTCATTTCATTTTAGAAAAAATAATAATAATCACATTTATAAAGAAATACAATATAATCCTTATGTCCCTGTTGGGGAAATTATGTCATCATGCACAATACTTCAATACATACTTGAACAAAATAGCAGCCTCTATCTGTCAACTTCAAACATGAATAACTTGAGATAGAAATAAGATTTTGACTTGCTGGTATTGGGAGTTGGTTAAGATTTGTATCCTCTATTATATGAAATAATGATTGTATCAAACTTTGTCTCCTTTAAACCAAACTCAAAGACACAATTGCTATCTGTCTGCTCTACACACACAGTAAGTAGTAATGTTTAAGAATATTTTGCAGTTCAGCATGAAGTCATCCCATACGAGCTGATCCACTTTTAAATGTGATCTAACTTAAAAGAATACATACAATACAGCAAAATCAAAATATTATCACTCCAGTTATTCTAACTAATATACACAATTCTCATGAAAAAAGCAGCATACATAGATTTGAGAACTGTGGATGGCATACAGAGTGCATGAAAGCATGTCACCGTTGTAAATAGATATAGAAGTAATAAATATTAACATGACACATGCCAACACTGAAGAAGAGTCTTGAGAATTGATGAGGCCATACGTTTTGACATATTTGAAGTAAATCAAGGACAAAGAAACTAAGAAACTACCTCTAAAAGTTAAGATCCACCTTCACTTCAAAAAATACTTTTCTTTCTTTCCTTGTGTCATATATATATTTTTGGCGATTGATGTACATGTATCACCTTGATTCAGATAACACCTATATGCAGGTTAAAGTGTACAGATAAGTAGAAGATTTAAGTGTACAGATAGATAAGTAGAAGGTTAAAGTGCACAGATAAGTAGCAGCATGAAGTGCACAGATAAGTAGCAGGTTAAAGTGCACAGATAAGTAGCAGGTTAAAGTGCACAGATAAGTAGAAGATTAAAGTGCACAGATTAGTAGCAGAGTAAAGTGCACAGATAAGTAGCAGGGTAAAGTGCACAGATAAGTAGCAGGTTAAAGTGCACAGATAAGTAGCAGGTTAAAGTGCACAGATGAGTAGCAGGTTAAAGTGCACAGATGAGTAGCAGGTTAAACTGCACAGATGAGTAGCAGGTTAAAGTGCACAGATAAGTAGCAGGTTAATGTGTACAGATAGGTAGCAGATTAAAGTGTACAGATAAGTAGCAGGTTAAAGTGTACAGATAAGTAGCAGGTTAAAGTGCACAGATAAGTAGAAGGTTAAAGTGTACAGATAAGTGGAAGGTTTAAATGCACAGATAAGTAGAAGCTTAAAGTGTACGATAAGTAGTAGGTTAAAGTGTACAGACAAGTAGCAGGTTAAAGTGTACATATACAGATACTGTAAGTAGCAGCATTCTGATTTACAGCTAAGTGCCATAACACACAGAACGCAAAGCGGCGAGCAATATTATAGATATTCATACAGGAAACAAATATTATAAGATGCTTTGACTTTTTGCTTACACACAATAAAGTTTACAATTGAGGCTTTCTGATGATACTGTAAAATTTGCTAAAAATGCTTTTTTGTTCAAACTGTGGAGAAATTCGCTTTAGTGGGGCGCAATTTTCTGTCGCGACGCGAATTTTGCTTTAATGGGGGTAGAAACGCCTTTTCTATCAATTTTCAATTATTATCTGAATAGCCATGCGATGACGATCCTTCTCTGAAAACAAGAGGACAAAATGTTTCTTTTCCTTCAATTTTATTTAAGAAAATCACTCGCCACGTCGCATTTGGTGTGTAACAACCTTAACACTTGAAACATACTTTACTAAATCAATGCCCAAAACTAAAATCAAATCGACCTTTTTTATTGAAAGTAAATGGTAAGAGGAATATAGGAGAAAGGTAAGAAGTAAGACAGAATGATGTCCATGGCTTACCTGAGGTGACTGAAATGCAACATTTTCTCTCTTCTCCACGTATCTCTTTAAGCACGCAAGCCTCTTAGAAGCAGAGCTCCATCTACAAAAAGAGGTTTTCACCATATTTGAATACTTCACTTTTGTAAAGTGTATTTTTTCTTATTTGTTAGCTTTGTATAATAAATTAGGCAAAAATAAAATTAATGTGCACCAGTTGGTAAAACTGTGCTACATATATCTTATCATAGTATTAAGGGAGGGGAGAACCTTGCCTCATTTTTGGTGTACGAAGCTTCTCACCATCAGCCATCAACAATCAATTAAGAATAAATGGTCCATTTCTGGATGGTCAGAATATTTTGTAACATTTTCTCGCTTTTCTTCAATATTTAAGAATGAAGGTTATCATCAGGTCCCTCTTAAAAAATTCAGGCAGTTGCTCATTTAGATCCACCTTCCAACCCTCCCCAACACCTACCTACCAATTGCTTTGCAATGCAAAAAGGATACTTATTTGAAGTATTATTCTTTATAAGAAGTAAACAGTATTCAATAAATTTCACAAAGATAAATTAGGAAGAAATTTAAGAAAGTTAGTGAACTTTTTCTACATACCTGAGATTCAATCTGTGAATATACTGCACCTCAGGAGTAAATCTTAAATTCTGAAGGTTGTCAAATGCTGTGGTGGAGAGCTGAAAGAAATAAACAGTATACATGTCACAATTAGTTTAGGCCACTAGGGAGGCTATAATAGTAAGAAAGCTGATAATGACTATTTTATTATTATTATTCATATAAACAACACTTATTTTTGATTAAGTGATTCATTATTATTACTACACTCTATTTTCTATTCTGCTTTACCCCTTCCACATATAAAAACTATTCCTCTCATCCCTCCAATGGTGACATCATCCTTAAAACATGTTATGGTTCCAGAATTATTTTAGAAAATTGAAGTTCCAAATCGACAATAATATTGTCAATCTAGCATTTAAGGGTTTAATCATGGAAAAGAAAATCAAACTTGGATACACACCTGAGTGCCCTCTGGCGGTACGATCTTGCACATGCCAGCAGCCTCAATTATAGAAGCCTTCCGCTCCAAAAATGAGGCAAGGTTCTCCCACTCAGATGGGGTAAGATGGAATGTTGGAACATCAGATACACTGGACGAATTATTGGTAGAAGTAGTACTGAAAGGATCTTCTAAGGAGGTGATTTCTCTTTGTAAGGTTGGGGAATTCTGGATGGGACCTTTTGTCCTATCCTTAACAAGTCCTGAGGTAGATCTATGAGTACAGGAGAGACTTTTCTCTAGTTTCTTTCTTAAAGGATGGCCGATGAGTTTCTTTTTGTTGTTATTGTAAACACTGTGGGGTTGTTTAGATTTTATATGAGGTATAAATTCTGGATCTTTCTTTTTAGGAGATGGGTACATTATGTGATTCTCTCCATTCTCAGGAGAAACAAGATCATCAAGGTTTTCCAAACTTTCTAAACTCTTCAAAGTCGGGGTGATTATTCTCTTGCTCCTCAGAATGTCTTCCTTCTGCTTTCTCTTAATCTCCTTTTCTCCATTTTTGTATTTGGAGATCATAGAATTTGAATCAGAAAATAACTTGGATTCCTTGTCAACCTTTAGAGCAGTCAGTGAATCAGTAGTGGTGGTGTCCAAAGAATCAAAAGCAGTCTCACTTCCAGCAGCTGAGCTTTCTCCAGGTTCGGAATACTGCTCAATATTTCTAGGTGAAGATCTTGTTTTCATTTTTCTCTTTCTCTCCAGTAATTCCTCTATTTTGTCTTCCTTTAAAAACACTTTGACATTTCTTGATATCTTTGCTCTACAGACAGTATCATTGACTTTTATCATGCCAGCCTGAGAAGCGACATCACAAAATGACTCCTCAAACATGTTTGCATCCTTCCTCAAGGAATGGTCGGATTTGTGAGGATAATCCCACTCTTTGTCCTCTTTTCTCCTCCTCCTTTTTGGATTCTCGTTGTCCATCGAACGACAGCATTGACAAGAGACCAAAATGGTTGAGTCAACATCTAACTTGGGGTTGATTTCCTCAGCCAACAAACAATCCATGTCAAATCGAGGAGTCCTCTTACGTTTACTCCTCCTTGGAGTCAAGTCCTGTTCTGATCCTTCACTCCTACTCTTGTTGCCACACTCCTCCTCATTCTTCTCCTTTGATATATGAAAGCTACGAAGTTTTCTTACGATACTCTCTGAACTAAGGTCAGCTTTTGATCTCTTCTTGTGACCATTAAGATAAGTGTTTCTACCATTAGCTCTAAGAATACTTGACCTCGTAACTCTCTCATTTTTAATTGCACCGTTGACCTTATGAGACTTTTTCTTCTTAGTTCTTATTTGATTTGAATATGCAGCATTTGTGTTTCCCTCAGAATCAAAAGCCTCAGTAATCCCGTTAATACTCTGAGACTGTCTCCTCATTCTTAAACGAAGTAATCCAGATTTGTATTTGATTTTCTCAGTCGTCCTTCCTTTCAGCCTCTCTTCCCGTTTCTTTTTCAATGTAATATCTCTGGATGGTTTCTCACAAAACTGTGAATCCATGCTCCGAAGTTTTCTCTTGTACAACATCCTCTGGTTCTCTTTTGCAGCATATGTGTGTTTAGTTTTCATCTTATGACCATTCTCCTTGCTTTGGATACTTCCATTGATATCCAGCTGTCTTCGTCTCATCCTTAGCCTGTGGGGTTTATGTTTGGCACTCTTCAAAGGCATTATTGGTATGAGAGAAGGAGGATGGTGGTGTTCAGGAGGGGTATCCATTTGTGGAGGTACAGGTAACAGATATGGTGGTGACAGGGGATTGGCTGATGCATCAGATGGTGCTCCTGCTGATGGTAAAGCTTTGCGAACCTGCAAAGACATAAAGCAAAGACTATGCAATTACACCTACTCACCCATGTAAATTGTTACCTCATTCAAATTCTTCTCCTAAAATATTTGCTTTTAGCTGATATATTGGTTGAAACTAATAAACAGCAGGCAAGTATCATCTTTTACACAAAGATTTAAAGCAATGTTTATCTTCTATCTTGAATTCAAATAAAATTTGCTTATCAACAACAGGAATATACCCCTTCTCATTCAATATTTGAGTTAAGAATGCCTAAAGCTGTCTATTCTAATGATATGAATTTATGGTCTGGTGTATAAACATGAGAACTCTCAATTAGGCAACCAATGGTAAATGCAGAAGAGAAATACCCAGAATGACATGGGGTAGAACAGTTTGGAGATATATGGCAGGTGGCAAACCTGGAAACTTAGAAAGATTGCCACAGTCTGCAGGGACTGAATGAAAACATTCTATGGAGCTCTTATATGCCACTTGGCATGAAACAGATAAGTAAAGCAAGGTGTGGTTTATGCACTGCATGCCCTGAGTTAATTTATCCCAATTTCTGTTTCATTGTTATGTGCTCTTACCGATTCTCTCATTCTCATGGCCTTGCACTCTCTCCATGGCCTTCTCACGCCTGGATTCTTGATGTTGTGCAATGCATTAGCTTTGGCTTTCTGCACAAGAATTCTAGCCTTGTTCTTGAGTCGATCAGGTCGGACCAGTTCCTTGATCTCCTCTTCCATAGCAAGCTGGGCCTTTTTGTGAATCCTCTCCTTTGACCTTCTGAACAAATCAAGGTGTTTGGGTAGTGCTGGGGACTCTGAAAATTAAAAATTAATTGAATGAATATTTAAATCAATGGATGAATATTTAAATAAATGAATGAATATTCAGATCAAAGAAATAAATATTCAGATCAAAAGAATGAACATTTAGATCAAATGAATTAATATTCAAATCAAATTAAGTGATCAATTTCTCCAAAGGAATGAATATTCAAATCAAATGAATGAATTTTTAGATCAAAGGAATGAATATTCAAATCATCAAATCAAATCGTGACTGAATATTCCAATAAAATGAACGAATATTCAGATCAAATGAATGAATATTCCAATGGTACACTGAATTATTATATAGTAAGAAATTAGTCACCAAGGAATGCAAACCCATGGGCTTTTTTAAGCAAAATGAACACAAAACAAACAAGGTTTTAAAGCCAATTGAATTTATCTAACATAGCTCAACAATCTGAGATCCAGAAGGAGGGAATTTCAAGTCTGAGAGTAAAAGTGTAATCACCGTAATTGTAAGCGGCTGCCTGGAAGGTAGTATTCTAAAAAAACCTTGTTATTTACTAGTTATTCAATGAGAAAAACGCTTGACATATCTAATCAACTTCTTTTTGACCATGTAAGAGTAGGAATAACCAGAAATTTGACAAAAATTCACAGGTCTTGCTTACAGAAAGATACTCCATTTTCTAGGACTAAGACTTTAATGCAGAATATCATGACCTTTTGATGAAAACAGCTGAATGACTTCATATGAAGCAAAAGAGGATCCAACCTTGCTCAGTAAATGATATCTTAGGGATCTAGTAATCACTACAATATGTAAACTTTTGTGATAAAGCAATTAATTCCAAGTCTGAGCAATAGGTGATCAAATTCCTTTAAAATAAATGTGAAATTTTCGACAAAGAAAGTGTTAAGAAATTCCAATCATTTCTTCCATATTTCTGCCCACTGTAAAATGAAGAGTTCTTCAATCTGTGCTGGTGGAATTTTTTTCTCTGCTGTTTTATAAGTTAATTATATTTCTAATACTAATTAAAAACTAATTAGTAAGTTTAACCTTTACAGAGTACTGTTACACAAGGCAAAGTGTTGCGTCTAAGTGTGTGGCCTTAATCAAATTTTCTGCTATTCAAGTACCTAATGTCTCTTGCATTTGGAAGATAAGATCTTAACACATGTAAACAGCATACATGTCTATCAAGTAAGTCTGCTTAAATTTGAATCAATTATTTGCATCTTTTAACTCATTTGCTTCTGAAATAATTTACCTCTATAAATATTTTGAAGATTAATATCTGATTTTTATTCATCTAATCATCTCTTTCTATTCAAACATGTTTTAAAACATAAATGTATTTTGGAGTCTTTCTGACATCTGCTAACCTGTAAACATTCTCTACACTTTTGTTATTCAGATGTTATTGCAATCAGAGGTGAAAATTAAGTGTGTTCAATCAAATAGGTGCCTGTTCTGGAAAATCAATGTGCATCTTGGTGGCAGAGAAGACAATCAGGAAGGAACACACGCTGTTCTAAATTTTCACTATACCAACACTGCAACATTATTCTTAAGCAAATATAATGGCTGATATTTACTACAAAGTTATATTTCTCATTCATTTGATTTTTGTTTACAAAATGAATACATCACAAGTTCAATGCAAAGCTTTGTAGATCAGGAATGGAAGAAGTAATATGTTCATAACATACAATATAAAATATAACACCATCCCCCTCTTATAAACCATGGCTTGGAGGTTCTTAAGTCTATATATTTTGTAATTCAAAATAAATATCACTGTATTCAAAAAGCAGGGCCCAGCTCTTTTTCTACTCAACCTGCATCACCTGTATCATCCAAAGCTTCTGTCAAAATGCTCTTGACAAGTCTCAAACTTGAAAAACACTTCTAACACTGCATACAGAGAGAAGTTAATTGTGCAGGCTAGTCATTCCTTTGTGCCAAACAGAATATTTTATTGAACTCTTTTGATGGAAAGATCAAGATTAACAATGTTACACTGACATTCCTAAATACATGTGCCCACATGACACATTGCATGGCAAACATTACTAGTGTTTGTCTACGCCCCAAATTATCTTATATACTTGAGCAGGTCTCACACACTGTCAACAGCACTTTAAAGTGAAGTCATTTAGAAAATTAATCTATAAGGATTTAGTAACAAAAATGTCAAATTATGCTCATTGGAATTTAACTAAAAAGTAATGACAAGTTATGGGTTTATAAAGAAGTAGAAAGATAATTCAGTTGAATTGGGTTAAATAATCGCAAATTGCATGCAACTTTCCATTTATATCCAATTTCAAATTTGTCTACTCACAGCTTTTTGAATACTTAGGGGTACAGAGTCAATGGAACATTCAAATTTAGGAGACTCAGGATGAAATTCTTAAAGATTTTCTGTTTAAAATCAATTCTATATTCGAAAGTGCCTGCAATTTTTCACTTACAGTAAATCTAACATAAGTGAGGATGCAAATGGAATGAGAGAGAAATTGAAGAGCTAGAGGCACCATGAAAATATTTTCAGAGAAAAGTATATTCTAAACCACTAAAAACGTCTTTAAGTTTTTTTTTTCTTGAGGAAAAAAATGTGTGATGTGGATCTTTACATAATTAACCTTTCCAGGTTTCCAAATAGGCCACGCCTACCATAGCAATGCGGTACCTATGTGGGGCAAACAAACCTCAAGTCCACAATAGTGCATGACCAATGCATTGACATTTAAATGTTCGCAAGGCTGCTGCAAGCTTTGATTCATTTATGACACTTCTCCGGAGTTTTAGAGTGTTTAGCAAATAAAATAAACAAAATTCAGCTTGCTAACTGCTCTGGGTAACAGCAATCAGATTTACAAAGCATGCAGCTGACCCGTAAGAGCAATTTTTGTTCACCATTTTGCCGTCACTCAGTCTGTGTGTGCAGAAATTTGTTTTGTACAGTAAGTTGCATTGACTACATGAGCGCGCACTGTCAGCTAGCTGTACTGTACCAGTACCGTGGGATGTTTACCCCAACTTAGTTTAGCAGATTTTGTTGCTAGGCATATTCCAGCGGTGATTGGTTAAAACAAGCTGTCAATCATTTAACCAAGAAAGGTTGATTCTATCATATCAATGTTGCAATCAATTAGGCCACTGATGTCAAGGCCTTCAAGGAATTAATTAATTGATTGGATCCTTGAGGTATTGCTATGTCAAAACATTTTGGTCAAATCAGCTGTTTTTTCTTCTTTATTTGTAAGTAGACGATTAAGAGAAAAAGAATACAAGCATACTGTAAAATTTTCAAATGATCACAACACAACTTTACATTTTTTTACAAAAAATTGCATCCGAAAAAATGGCTTAGCAAAAGTTATGACAAAATTTTAATACATCATAACTTTAAGAAATTCAACAGTGATCAAATACAACCTGAAGAGTAACATCTGCAACTATTAATAAGAATACATAATTTTATTATTTTTATTTTGCTTTTGCACAATCAAAACTTTCCAAACAAAAATTAACAACAAAATCTTGCCTTTCAAACACAGGAACGTCAAAAAATCTTCAGTCTTTGGAGTAAAACTTAAAATAGTTGGAACTGCTTCAAAGTTGTTGGTAAATATTTCAGCTTTTATCCTGGGAGTGGGCGTTGTGGCAGGACTTGGCTTTGCTGGAGAGGGGGATGGGCTGTATGACACTGCAAATTTGCGCTGTACAGTTATATTGGTTCTGCAGATAGAATAAAAGACAAACATTAAGGTAAGTGCAAATCGGAGTACTGCAAGAGATGAATATAGTAATTCATGCCATGGCCAGGTGATCATGACCCCCACTATACAGAAAATAAGTTTTGCTTCACCCACCCGAATCCATTTTTAGGACACCCGATTACAGCAAAGATATCAAGATAAAAAATTGAATTATTTCAATGTTTTCATTCCCACCCACCCCCTGCCACCTCCTCCTCGCCTCATGTTTAAAAAATGCCTGCTTGATGTATAGAAATGAACTATGGATTGTACCATGTGCTCCTACTACTTTCAAGATGCCTGCTAATGGTGTCTGCTCTTATAATGGACAACACCTAATACTTTGTTCTTATAAAAATGTTGCTCATAACATGACATACAGTATCTTGATTCTCTGCTTCTCAAAACTTGAAAATAAGACGTGCTCATGTAATATTGATACTTGCTCCCCAAATTTTGGGGAAAATATACTTTCGCTACCATCTGTTTATGAGTAGATAGCTTAATTTCACTCTCATGTAGGTCTTTTGAAGTACACTTACTTCTTGGAATTCAGTTGCATTAATTCTAATTCCAGAGGATTTTGCTGAACAGCAGCATAGATGGCACGAGTATATCCTCGCTTTATAGGTCTCTTCTTTGCTTTGTGTTTCTTCTTTACTTTGTTCTTTTCTCTATCCTTCTTTATTCTCTTTCTTAAGACTCTTATATCTTTGTGGGGAAAAACAGAAAAATAAAAGTTTTTACCATAACATAAAAAATATCAACAAAATAATGTGATAAATGAATCATGGAAGGGAACCAGTAACAACTTGAGTATGCAACCTTCTCTTATGCGATAAAAAGGCATTGCAATGCAAATTCCTTCGTCATAGATATTTTGCTTTGTACTAAGAACTGTTACCCCTCCATCTCCAAATCACTTTACTTTTTCCCTCTCGAGCAACCACATTCCACTTGTTCACCAATTTCTATTTATCTTCCACCCCCCACCTATCACCTACAGTACTTAACATTATTCCGCTTATTCCCTCTCCCACCTCCTTTTCCGTCCAATCCTTTACCCACCAAACAGTTCTAATTTAACCAACCCACAAAACTAATTGTCCCTACCAATCTTCCCCCATGCATCCATATACCATTCCCAATCATGGCCTTATGTATTTACCTACCATAAACACCCACTTAAAATTTCCTTCTCACCCATCCATCTCACCTTCCGACTCCTAGCCTTGTACTAAACCACTCGAGTCGTTTTCCGGCCATTCAATAAAATAAAGCTTTAAAACTTATGAGAATAACAATTACATAAAATAACATTCTGAAACATTTAAAATATACAATGTATAATTACAAATATATAATTCTGATGCAAATATTCTAAAAATTGTTTTTCTAGACTAGTTTACTTCATTCACCAACAGTGGTTTAATCTAAGATTTTCACCATGAAAGTTTTCAATTGCCACATAATGTACTTTCAGAAGAAAACTGCTCACTGTTAAGTATTTTATGCAGTTTATGCAGTTTATGCAGTTTAAAATATGATATATATCACATTAATTCATCTTGAATATAAATCACATGTTCTTTTATGTTATCCCTAAAGTAAAAAGCTAAAAATACCATAACAGTGAGATACAATTTCATTCTCATGTATTCTTCGTTAAGTCAATCAAAAGTAGGTTTTCAATTAGGAAATGGAATAAAAATAATTTTTAAAATCAATTTTCCTATCTACTGATCCCAACTATTAGGGAAATAAAATTGCAAACTAATATATACTACTACTACTACTACTACTACTACTACTACTACTACTACTACTACTACTACTACTAATAATAATAATAATAATATTTCGTTGCGATAACCTTCATAGAATTTTCCACAGACATCAATGTTGTATTAATTGCTACTAAGAATAAGGCCTTGTCAAAGAATACACCCTTCTCCATCTACTATCACCCTACTATCTTGTATGTTAAACCTGGCATAACATACAATTCTTTACATCCGGGCCATAAAATGCAATTAAATCTTTAAGGGTGAATTCTTTAGGATTGTAAAGGCAGGGAGCAATTTATTCAGGTTCGCATCGCAATTTGCAATGCAAAATTGTGCATAACGTCGTTTAGCGATTCATTTCCCTACCTTGCTTCGCAAAATTGCAATAGGCTACAATAATTTCCCCAACTCACTGATTGAAGTTTTCAGCCTTTAAATAAAAAAAATAAGAAAAATCCTTTTTGAAAGCGAGAATCACAAATGCCCAGTAATCACCTATGAATGGGAATATTTTGCACTTTGATTTCACCGAAATGTGAGTAACTTGTAAAATGCACCGCAATTTTGCGGCAGTAAATAGTAAAAATGAAACAAACAATAGGCCATAACGTAAGGCTTGAAATCACACTCAATTAAGGCCCGTTTTACAAGCTGTTAAATCGACCAAAAATCACAAGGTCAAAATACTTGATTCATTACAATCCCACCCCATTTACCGTAGTGGGGATATTTACAAGAATTATACTTACCTATTATACTATAAATATGCACTCTCTCAGTTATGTGCTCTATTATCCCACCTTACACGAAACTAAAAACCGCAGTTACCATTCCTACTCCACCTTATCACCCACGTCACATCCCATACAACTCATACTCTCTCACCGCCGACCGGGACTAACCAGGGAGGTGGGTGGGAAGTATGACAGGTAAGTATAATTCTCGTAAATACCCCCACAATGGTAAGTGGGGTGGATTTACTTTAAATTATACCTTACCTGTCATACTATAAATATGCACAGACTCCCACTGCTCTGCGGGGAAGGTGGGCAACAGTCCCCCACCCTACCTAGGATAGGGGAGGGGGGTAACTGCGGCAAAGTATGACAGGTAAACTATAAGAAGCAAAAGACAAGAAATCTTACTAGAGACAGTGCCCCTGGATCACAGGTGAGAAGAGCTTCTCGCCCGAAAGGCCGGAGCACAAAGCGCCCGCGCGACCGGTCGAGCATCCGAAGACACATCTCGCAAATATGTGTCATGAATGTGGATGCTGTTTTCCAAACTGCTACTGCCATTATTGTGGACGCAGCCATTATTGTGGACTCGTCTAACTTGAAGACCCCCACCAGCCACCTTGATATCGTATCAACCGATACAGGGGCCTTGGGTGTATTCAGGGATATAAACAGTCTGTCGTGCCGTCCCCAGAGACTGTGTCCTTTAATGTAACAACGCAGCGCTCTCACGGGACACCAAACCCAATCTGCCACGACTCCTGAGAACGTCTCAATCTTCGGCAAGTAAATCGGTTTTGGTAGAAATTCCAGCGCCTGGTTCTTGGTCAGAAACGTGGGATCAGGAATCATGCGCACTCCATCGTTTTTAAAACGAAGGTGCCCCTCCTTGATAGACAGCGCATGTAAGGCGCTCTGCCGCCTAGCTATAGCAGCCGCTAACAAAAACACCGTTTTGAGCGTAACATGCTTTAACGTGGCTGTAGTAAGCAGTTTTAAAGGAGTGGTAGCCAAGGCTTCGAGAACGCCCGTCATGTTCCATGGCGGAGCTAAGGTTCTCACCGTTGGCCGACGAAGGAACAGGCCCTTGACCAGTTTGAGGAGGTCAGGAGAGTCTGTCACTGACGTGCCATCGGCGAAACCCGTATGGATAGTGGCTATAGCCGATCGATAACCCCTAATGGAGGAAATCTGCATCCCGTCATTAAAGAGGGACAACAAGAAATCCGCAACTTGCCCTACAGAGGCCGAAGTTGAAGCAATTTGTCGGTCCGCACATTATTTGGCGAAGATTCGAATCCTTCCCGAAAACATAGCCACAGTGGACCTTCTTCAAAAGTTTGCAGCCACATCTGCAGCCTCCTCCGAAAAGCCTTTTGCAAGTAGAGATTCGCGGACAGAGGCCACACAGTCAGGCGCAGATTGGCTGGGCGATCGTAAAGCCTGCCCGAGCCCAGAATTCGAAGAAGATCTGATCGGACTGGCAGAGGCTGGGGTTGATCGACCAACAGCCGGGGCAATACTGGGAACCACGCTTGACCCGGACAGAGAGGGGCTACTAGTAGTAGGCTCCTGCAGCCGTCGGTCTGGAGCTTCGACAGAACGTGGGTCACTAGCGCGAACGGTGGGAAGGCATAAACCACTAGATCGTGCCAGTCGCTTGCAAATGCGTTGACCCGCCACGCTCGTGGATGGGGGGTCAGTGCGCATAAAATTGGAATCTTGTGGTTGTCCGGGGAAGCAAACAGGTTTATCTCCGGCAACCCGTACCATGCCCAAATCATCTGGGCCACAGACGGGAGAAAAGACCAATCCGTCGGTGAGTCTGACAGACGGGACAGAAGGTCCGCTACTGTGTTCTCCTTCCTTGGCAGGTGTACTGCCCGTATGGAGACCTTGTGGAGCCTGCACCACGTCAAGAGTTTCTTGGTCAATTGCCACAGGGGGACTGATCTTGTGCCGCCATGGCGATTGATGTACGCCACCACTGTGGTGTTGTCTGTCCGAAGAAGGACACTCTTGCCGTGGATTAGCTCCACAAACTGGAGGGCTGCCCTGCGGATCGCTTCAGTTCCAAGATGTTGATATGGCGCTCCAGCCATGTACCCGTCCAATACCCTGCTGCCTTGTGGGTGCCTAAGTGGCCACCCCATCACGAAAGGGAAGCGTCCGTAACCAAGGTAACGCTCTCCCTCGGAAAGGTAAAAGGCATGCCCACTGTAAGGTGGGTAGGGATTTGCCACCATGCAATGGCCGCTGCGACATCCGCCCAGAGTGGTACTGGGACAGAGAGGTCGCGCGTTGACGGATCGAAGATGCAGAGCAAATGGAACTGAAGGTCTCGCATGTGGAATTGGCACTATGGCACGATGTCCACCAAACTGGCCAGGTAACCCAAAAAGACTAGCCACGCATGCGCTGTGGACTGGGGTTGTTGCCTGAGCAGTCGGGCACCTTCGTGGACTGCTAGGATTCGTTCTGGAGTCGGACGAGCGATTCCGCTCTGGAAATCCAGAATCGCACCTAGGAACCGAGGAGATTGGGACAGTACCAAGTCTGATTTCTCCTGGTTGATTATCCACCCGAAGGCTTCTGCCTCCTGAACTACCTTTGTGTCTCTCGGGAGACTGTGTGACAATCCGGTGCCACTATAAGCCAATCGTCCAGATACATGTACACCTGTATGACAAGTCGTCGCAGGTGTGCCCCGAACACTCGGGTGACCCTGGTGAATACCCCTGGGGCCGGAAATCGTACATCTGACCCGCTACCGCGAACGTCAGAAACTTTCTGTGGTTCGGGTAGATGGGGACGTGAAGGTAGGTGTCTGTCAGATCGACTGATGTCGCCCGCCAACCTTGGTGTAGCATGGGTAGAATTGTATGAAAGGTCTCCAAGCTGAAATGTGTGGGGCGTACGAAGCGATTCAGTGGTTTTAGGTTTAATAAAGGCCTCCACTTCCCGCCTTTCTTAGGGGCGAGGAAGAAGGTCGACATAAAGAAATCTGCCGGTAGGGCGTGGAGTTTTGAGACCGCTCCCTTTACCAGGAGTTTCGCGAGCTCCTCCAGCAACGGCCAAGCGAGCTTGGTGTCCTGTGGCACAGGTGTCTCTCTGTACCTGCCCAGATTTAGTGGGGTGTCTGTGAACTCCACTAATAACTCTCCTGAATCGTTCGTAGGACCCTACATCGGACCAAATCCTGGACCAAGCCGTCCCGAACTGACCTAGGCGGCCCCCTACCCGGACTGCTGGAAGAGAGCTCGCTTAGGGCGCGTCAAAAACGCTTCCCTGACCGGGGTTTCGCAACACGTTCCGCCGATGGCGTGAAGCGGCGACCCCCCTCCGAGTCACGGTGACCTGCCCAAGATTTTGTCCAGAAGGGACATGCCCCCTGTCCGGAGGACCACTGGGCCTACAGCTCCGGTTCCTGCCTTGTGCAGGGCCAGGAGAGCGGCCGCCCCTAGACGGGGGTTGAGAAGTGGTCGGCACAGGACGGGTCTTGCTCAACAGCTTTTGAGTCTTACGGAGGGCGTCCTGGCGCTGAGCTTGTCGGGACACTACTTCCCCAAAATGGCCTGCGAAGAGATCGCGGCCCTCATGGGGGAGTCTCCGTAGGTCAGCCAGAGTGGCGTCGCTAAGGCCCAGGAGAGAGAGTACGTTTTCGCGCCTCTTGGCGTTTAGCCAGGCGGAAATTCGGTACAGCTGACCGACAGTCGCGTCGGCCAGGCCGAGATCGGTTCAATGCGCTCTGATAAGTCCTTGGAGGGCTCCACAGTGAGTCTTACACATTCGGCCACCCAAAGCGCCAAGCCTTGAAACTTGATCCCCGTCTTGGCAACACGATCAAGGGCGCAGAAAGTCTCTTTGTGGTGCTGCAAGGCTGCATCGCCCAACCTTGGACCGCATCCTTCGCCAACCGTAATGCGTGACGTGCCGGAACTTGGGCATTGAAAGAGATCGAAGACTGCGGAATTGGGTGAGACTGAATGCAGGACTGATAATCCGCCTCACAAACATTGACTAGGCGGTTCAAGTCCTTGGAGTAGGACGTCCAATCTCGTGTTGGCGT
Organism: Chiridota heheva; assembly: GCA_020152595.1. Classification (NCBI taxonomy): domain Eukaryota; kingdom Metazoa; phylum Echinodermata; class Holothuroidea; order Apodida; family Chiridotidae; genus Chiridota; species Chiridota heheva. The sequence continues at coordinate 115,346 of JAIGNY010000079.1, read as the reverse complement.
CCTAGCCCATACCTGAAAACGCATCCCTACCGATGTTTCCAGGGGGATTCTACAAATTGGAGCCGTAGATTCCGTCGCAAGCTGATGGTGCGAGGACGCTTCCGTTGGCACTCCTACCTCGAACATCTTACCCAGCTGGGAATGCATCGAGTTTAGGAGTTGAGTAATGTCACACTCGGCGGGCAGTGGAGCAGCGGTAGGGGCAGAAGGGAACAGATCCCTTTCCGCCGAACCAGCCTGTTTCCCAACGGTTCTCCTAAGTGTGACATCCCTGCCAACAGGTCAGGAGCCGGAGCCACTGCAGGGAACACAGAGTCCCTGGGATGTGGGTCCTGGGACACAGGAGCGGCCAAGGGCACGTCCAGGTCCAAAAGCCCTCCATCCGACAGGTGGACTAACAGCATGTCATCGTCCAGCGAATGGGAGCGAGGCCCGCTCTCCGTCACCAATGGTGATAGGAGCCGAGAGTCCGAGGAAGTATGGGGTGGAGCCAACCACTGATTGAACAGTGTATGAGCCCATTCTTCCCATTGGGCTTCGAGTCGACTCGAAGCCCTGCTGCAGTAAAGCAGCGAAATTAGGGGCGCTCTCGGCCTGTGGGAGAGCCATGCCCATATCCTCGTGACCGTGAGCGGGACCTGCGTCGACGAGGTGACCTACCCCTGCCTCTTCCCCTTCCTCGGTCCCTACAATGGGAGCGAGAGCAGGATCTCGAACGGCCGGACGGAGCCCGCCGAGAGGAGCTCTTGGTCCGTGACCAGGAGCGGCACCCCCTGCGTCTGGACCGGTGCGAAGCGCTACGGACACTCTGTGACCTACTCCACGAAACGGACTCGAGGGACGACGTAACCGTGGCGACTCGCTGATTGATGCGGGCACACTCGCGTGGTGGTTTGGTTGGTCTACAGCCGAGTCCCTGTCCGTCCCCGGGTAGGGGGCGGAGAGAGGGGGAGTGGGCGACAGGCGCCAACCGGGTGTGGGACCCGCTGACGGTGACGTCAGACATCACGAGCTCTCTGGCTGCCGAGGCCTTGGCAGTCGCCGCTCGAAAATTGTCAAGTCAGACCAAAACTGTGCGTCCCACGCTGCTCGACAGATAGAACATGTCTGGGCTCTGCCGCAAAGGCGGCACCAATAACAATCAGGGTGGCCATCCCCGGAAAACAGTGCGATAAACTGCCGGCATTTAGAGCACTGTTTAGACCGCAAGGGGCCATCACCGGCCGAGGCCGGGCGCAGTTTTGACTTACTAGACCCGCTCATGGGGAATGAAATCAGACCGTGACTGGGAATTTGCCGAAGCCGGCACTGGCTTAGCAGAGACTGAACCCGTACTGGGGTGAGCCGGTAACGGGCCCTTCGTGGACGGGCTTGCAAAATCAACCCACCAGTATCCACGAACGGAAACCATAAACGGATCGACCCGCTTACGGGGGATCCGAAGGGTGATAGTGGTCTAGCCAGAGCCAGGGTAACCAACCCGCTCACAGACTACTTTGATGGACTGAATCCGTACGCGGGAAGGTCTGGACCTTTACATATATGTATAGACGGAATCGACACTCGCTCTTCGGTGTCAATCCCGTCTAGGGGGGTAAAAGACTGGTCGGAACGACAGGCGCCTGTCCAACCTTAAACAGGGGAGTTAGACCAACACAGACCCTTACTTGAGAAGTTTATAACCACTTTCCTTATGGGCCTCAAGTTGGATTTATTCCACTTGAGGACGGAGTGGGGGAATAAATTTGTATAAAGAAGCTCAAAACAAGGAGGCCAGATAAAAAAAAATGTGACACTGACGAAGTCAGAATTTTCCGAAATTAATGCCCTTATAGGCTCTCTAAGCGAGAGACTAATTATGGGTCTGAGGGGAAATACCCCACCCTTCGCACCTCGCTGGCTACGAGAAATGAAGGACTCCGAACAACTTTGAACTTGCAGATCTGAACGGAAAACAAAAATCTGTGTTATCTTCCTACAGGCCTATCTCAAGCCAACTCCACTGCACCTTTGACTCTAACTCAGAAAAGAGGGCAGCAATTAACAATATATACAAACAATGTAACATAAGGCTGGCTATGTATAAATCCACCATCTTGCTTAATGCAAACTCAATAGGAAAGCTATCCTAACGTGAAAAGCAATGGGTGAAAAATTAGAAGGATAGGCTATGATTTGTTAGACACTCTTGATTCCTGTAATTCATATAATGATACAAATATATCTTTGAAATAAACCCAACCAAGGTTTCAACAAAGGATAGGTAAAAACCCGGCAGGGAGAGGAGCCGGACTTGCCGGATCAAACCTCTCTCAGTTTCGCGAACGAAACGAAGGACCCGCTCCGAAGTGTCTACATGTGGTGTATACTGTAGGGCCTATGACGATAAGATAATACCATGTAAATATCTTTAAAAATACGATGTAGGAACGATGTTACCAAGAAGCTTCAGGCGTTCAAAATCTACAGTACTTGTGCTAAAACGCACGAATCCGTGGCGGAATAATTATGAAAGAAAACACAATAAAATTTGTAAAACATTCTAGGAAGCAACAAAGCGTCTGTTCACAACAGCGCGCAAGAGAGATATGAGTTGTATGGGATGTGACGAGGGTGATAAGGTGGAGTAGGAATGGTAACTGCGGTTATTAGTTTGGTGTAAGGTGCGATAATAGAGCACATAATTGAGAGAGTGCATATCTATAGTATGACAGGTAAGCTATAATTTGAAGTAAATAGTATATTTACATGTAAATATTACCTGCAAAATAAACAAACAGAAAAAGGTCTTAATATAACTGAAATTATGCGTGCTTCACAAAAGATGGCAGGCATTTCGAGAGGATTGATATGATCAGAACGTCTGGGGTGGTGGTGTAGTTTTGAAATGTATTACTGCGAGATAACATATTATGTAAGAATTTCACAATGAAAGCACTAGTGAGTACAGCAAAAAAGTTATGCAATGTTGAGTTTAAATGACATTGAAAAAAGTTAACTGTTCTTTTTAAACTGAATTCCCATCCACATTTCCCATAAAAATGATGATTCATACTGTAGAACTAAACTTTTTATGATTTCGAAAGCAAAATTTCAGCATCTTTTTGGGCAATGGAGTTTATACTTTTGCCATACTAATTGCGCGATTTTTTTTCTTAATATCGGGAAAACAAAAAACTGCATTGAAAAAAGTACCATTTGAAGCGTATTAAAACAGAGTAATACTAATACAAAATCAATAAGGCCTAAATATGCATCATTATTGCTAATCAATTTTAATGTATTGCTAATCATTTTTATGAAATAAGTAGAAAAACTGCTCATCAAATTTTTACAAACAAATTGCACCCTGTAAAGGTCCCACAATTAATTATTACCAAAATTAGCTTCAGTGTGATGTTAATTATGTAATCTTTTGGAAAACTTTCAAAACCATTATCTTTATATATTTATGGAAACGTTAAGAAATTAATGCCCAAATACTACAACTTCAAAAATAATACCCAAATACCGTACTCAGAAATTAAGTTCGAAATAACAACTAGAACGGTAAATACCGTCATGGTTCTTATACCCATGCAAAGTGACACCCATGTCATATAACCCGGCCAATTATGAAAATGGCATCTCACACTTCATATACACCACATGACTTTCCTCCCAATGTCCAACATGGCATCCCCCTCTGTGTCCCATATGGCATCTCTCCCTATGTTCCCCATGGCATTCCACCTTCTGTCCCACATCAGTGGCTTCCCACCTTATGTCCCACTTGGCATCCCACTTAATGTCCCACATTAGATCCCACCATATGTTCCATATGGTATCCCTCCCAATGTTCCAATGACACCCTACTTTATGTCCCACATGGCATCATATCCCATATCCCAAATGACAACCCATCCCTTTCCTTGTCCCACATGGCATTCCAACATATCTCTCACATGGTATTCCACCATATGTCCCACATGGCATCCCACACTATGGCCCACATGGCATCCCACCATATGTCCCACATGGATCCCATCCTGCACTATATGTACCACATGACATCCCTTTTTATGTCCCACATGGCATCCCTCCCTGTGTCCCAAATGGCATCTCTCCCTATGTCCCCAATAGCATCCCACCTTATGTCCCGCATCAGTGGCTTCCCACCTGATGTACTGCATCAGTGGCTTCCCACCTGATGTCTCACATGGCATCCCATCTTGTGGCCTACATTGGATCCCACCATATGTTCCACATGGTATCCCTCCCAAAGTCCCAATGACATCCTACTTTATGTCCCACATGGCATCACATCTCATGTCCCCATGGCCTCCTACCCTATGTCCCACATAGCCTCCTATCGTATGTCACACATGGCATCCTAAGCTATGTCACACCCTGTGTTACTCGTGACATCCCATGTCCCACATGGCATCCCACCCCATGTCCCATATGACATCCCATACCATCTCATGTCCCACAGGACATCTCATCCTATGAGATTCCACCCATGTCCTGCATGGCATTCCACCATATATCCTACATGGCATTCCACCCTGTTCCACACGGCATCCCACCCCATGTCCCACATGGCATCCCACTCCATGTCCCACATATCCCACCCCACATCGCACATGACATCCAATAGGCTCCGTAAGAAGTCTCACCTAGCTATCAGTCCCTGATTAAGCATACGTATAAAATGTCAGTTCATATAATAACTTATATGCAAATGACTTGTTGAATAAAAAAAAAGAGGCAGAGTCAAATAATTATGCCTAATATAGCCCTTGTTGTATACCACATGGTATATATTCTATCATACGTCCCACATGGCCCCCATCCATGTCCCACATGGCATGTCCATTGCAGTCACATCCTGTCACACTCCCTGACTGAGCATACTAAATAAAAACATCTGGTCAGTTTATATACTGTAGCAACTTTATGCTAATGAACACAATAATAAAAAGGCGGGTTTTAATAATCATGTCTGATACAACCATTGGTGCCCAAATATTTTGGAGGATTTTAAATCTCCAGTGCTATGAGAGAAACCCTTAAGGATCTCTGAAGAATATTGGGAAATTTTATCATTTTACAGTTATCTTCTAAGGAAATTTCAATGATCTTCAGATATCATCTTTACCAGCTTGTTAACAAAATTGTATAGTTAGCCCCGCCTGCTAATTAATATTCATGACATCAAGACCAAAAATGATAGGGATAATCTACAGACCACAACACATCCATATACCAAGTATGATACAAATCCACTAAAAGGTTCTTGAGATATCGTGTTTACAAGCTTGTTAACAGAATTTTACATTTACAGTAGCCTGCCTTCTTTATGTAACTAACATGTAATCAATATTCATTATATCAGCCCCCAAAAAACAAGCTTGTTAACAAAATTGTATAGTTAGCCCCGCCTGCTAATTAATATTCATGACACCAACACCCAAAATAATAGGGATAATCTACAGACCACAACACATCCATTTACCAAGTATGACAAATCTACCTGAAGGATCCTGATATATCCTGTTTACAAGCTTGTAAACAGAATTTTACATTTAGCCCCATGCTCGCCTACTAATTAATATTCATGACATCAGTACCACAACAATAGGGATCATCTACACACCATAACACATCCATATACTGTACCAAGTATGACATAAATCCACCCCAAGGATCTTGAGATATCATGTTTACAAGCTTATTAACAGAATTTTACATTTAGCCCCGCCTACTAATTAATATTAATAAACAATAGGGATCATCTACAGACCACAACACATCCATATACCGTGTATATGACATAAATCCACTACGCGATTCTTGAGATATCATGTTTACGAGCTTCTGTCACAGACATACATACACACACACACACATGCATCAATACATACATGCATACACACGCCAGCATGACTACATAGGTTCCTCATGCTATCGCATCAGAAAAAATGAGCCATTTCAAAGCATTTCAAATTGTGGGTGTTAATATTTAATATATACAATATCTTTGTTTTCTTATTGCAGTCTTTTTTTTTTTTGTTCGTCTACCATAACATTTGGGAAATAATTGGATTTGAATTATTTTTAAAACCTTCAGGAAAGAAATAAAAAGAAGACTTTGCACTGTCTTCCATACATCACAAATTTAACGTATGAAATATTGAAGTCCTTGCACTTTCATCAGCTGTATCTCAATGAAATATGTAAGCAGACCATTAACTAAAACATCAAAGTTGGTTCACAGGAAATTCCTGTAGCTGTCTATGTACTGTACCTTAAAGACATGAAATGCAAGCAATTTTCATATAATAATTTCAAAAGAAAAAAGTTAACAGGGTTTTTTTTTTTTTTTAAAGGGTGGGCTATTCGAAGAACAATTGGTTCCGATTTTATAGTACAGTGTGGGATAACCAGTATCTTCATTTATGAGTAAAGCAATTGTTTCGTATTGACAAAAGAATGCTCTTAAGGGCTATGGACTTCCTCTGTCACTTTCACATGCTAAATGTTGCGGTGCATACTTTCAGTTTCGATGTTAAGGCTTACCACTCGAAACATAGCTTGGTCAATTTGGCACTTGTTAGTTTGTAAAAGTATGTTACTCTCTTACTTGAAAATACAGCAAATATCTATAAAACTCTGGTAATAATAATTTCATTCATTTCAAAAACATGTACAAAAAACTTTAGTTAAAAGTGTTAAAGAGTGGTGTTCAAAATGGGTAAGTGCATGATCATTTTCAGAAGCTGCCACCATTTGTTTCCAATGTACTTTACAAGTTCCTTTTCCAGCCAAGTTGAAAATGAAGGCATCAGTTTCAGCATTCAACAAATCGCCTGTCCAGATGCCCAAAGCAACTAATATTTATGTCTGGGAAAATTGATTTACAAGTTAATATGCCAGCCGGGCAACCATAAATTGATCCAAACTAATAGATTGAATTTCTCTTTAAAAACTTAATTCATACACAGTTTATACTTAATACAATATATAACTAATGTAAATTCCCAGAAAATAACTTAAATCAGACTTTTAATCCATTTATTTGGAAGCCAAAATATTTCATTATGTTACGAAATGATCTTAAACATCATAAACGCACCCATACATAAGACGTACTTAAACATATATGGCACACGTAAACACAAAACATATTATGTACAGTACAGATATATTATCCAGGCCACTTGTGCGCAATGCATGCTATTTTGCTATCAAGGTTTGCTCCTTTTAACCAATCATATCTCGCGTAAAAAATCGCATGCATATTTATATCCAGTCACTGTTCTTGGCGAGGTTAGTTCTGCTGTGTTAATGCACCTCACGCAATGGGTCCAATACCCGTTCCATGTACACATACAGTATCGCACAGAGCATACCGTATGCTGCATATACTGTACTGTCACATGGCGAATTTGACCTGCCTTTGCCACTTGTTGATGCAAAAGTTGACTGAACTTGTGGGTTTCTTTTTTGATTTTATGGAGCCTGTTATTGCTTTATATTTGTTTGTTTGTTTGATGAGGGCTTAACAGCACCATGACAACGAGGTCAAATTGTGCCTAAGAGGTCAGATCATTCATGAGGTAGGAAGGAAAGGAAACAGGGGGAGAATGAGAGAAATTCAAGAACAAAAGGTCAAAAAGCTGTGATTGAGAGGGGAGGTGCATGGTTGAAACAAAAACAAAGTAGAGAGGGGGTGGAAGAGGAGAATTAAATATGGTTGTAGAGGGAGGCATGATGGAGGAAGGAGATAATTTTATCCGGAGGATTTTTCTGGAAGAACTCAGCAATTGAGTTGTGGGGAGGAAGGCAAGCTCTGGGAAGGTTGTACAAGGGTCAAGCAAGGAGAACGTGTTGGACTGTGAGGGTGCAATGGCAATTGTTGCAGACGGGTGGGGGGAGCCAATAAGTAGGTGGGAGTGAGTAAGGTGGGTGTAACCTATTCTAAGACAGGTAATATGAACGTCGTCAACACGAGAGGTTGTGGATGGTGGGTTTGATTGGAATGGTGGACCAGATGACGTGGAGTTTGTTATCAATTTGGGAGTCCCATGAGGTTTGCCAGAGGTCACGAACTAGGGAAGCGATAAGCAGTTTGATGTCAGAAAGGGTTTTGGGAAATGGGGTAGGGGGGAGGTTGAGGGCTAGCTTAGCGGCTGCATCAGCCCTGTTATTGCCAGAGATGCCAACATGGCTGGGTATCCAGAAAAAAAGAATAATTTTCCTGCAGAGAGTGGGCGAAAGGAGTATACGGAGGAGGAGATGGGATGTGGAGTTATCCCATTTAAGATTGAGTAAAGAAGTGAGGACAGCCTTGGAGTCGGAGAAGATGACAAAGTAGATGAGTGGAGAGTACTCAATAAAGTTGAGGGCGAGGAGAATGGCCTTGGCCGAGAAGATGGATGAGTAGTCCGGAAGCCTACAACTGAGGGTGATGTCTTGGATGATGGCAGCAGCAGCTGTCTTGTCGCCTTCCTTGAAGCCATAAGTGTAGATGGAGGTATAGTTTGAGAGTTGGTCTTTGATTCGGCTGTGGAGGTTGATGTAAGAGGTTAGGGTGGGTTTGAGTTTTGTCATGAGTGGAGAGGTCTAGGTGGACAGAAGGGAGAGGGGTGGCCCAAGGAGGAAAACTGGGCCAGGAGTAGGTGCCGAGAGTGGCGGGGTTGATGCCGAGATGGAAGAGGTCTAATTTAATGCGTAAACTGAAGGAAGGGGATAGGGTGTTAGTCCTATCAAAGAGGGTGGAGAAATTGGGGTACCTATTGAGGTGGTAAACAGGGTTCTGGGTGTTGGTGAGGACTCTAAAAGTTTAGAACAGGCTAAGCTTTCTACATCTAAGTAGAAAGGGGAGTTCGTTGGCATCAACATGAAGGCTGGTGATTGGGGAGGTCCTGTAGGCACCTAGACAAAGCCTGAAGGGTTTCATTTTGGATGGTGTTGATGTGGTTGAGGTATGAGTTGTGAGCGACACAGTAGACAATATTGCCATAGTCAAGCTTGGCACAAATGGTGAGCCTGAAAATTTTGAGAAGAGCATAGCGGTTTGCTCCCCAAGTGGTGTTGGAGAGCAGTCGGAGGAGGTTGAGGGAGCTATTGCATTTTAGTTTCAGGTTGGTGATGTGTTGCTTGTAAATGAGCTTGGGATCTAGAGTTAGACCAAGGAACTTTGTGTGTTCAACTTTAGGGCTGCGATTCCCATTGAGCACAAAGTTCAGGTTGGGGTGGAGGTTGTTGAAATGACAAAAGTGCATGCAGACTGTCTTGTCTTTGGAGAATTTAAAACCGTTATTGTTGCTCCAGACTTGCAGCTGGTTGAGGCTGGTTTGGAGCCTATTTTCAACAATAGGAAAGCTAGGGGAGGAATAGAAGATGGTGAAGTTATCCACGTAGAGGGTACGTTTGATGCTGGGGCCAAGGTTATTCGCGATGTCATTAATGCTCAGGTTGAAGAGAGTGGGAGAGAGGATGCTGCCTTGGGGGTTGGAGAGAAAGTTGGAGAGGTTGTGGCCAATACAAACTTGGAACTGCCTAGGTGAGAGGAAGTTTTGAATAAAGATGGGGAGATGTGTGAAGTTTGCGGGTAATGCCATATTTCCAAGTAGTGGCTAAAGCTTTCTCAAGGTCAAAAAATATGGCAATGAGGTGTTCCTTTTTTGCAAAGTATTCCCGGATAGCGATGTCGAGCGTAATTAAGTGATCTAGGGTATTGCGATGTTTTCTGAAGCCGCTTTGGTGAGGGGAGAGGATTCTGTTGGTCTCAAGGAACCAGTTTAGTCTCTGATTAATGATCCTTTCCATAATTTTACAGAGACAGCAAGTGAGGGCGATGGGTCGGTAGCTGGAGGGGTCGGTACCGTCCTTACCCGGTTTAATGACATTAGCTGTCCTCCAGATAGGGAAAAGAAGTGTGAGGACCAAATGTGGTTGAAGATGGTGAGTAAGGTAGTGGTGGCCTTGATAAGGAGGTGTTTCAGGAATTAGTAGGGGATGTTATCTGGGCCCTTGGAGGTGCAGCCAGCATCGTGGATGGCTTGGTGTAGCTTTCGGAGTTGTCGGAAGGAAAAGTGATCCTCCGGGCTTCATCGCAAGCTTTTTTGGTTTTGAAGGCAATGGAGTAGTTGGTCGAGGACGACATGTTGCTGAAAGTGGCGGCGAAGTGGTTAACGATGTCCTTTTTCGCAGTGAGAAGGTCACCATTCCAAGAGAGATGGGAGATTTGCCCACTCTGCCGTGAAAGCTGTTAACCATTCTCCAAATCTTCTTAGCGGGGGTGTTGGTGGTGAGAGAAGAAATGAAGTTGTTCCAAGTGTTGGTTTTACTGTCCTTGATAGTGCGCCTGGCCTTGGCACGGCTGATGCGAAAGAGGTTGAGGTTATGGGTGGTCTGGTTAGTTTTGAAGTTCCTGAGGGCTCTTTTCCTGTTCTTGATGGCGGTTTTGCAGTCATCAGAGAAACAGGGGTTGGGGGATAATTTGGGGGTTTGGGGGATGATTTGGGGGTTTGGGGAATTGAGTAGGTGGCGATGTTGATAAGGATATTACTGAAGTTTGACATGGGATCCTAATCCTCGAGAAGATGGGGGGAGAGGTGTGAGTCACAAAGGGTTTCGAAAAGGGGCCAATCAGCCTTCTCGAGGTTCCAATTGGGGGTGTGGTCAGTGAGGGTTTGAAGGTTGGAGTGTGTAAGAAGAGGGTAATGATCACTACCACAGAGGTCAGCAGTGACTCTCCAGTTAAAATCAGGGAGAAGGTTGGGGGAACAGATAGACAGGTCAATACAGGTAAGGGAGCCTGTGGCAGGGTGAAGGTAGGTCGGGGAGTTAGTGTTAAGCAAGGAGAGGCTGTACTGACGAAAAGCATTTTCGATGAGCTTGCCTCTGGGGGTAATAGAGCCCCACAGAGGCTTGTGAGCGTTGAAGCCACCAAGAAGGATGAAGGGGGAGAGGAGCTGAGAGATGAGGTTGTTAAGGCTGGTTGACTGAATGTTGGTGTTGGGGGGAGATAGCTATTGCAAAGAGTGGAAGTTTTGTGGAGGGAGATAGATATACATATGGCCTGAAGGTCAATGTGCACATGAACAGGGCTGTGTGGGATATCGTGTCTAACAAAAAAAGAGACGCCCTTAAAGGTTCTATCGGCATCCATTTGATGTTTGTAATAGCAAGCGAAGTTGTTGAAGGAGTAATGGTCGGTGGTTTTCAAGAAAGTTTCTTGTAGGCAGAAGACGTCCGGGTTGAAGGTGGAAGCCAGAGGGTCAATTTTTTCAAAATTGGCCTTAAGGCTCCTAATGTTCCATTGTATGATGTTGTGGGTGTTATTGTAATTGTTTGTGGTGCACGCCATAAGGAGGCAGGGGGTTATCTGGAGGAAGATCTGTTGGGTCTGAGTTGGCTTGTTTTTTCTTTGGATCCGTCCCTGTTTCTTTGGGAGCAGTTGTTTTTTAAATTTAAACGAGAAGTATGTTCGGTAATCAAACATTCCATGTTCTTTTCAGCGTCATATGTGTGGGTTTGGATGGTGGGCTGTTTGTTGATTAGTTGTTTCTTGGTTACTTTTTCGCTTTGATGTTTGTCAGCCAGGTTGGCTTGAGTTTGATGGCATTCGAGGTGTTGGGGTAGGGGATGGCGGGGGTCTTAGAGAAAGAATGAAGGTTGGGGAGAGAAGTGGTGGTGGAGGTGGTTTGGGTAATGGGTGTGGTTGGGTTGTTGGCAATGGACATGGGCTTAGGACTGGGTAAGAAGAGCCAGGTGAGGTCGGTTTGTGAAGGGGAGTCAGTTTTAGTTGTGTTAGGGGGGCAGTATTGGTATTAGAAGAGACTGCACTCAAGTGGAAAGGTTTAGTGTGGAGGGAAGCAAGAAATTGCTTTCTGGCCTCCAGGTAAGTGATGTTGGGATTAAGGGTTTTCAGTTTGGTTATCTGCTTTTCCTGAAGTCAGGTGGGGCAGCTTTTTGTGAATGAGGGATGGTTAGCTGGGTGAGTACCGTCGCAATTGGTGCAGAGTGGGGTGTTGGTGCAGTAGGCACTGTCATGGTCCGGGGCTCCACAGTTGCCACAGCGCGCTTGGCTGCGGCAGGAGTTTTTACCGTGACCATATCTCTGGCACTTATGACAACGGAGGGGGTTAAGAATGTAGGGGGCTACTGGGATTCTCAGGTAGCCGGCAGTAATGTGGGAGAGGAGAGTTTGTGTGGAAAGTCAGGAAGATGGTATTGGTGGGTGTTTCGGCACCGTCTCTCTTGAGGACTAGATGACAGGCTTTAGTAACGTTTTATCCTTCAAACTATTATCATTTATTTGAAAACCTGGCCCAGCTCACTAAGTTAAAGGAGACATAAAGTCTGACATAATCCTTATTTCATATGATAGAATTAAAAATAACATTTTTTTTCAACCAAGTTTTATACCCCCCAAAGCAAGCTAACATATTTTTGTATAAATATTAAAAACTTTAATGCTACTACTAAATAGTACTATGGGGGTCGCCATCTTGTTTTCAAAACATGCAGATTATAAAGTCATCAGCCTAGCAGGATGTTGGAATGCTTTGTATTTACTTATTATAATCTCCCTAAAAAAATTCTAGCTTATAAGAAAATGTTTTTCTTTTGTACGGTCAAGGACATTTTTGTGTTTACATAAAATTATCAAAACATTTTATCTATACTTTTGTGCCAACATCATTTTGAAATAATTTTTTTATTCTTATTGATATAGAAATAAATTATAATCCGTATGTCCCTGTTGGGGAAATCATGTCATCATGTACAATATTTCAATGCAGAATTGAACAAAATGGCAGCCTCCATGTGTCAACTTTAAACATGAATAACTTGAGGTATGCATAAGATTTTGACTTGCTGTTTCTGGTTATTGGTTAAGATTTGTATCCTCTATCATATGAAGTAAAGATTGTATCAAACTTTGTCTGCTTTAAGTTTTTGCAATAGAAAAACTACATGATCATGTGTTCTTTCATGCTTCTATAACTTGTAAATCTGCATGTCCTTGCTCCCAATGTTAACTTGTCATGGTAGAATTACTGCACATGATTTAATATCTGTGTTCTTTTCAAATTTTCTGTATATGTGAATCGCTTCAAAGGAATATTCCCATGTTTTTTCGTAACCTTTCTTAAAAGAATTTTTTTTTAAACAATTAAGTACAAAAATTATGTTGATATGTTATTCCTACCAGGAGATATTCAAATGTTAAGGCTCACAAAAAATGCCAATAAACGAATAGGGAAAGGCTCAGTATGACATCACAGCAACACATTCTCCCACAAAGTTTATATGTTTCATTAAAATCTATCATCCTTTTTTATGAGTAAAACCTGCTAGAAAAATTAATTGATGAAAGTTAGGTAATTATATACATTGCCAAATATCATCGCAGGAAAGTTAAGTTGTCCCAAGTCCATTTTTGGTCAAATTGAGTTGTTTATTGGAAAATGTTCGGAAACTAAATAAGGTTCTTTCTATATAATTGCCTTATGAATATGTCACATACAAAACAAAATATTGCAACAATGTGTTATATAATATTTCAAAGAAATACATTAAAAATCAATAACTTAAAATGTGGTTATCTCAATATGGCATTTTTGGACATAGGACAACGTTACTTTTCTGCGACGATATATCCTACTTCAATACCTTTTGGAAAATTGTTTTTAATTATACAGAAACAACCAATTAACGTTTAAAGAAATACATAACATAAACATTTGCAATGGAATTGCCTCTATGACTCATTAAACCTGAATTCATCATACTGTACAAAAACTTTCAAATGCAATTAGGAAATCTTTAAAAATCCATACCTCCTGAATGGAATATGATATCAACCTGATATTTGTACCAAATTGGCTCTCAAAGTATACTCTTTCAAATATAGATTTACAAAAAAACCATGGGATATTCCTTTAAAACACTTATTTTAGAAATGTGTGACACCCACTTAATTTGAAATTAACACTTCCACATTTGGCATATCCGCTGAAAGTGAGAGTAAGATTCTTACTCATTCAATTTTTTTGTTTAATGAACGATAATAGTTAACACCTACACAAGCTTTATTTTTCCAAATCCATTTCGTCACATTAAAAAGACAAAGAAATGTTCTTACAGAAATAAAACAAAGAAATTTTCTGAGCGATAATCCTGCTCATACATAGTCCTTCTGCCGCTTTACCAGTTACAATGACTCGAGGATTAGGCCTACATTCTACTGCAAAACAGAGTTGTTTAGTCAAATTGTGATTCTAGTTACTGTACATGTTCGACTTATAGCTTGGATGAACCAACCTTTTATTCTGTTTAACCCTTATCATGCAAATGTCAAGATTTCTCACCATTGAAAACGTACCTACAGTAGTACACGGATGGTGAGAAATCTCGACATTGAATCCCCTTAAACTTGTTAATTTTAACTGTTAGTGAAATCGCGCCATCTATTTTTATGGCTGCTGTGATCAAGTTGAATGTAAATGCATTTTGAGCCTAAGCTATATATACAGTAGGTTAGGATTGGAATTTTCAGAGGAATTGGTGCTTGACATTGTGAATTTTGAGATGTACATTTTTTGAAATGGCCAATTCTGATGAGCTTATGGTTGGGTATGACTTTGGAGAAAATTTGCCGAATCTGATAGTGAAGACTTCAGCGATTACGAAGCCAATGATTGTGAATCGAGTGACACATGATGAGGAAGACATTTACGTTGCACAAAACTATGGTAGGCTTAACTGTAACACTGGAAGTAATGATGTTGATGCTGGTAGTAATACTGATAGAGCTAATAATTGGGAGGATGATAACGATGGCTGGTTATTATTTACATAATTCAGGTGGTGCTTGATCAACATAAATTCTACAAGGTTGAATTCAGACAACAATTATCTACAACTTTGCTGTAGTAACCTTTGTCAGAAAATGTTTGTATAATAGAAAGTGATACATTTTCATTGAGTTAGTCAGAATTTCTACATTTGGCTCAGTGTGCAGGGCATATATGCCTGTATGTGGCCTAGCATGATAAGAGTTAATACATTGCAAGCATATACACAACTCCATAATACTAATTATAAATAAGAATTGAGGGAAATACAAGGTTTGAGATGACAAAATTAAAAGGAAAAACTTTCACTTTCCTATCAACAGATCGATCTTCTTTCTTTTCAACTTATATGTGATTGGGACCATGCAATTGCGACCAACGACATTATTCTATTTGGATAATAAACTGCACCATGACCATAAGATAGATAATATTATCTTAATACCTTTTGACTTTACTCTAGTAAACTCTACGTAAAATTAAACTGCGAAAGATATCAGATCATATCCTTTTCAGAAAACATCAAGACAATATCTAAAACATTATCTTTGTCTTTTCTTTGTGTTAAAAAAAAAAATGATGCCTTTAATCATAGATTGCAATGAAGCTAATAATTGATTCTGATCTACTAGAAGCCACTTTATTCCTTTGTATTGTCATATTATGATCAGGTGCATAACCTGCACACTTAATATGAAACTTGCATCTTTCTACAAAGTTAGGTTTAATAACCAAAATATATCAAATATACACAACCTTTTGTCCAAACCCCCGGGCACTTCCCAGGGACTTGCTATAGTCTATTGTCCCTACAAAATCATTTGTGATCTAACAAATATTTCAACCAACATTTGGACTTTTCTAAATATGAACAGTCTTAAATATAGTAATTTGATAAGCAGTGTACATACATGTAGCAAGATTAAATAAATCAGTGATAGTGGAGAATATTTGAAAGTATAGGGGAAAACCTATAATTAGGCCAATTGGGGAAACTAGCAGGGGACCATAGGTTAAAACCTCATTAGGTCTGTGATTTGGGTAATTTTTAAGCTACAAATCCTCAGTTTTTGTTATATATAATTACTTCTATTTATAGTCCAGTGAATGATGGGGTGGGGTGGGTATCTTCAAAGTCCCCCATCTATGTCATCCCTATTAAAATACAAAAAACTTGAAGTTGCCAGACTGCCTGCATGAAAAATGTTTCTCTCTCTCCTTGCCATATACTTTCTGAATGTAAGAATTCCTTACATCAACACCACAGAAATATAAAAAAAAAGTTTTGGGTAAACAAACAGTATATAAATCGAGGTCTGTGGGACAGTTACCTTTTCTGGCTTCAATAAATTTAACCACAGCCATGCAGCTGAAAAGCACATCTTTGATCTATGCATGGAGCTATTAAACTCTCCAGGATCTAAGCAGAGACCGTATGAACTTTAAATATTGCAAAACCCTTGGTCACAAAGTTAAAGGACTTTGAATCTTCATGAGAGAAATAATTGTTTGTGGTTTCTGGCAAAGATAAACTTCAGTGCTTTTTAGATTTTAATGGACAGACAATCAACGTCAATGTCACACACAAATACTTAGCTCTATACCAGCATACCATCTATTATCGAATGAAAGCAAGCCTTGAAATATAAATTTAAGAATGCATGTCTTTGAGGACACATGGGGCAACAATAAGCTCAAGTGCTATAAAATCTGATATATGTATTACAAAAATATATATAAAAAAACATGAAAATTGCATATATTCCCATCATAACTAGCTACCCATTAAATACTTAACCGATTCTAGAATTTCTAGGTTTTGATACACGTATGTTAAGTTTTGTACAAACTTTAGGCACCTACAATCTGAAGAGAGCTACAGTACTGTAGCAGCTGATTCAGCAAAATAGTGATTGGATAGTCACACCAGGAAGCTGTTACAGTTCCCTGGTCACACCCAAATCAAAATCTAGGTGGAAAAGACATCCTCTTCATTTCCAAATACTGAAATGCAAGAAAAAATATCCTTAACCCTTACTCTACCACGCGGCGATAATATCGCAGTTTATAAACTACCTTTTCTATAGATAAAATCGGGACCCTACCAAAATCCTATAGGGGTGCAAATAGTTTCATTGCAAAGATCTCCGAAAGGTCTTTCATAAAATTGTATTTTTTGGGGTAAATGTTTTCGGGCAAATTTTGTCCAAATATTTAGAAATTTCACTTTTGCTTAAAAATGTCCCAAAAAAGCATATTTTTGAAAAATTTACAAAAATTGCTTAGAAAATAAATTGAGATACTTTCTTTTTATATATAATATGTAGGCAAGTCATATTGTCCAAATCTAATCAGATTTTACTCATACCTAGTTATAATTTTTTTATTGTTTGTAAAATATGTAAAATTTTGTGATTTTTGGTAATTGTTTGACCTTTTTTGTTAAAAAATTGTGTGAAATATATTGTAACGAAAAGTTTCAAACACCATTTTGTAGCGAAAACAATGTGCTTTCATATGGATTGCTGCAATAAAAGACATTCCCCCTCGATCGTTGCTTAAACGTTTTATAGCTACGTCACTTAAGTTATTTTCAGATTTTTGACATTTACGTTGAGATGACAGAAAAATGTGTATCCTAAATCTTGTTTGAAAGTGAAACTGAAGATTAGGAAATGTCAGAAGGCTTATCGCCAGTGATGGAAATCTTTGAGTACCTGGGCCTAACCCAGAAGAGGCCTAAAGATTATCAGAACCAGGTAAAATGATTTTTTCAAATTTCCAAAATCGTGAAAGCATTTTTCAAACTTCACGCTTACTTAACGTTACTTGTTAGCCTTATCGTTAGGCATAACTACGTTTAATAGTTCCGATCTGCTCAAATTTAAGCAAAACAGTGTAATTTAATTGGGATTAATTACTTGTAAGGATTATAAACCACTAAATGGGTCAATAAAATCCGACGTGATTAAAATAATTTGTCTTTTTCATAGTAATTTTGGATGAAACTTTACAGTAATAATGTATTTCCAAGTAGTGTCGAAAGCTTTCTCAAGGTTGAAAAAGATATGAAGTTTTTCCAAGTGTTGGTTTTACTATCCTTGATAGTGCACCTGGCTTTGGCATGGCTGATGCGAAAGAGGTTGAAAGATCTGTTGGGTCTGAGTTCGCTTGTTTTTTCTTTGGATCTGTCCCCCTTTCTTTGGAAGCAGTTGTTTTTTAAAGTTGGACAAGAAGTATGTTCGGTGGATTCGGTAATCAAACAATCCATGTTCTCTTCAATGTCATTCATACATGTGGGTTTGGATGGTGGGCTGTTTGTTGATTAGTTGTTTATTGGTTTAATTTTTGTTGGTTTGTTGTTGATTGTTGGCCAGGCTGCCTTGAGTTTGATGGCATTTGAGATGCTGGGGTAGGGGATGGCGGAGGTCGTAGAAAAGAAAGGAAGGATGTGGAGAGAAGTGGTGGTGGATGTGGATTGGGTAATGGGTGTGGTTAGCTTGTTGGCAATTGTGATGGGCATAGGACTAGGTAAGAAGAGTTAGGTGAGGTCGGTTTGGGCATGTGAGTCAGTTTTAGTTGTGTTAGGGGATGGGGGAATTGGTGATTGAGGAGATTGTGCTCGAGTAGGAAGGTTTGGTGTAGAGGTAAGCAAGGAATCACTTCCTGGCCTCTGGATAAGTGGTGCTGGGATTAAGGGTTTTCACTAGTTTTCAGTTTGGTTACCTGCTTTTCCTGAAGCCAGGTGGGGCAGTCTTTTGAGGAGGGATGGTTGGCTGAGTGAGTACGGTTGCAATTGGTGCAGAGTATGGTGTTGGTGCAGGAGGCGCTGTCATGGTCCGGGGCTCCACAGTTGCCACAGTGCGCTTGGCTGCGGTAGGAGTTTTTCCCATGGCTATACCTCTGGCACTTATGACAACAGTGGGGGTTGGGAATGTTGAAGGTGACTGGGATTCTCAGACAGCTGGCAGTGATGTGGGAGGGGAGATTTGGTGTAGCAAAAGTCAGGAAGATGGTATTGGTAGTTGTTTTGGCACAGTCTCTCTTGAGGATGAGCTTTAGTAAAGTGTTGACTGACAAGTTCCTCAATTAGGTATTCATTGGTCAAGTAGGCAAGGTCGCTGATTCTGATGATGCCTTTGCTGGAGTTCAGGGAATGGTGGGGGGTGACTGTTACGTCGATACCAGTATTAGCTAGGGTTTTGGTGATGAGGACATTGGTGGCTTGAGTGTTATTACGCTGGATCTGAGAGTAGAAACCTGGCAAGTTCCTCAATAAGGTATTCATTGCTCAAGTAGGCGAGGTCTCTGGTTCTGATGACACCTTTGCTGGAGTTCAGGGAATGATAGGGGGTGACTATTACGTCGATACCAGTGTTAGCTAGGGTTTTGGAGGTGAGGAAGGTGGTGGCTTGAGTGTCCCTTTGCCAAATCTGAGGGTAGAAACCTTGGAGAGAGTACCAACAAGGCCGTGGAGTGCCTTAATTGTGTATGAAAGGGGAAACTCTTTTCAAACTGTCTGGTTTATTGGTGGCCTGAATGATTATAAGTTTGGGGACTGGGACTGAGGAATTGTCAATGGAGGTAGCAGGTCGGTCATGGGGAGGGGAGAGAGGGTCAAGGTAAAGGCAGAAGCATTTGGTCATGATGGAAGAAAAAAAAAAAAAAAAAAACAATCGTGGAACTACTATATGAGAAGTGTACAGGTATCGAAAAGGGTGTAAAGGCCTGGTCACAATGGGAGGGAATAAACAAAAAGAATGATCTCACTGAAAGCTAACACCCATCCACAGAGAAAAAATCCCAGTGCAAAACAGAAGTTTAGGTGGAAAAGTGCGAGGTACAGTATAATCAGAATGAAAAGTTTGAGAGAATAGAAAAGAAGTTCTTTTGGTTTTAGAGATGTATATTTTGATATAAACATTAAATATTATGGGTTAAAGAATTGTGTGCACCTACAATGTTTTCTTAATAACTCAAGTAACAATTGCAGGAATTAGTCTCACACTTGTATAAACATGGGTGCTATAATAGGTGTGTGACAAGTTGAAGTAGGGAAAGGGGAAAACTGCCTACTCGCCTTAACCTTTAAAAACCTACGCGGTGGTCATAACACGATTGATTGGACATGCAATTGCTACATTAAATAGGCCCACAGCAGTGATCCTGGTATCATTTGAAAGAGTTTGAATCGTTCTTTCAATAAATTAGCATTTTTAATAAGGGTTATATTAAGAATCTTTGAGTAATCTCGTTTGAATGTGGGTAAAAAGTCCAATTTTGTCAATTTTCAAAAAAATTCCTCAAATTTCCACTTTTTTTCTTCTCAAAAACTTATTTCAACTGGTATACTTCCAGACCTTGCTTTAGTGTGAAAACCCGTGAGAAACTGTTAAAGACAACAATGCATCCAATTCCAGTCAAATTTTGACTGCTCTTATTATCGATATCTTTTTGGCAAATTTGTGCAAAATTATTTTGCCTTTCTGAGACAATTTTTTTATGAAAATCATATCTCCTGATCGCAATACAACTGCCCAATGCAAAACATATCGTTGGAATTGGAATTCCCCAAATTTTCAATTGATATACAAAGAGCAACTACCCATTCTTTATCCACACCGAAATATAAGTTTTAAAGCAAACCTATGAATTACTCACAGGCAGTGTAGTGTAGCGGTATGCGTGCAGGACTTCACGTGAGTGGACGCGGGTTCGAAAACTAAACTGGATGTGAAGCTTTGTTTTTCGCTAGAAATTACAAAGGGTGATTATCTTTTGATTATTTTTATTGTTTTTGCATCTTTTTCTTTAAGGAAAACAAAATTAAGACTCATTGTTTTTGCATGTTTCGCTTTCAGAAAAAAAAAAATTAAGACTGGTATCAATGGGAAGGAAATTTCACAAACAATCTAAATATGTTAAACTAAAACCGAAAGGTTTTAAGGTTCTGATGCTATATTTCATTCCGATTGATTTTGTATTAACTGTTAATGTCATTGTGTATCATGAAATATTTGAGATGACTAAATCGTTCCTGAGATATCGTGTTTACAAGCTCTTTTCAGCAAAATCATTATAAGCCCTGCCCACTTTGCATATTAATGATATTCAATGCTTTTATAAAATGAACACATACAAACTAGCTTACATCCTATTTCTACTAAATATGAAACAAAACAGACATGTTATTGTTAAAATATTAGCATTTTAAGATCGCTAAGCCCCGCCTACTAATAAATATGCATGACAATACCACTAAAAACAATAGGGCACTTCTGTCAACCATGAGATATCTGTGTACCACATTATAAACTTAATCCCATGCATCGTTCTTAAGATACTGTACTATGTTTACAAGCTCTTTTCAACAAAATTATGTTCAGCCCCGCACACTATGCAAATAATGAAATTCACACTAGCTAACAACGTAGAAAACTGAATATAAAACAAAACAGACACGTGATTGTTAAAATATGAGATTTCAAGATTTTTACAGTAAGCCCTGTCTACTCATTAATATGCATGACATCACCACCAAAAACAATAGGACACATCTACAGATCATGGACTATTTATGTATTAAATACAACATGAATCGAGTTTACCATTCTTAAGATGCATACAAGTGCTTTTCCACAAAATAAGCCCTGCCCACTATGCATACTAATGAAATTCAACATGTTTGTACCATGGACATGTACACACCAGCTAACAACATAATTATACCAAGTATGAAACAAAGCAGACATGCGGTTGTTAAAATGAGCATTTTAAGATATTTACATTAAGCCCTGAATACTTACAGACGTTGTGTTATAAATTTTGTCTGGCGTATTTGGTTACGACAAGCCCTTAAATTTCGGCGTATTTGGTTACGACAAGCCCTTAAATTTCGGCGTATTTTGTAAATTTGCCGTCGTATTTTGTAAATTTGCTGACATGTACAGGGCACTGAGTAATGTATAGGGCACTGCGCCCTAGTGAAGCTTGCAAGTAATTGTTAACACAACACTTGTGAAGGCCTGCTTCGCTAAAGTGAATGAAAATTGTGCTTAAAATACCAAAAACATTAAAAAATCGGACTGTTATTTTTATAAAAAATATCAAGAAAAAATGTATACCCAATCCTTGTATAATGTTGATTGTTGAATCATGAAATTTAGGTTAACATTAAAAAAAAAAAATATAAAAAACTTTTGTTTATGGTGTGGTTTGGTTTGTTGAAATTTAACAGCACCGTGACAGTCAGAGTCAAATGTGTTCATTGTATCCAAACTTTTATGAGATTTTAGTGAGCTTTGACCAACTGTCAACAGTAATATACTATTCTCAAACACGCCTACTTCTTTACAGTACAGAACAGTGTACGTACATCATGCATAGGGCCTATGTACTAGCCTATATGTGCTTATGTACAGTACTATCTGCATGTTGAATCATTCGGCCGTTAGTCTCGTAGTTGTGTCATTTTTCTTTTATTGATGAGTAATTCAAAATCATTTTTGTGTGAAATTAAACTTTCAATCGCATCAGAGAGGTAAGATGTTCATGAATTTCATTTATCTTAATAAAAAACTTTGGCGTAAAATTTCACGTTATATCTAAATTTTACGACGCAGGTACAACCTTTGTCATAAGAAATTTCAGCCATGGCGTAATATACAACAAATTTGTCGTTAACGCGATCTCTGCCTACTCATTAATATGCATGATATCACCATCAAAAACAATAGGGCACATCTATGAACCATAGAGGCTATCTGTGTACCCCATATGGCATGAATCCGGTGTATCGTTCTTGAGATACCATGCTTACGAGCTTGCTTTCACAAACACACATACATACATACAGACATACATACATACATACATACATACATACATACATACACACACACATACATACATACACATGTACATACATACATACATACATACACATGCCAGCATGACTACATATGTTCCTTATGCTATTAGTATTGGAGCCAAAAATCCTCCATTTTCATTATTCACAAGAAAAAATACAAGCTGAATAGAGTTGACCTAATTTTGCCTAAAATTTGCATATTTATGTCAATATTTTCTTTAATTTTACTCTTTTTTTTTTAAAGTTTACTGTCATAGCATTCAAATAAATGAACTTATAGTGATAGAAAACAAAAGGAATGTTGTACATTTTTTTTTTTAAAGTTCCGAAAAATGGCAGTCATGTTTTAAACCCGCTGGGTCTCTTGAGGGTAAAGAGCCAATTTTCATATTAACCCCAACAGCAACTATCTGTGCCATTTTTCAGCTTTACTCCTTACGTCAATTCTTATTTCTTGTACAGTGGCCCATTTTCATCCAAACACAACCTTCAACGTCATTCTTCTTTGTCACCCCTACAGCAACCCTCAGTGCAAATTTTTTTTGTCACCCCCCCAATAACAACCTAAGCACCCGTTTTCATTTTCACCGGTACAGCACACTTAATACCATTTTTATTTCCTGTACACAAACCTTCAGCATCAATAATAATTTCAAAGAACATGCCTCTGGATCCCTCACTTATCAAGGAATATTTTCTTTCATTTTGTTTTTAAGATTGTTTAGTACATCTTCAATCACAATTGTTCTGAAGTAGCAAGATTAGCAATCGTTAATCCCAGCCTGGAAAAGGCAAGTGCTACCATGGGTGTTTCCCAGGAGACCGGAGTGCAATAATCCATTGCTAGACATTTGGGGTGACAATTTAAGATAATTATTGAATATTCTTCATGCCTTGTAAATCTGTGAGGTGATGCTGTCAAAAAACTAGAGCATCTTTGTGAAAATTGTGATTCCTTTCTTCCACAGAATGCAAAAGTGATTACTCAGTGCCAATTTTCTTTGTCACCCCTACAGCAACCTTAAGCACTTATTTTCGTTTTCACAGGCATCACACATTTAAGTCACTTTCATTTTCGCCCATACAGCAAGCTTAAGCGCCAATTTTAATTTCAGGGAACATGCCTCTGGATCCCTCACTTATCAATGAATATTTTCTTTCATTTTGTTTTTAAGATTGTTTAGTACATCTTCAATCACAATTGTTCTGAAGTAGCAAGATTAGCAGTCGTTAATCCCAGCCTGGATAAGGCAAGTGCTACCATGGGTGTTTCCCAGGAGACTGGAGTGCAATCATCCATTGCTAGACATTTGGGGTGACGATTTAAGATAATTATTGAATATTCTTCATGCCTTGTAAATCTGTGAGGAGCCTGTCAAAAAACTAGAGCATTTTTGTAAAAATTGTGATTCCTTTCTTCCACAGTATGCGAAAGTGATTATTTTAAGATGTAAGAGGGAGAAATTGATATAATTTCTATGATAAATGTTGGTTATGAGAACATTAGTGTATGGTTTTATACCTTTTTCTATACTCTTTGGGTTGGGGTCACCATACTGTACTCTCAACTGATCTGTCACCCATGACATATAACATGCAAAAGAATGCCTAATTATCTTCTTTTTCTTTGCAAAGGGGAGACAATATAATTAAAAGAACTTTGCTTCTGTTTGATTCATCCATGATCTATTTAAATCTGAAGATAACACTTTGCCTGTATGCTATGACTGTGGAAATAATAAACTTTTTAATTAATTACTTCATCATAGAGTCCTGAAATAATCATACTAGTTTATTACATATTTCATAAGATGCATAAAACTACAATTACTATACATACAGAGCAATTACTGTCAAAATGCAAGTAGGCAGTATATAATGCTGAGTTATCTTTACCACTTTATCTCCTAATCCTAATGAACAAAGTTCTATGAAACTTTTCATACAAATAAAGTTAAACTTCTTGTTTGCAATCAACATTAGCAATGCCTTGTATTTCTATAGCTGCAACATATAACCACTTTGCATACAGCAAATATTAGCTGGCCAAAAATCTAAATGTGCTGCAACCAAAAGAATCTTACCACTTCTTGCTAGTGTGTGTTTCTCCATATCAGCTGATGACGATTGTTCAGAAGTTGCACTTGTGTCTTCATGGTACACAGAGGACTCAGTTGAGCTCTCCTCATATTCACCTATACTGTTTGTTGCCGCATCGTTCGTGTCTTCATCCAGCTCATCTTCACCCTCTTCCTCATCTCTCTCTGAAGAAGCTTGGAGAGAAGCATAAAGTGCTTTGCGAAGATCTCGTTCCTCTTGCCAGTGTAAACCCTCATTAAACTCCTATGAAGACAAAGAAATAAAGGTTTAGAATAAGAGTCGCAATAACTCAAAAACATTTCAGGAGGTAGGTCTTGGTCGAAAAAGTAAGGGACTTTTAATTGCTAATTCATAATAATTTCTAAACAACCGAGGTCTCACACTTGTACTTTGAAAATTAAATGAATGAATCGATCAATCAATCAATGTTATTTCTATAGAGCCAAAAACCAATAAAATTGCACTAGGGCGCTTGACAGGAACAAGAAACTAATGTTTGTGAGCAAGTGCAAAAAGATGATGTTTCAGAAGTTTCTTGAAAATGTCAATGAACTTTGCATTTCTGATGTGTACAGGCAGTCGATTCCACTTCCGAGAAGCATAACAGAAAAAGGCTCTGTCAGCAAAAGTCAAATGATGGGTACCAGGCTCAAAAAATGGTGGTGCAGATGAAGTGGAACAAAGGCACCTGCGACCATGTGTGAAGATGTAGCTATGTAAGGAGTAACACTTTAAAATCTCTTCTCCAACAAATGGAGCTCACTAAGCTCACTGGAGATTGGGTCAAACTTTTGCTTTTTGGTGAATAACCGAGCTGCGGTGCACTGAACATTTTAAAGCCTTTTAAATGATGTCTTATTTATGCCAGTCAACAAACAGTTACAATAAATAAATGTTGTTATGAAGCATTCATTACAAAAAATTACGGTTGATTTCAAAGGTTATCAGTACCATCACTTGCAAGAAGTGTATGTGAATTTTCTAGAGACTCCAGCATAATATGCTCCCGCATTTCCGCTAAGTGACATTTCGCGAAGTGACATTTCCGCAGTGACATTTCCGCTGAGTGACATTTCCACTGAGTGACAATTCAGCTGAGTGACATTTCAGCCGAGCGCTCATAAAATTATGTGAATATTCATTGAGCAACACACTAGGTTATTACTCAGTAAGGTTATCATTACTCAGTAAGGTTATCACTAAAAGATCTGGATGAAATCTTGTTTCAAGAGATAAATCAATTTCAAGAAACGAGAATCAATTGCTTAGAGGTAGAAGAGTCCCCTTCGCCCTTAAATACCCAGACCAAGAGTGTCACGCTCAATTGGGGACATACTTTCAAAAAATATTTTTCTTTGTCATATAGGCCCACAGCAGTGATCGTAGTATCACTTGAAAGAGCTCGAATAGTTCTTTCAGAAACTATAACTTTTTGATAGAAGTTTTGTTGAAGAATTTTGTGAAAAAATGGATTGAAAAAGAGAGAATTAAAAAAAGGAAAAAATTTAAAGATTGTTTCCTTTTCAAAAGCTTCCTAGCCATACTTCCAGACCTAGCTTTTGCTTGAAAAGCAGTAAACAACTGTCAAAGACATCAAACACTGTCAAAGACATCAAAGTATCCAATTCTGGTTGAATTACCATCAATATCTGGCAAAATTTGTGCCAAATTTGATGATTTTTAGCCTTTAAATTTGTTTTGTAAGTTCTGATCGCAATACACCTACTGTACACGAAATGTATCGTAAGAAATGTCAAGCCAAGTACTTTTGATTGATAGATATCAAAAAGAGCAAGTACCCCCTCTCTCATAACATCTAGATTTAAGTAATGATAAAGATTCCTCTTTCACAGTTAGTCAAGTCACTTTGGTCTAGTGGCAAGTCTCTGTGCACAGCACATGGATGACCCGCGTTTGATCCCCATTGCACACGCGGCTTCAGTTTTTCCGCTAGTAATTACAGGGGTGATTATTTTTTGTTCATTTTCATTGTTTTTGCATGTTTTGCTATTAAAAAAAAAATTAGACTGGTATCATTGGAAAAGAAATCTCACAAACATTCTAAATATGTTAAAAAAAAATCCTTGATTATCATTATTCACAAGAAAAAATACAAGCTCAAAAAAAATTGGCCCAAGTTGGCCTAAAATGTGC
The DNA here is from genome assembly GCA_020152595.1 of Chiridota heheva. NCBI lineage: Eukaryota > Metazoa > Echinodermata > Holothuroidea > Apodida > Chiridotidae > Chiridota > Chiridota heheva. Next base: position 88,367 of record JAIGNY010000079.1, on the reverse strand, counting down.
AAATTTGTATATTTTTGTTGATAATTCATTTAATTTGACTTTTTTTATTGAATGTTTATTGTCTTAACGTTCATATAAACTAAACTTGTAGTGGTAGAAAACGAAAGGAGAGATGTGAAAATAAAATATTCTAATAATTTTTTGTCACGTTTTGAACCTCTGGGTATTTAAGGTTAAAATTCTTCCTGTCACCCATATCTTCTTTACCACCATGTTGTGTCATTAGTCGATATGCAATATTTGAATACTTTTCTCTCACTGCATACCATATACTTCTCGATGTCGTCAAATTAGAATTAAACTAGAAGGGTGTAAAGAACACTTTCAAAAAGAGAACGGTCACAAAACTTAATTTTTCAAGCCAGTATTTACCGTTTCCTATCAAAACCAGAAAACCAATGGCTTTGAGGTTCTGAAGCGGAATATGAATTTAAAGTTTGAACTATTGTATAATAAATGTTATAACACAATGAACTCAATGTTACATTGACAGCCAAATAACTTAGTCCTCACAAGAAAGGAATTTCACAATTAATTAAATTCAACTATTACTATCCCATTAACCTGTATACACTGGCTAAGAACATAATTATTTCAATTATGAAACAAAACAGACATACGGTTGTTAAAGTATTGAGCAATTTAAGATTTTGAGATTAAGTCCCGCCGACTAATTCATATTATGCATGACATCGCCACTAATAATAAGAAAATTAGAAAACATCTGCGTATCAAGGGCTATTTGTGTAGAACATATGAACTGAACTCCAGTTATTGAGATACTGTGTTTACAAGCCCTTTTCAACAAAATCATGTAAAGCCATGCCCACTATGCATATTAATAAAATTCAACTTTTTGTGCCATGAACATGTAGACACTAACTAACAACATAATTACACTAAATAAGAAACGAAACAAAGAGGCAGTTGTAATAAAATGAGCATTTTAAGATTTTAAAATTAAGCTACGCCTACAAATTAATATGCATGCCATGGGTTATTTGTGTACCACATATGAACTGAATCCCATGTATACTTCTTGAGATACTGTGTTTACAAGCTCTTTTCAACAAAATCATGTTAAGCCCTGACCACTATGCATATTAATGAAATTGAACATTTTTGTACCATGAACATGTAGGCACTAGCTAACAACATAATTACACTAAATAAGAAACAAAACAGACGCGTGGTTATTCAAATATGAGCATTTTAAGATTTTAACAATAAGCTCTGCCAACTCATTTATACGCACGACATCAACACCAAAAACAATAGGTCACGTCTACAGACCATGGACTATCTGTGTACCACATATGACATGAATGGTTCTTGAGATATCATGTTTACGAGCTAGCATCACACACACACACACATACATACACACACAGGCCATCATGACCGCAGGTTCCTGATGCTGATCGCATCAGAACCAATAAAAGAATGAAGTTGATTTTGAATAATAGGATTAGTCTCAGACTCTCTGCAATAGAATACAGGTGTCATTCAGCTAAATAGAAATACAAAAATACAAAACTACAGTATTAAGTTGTTAAACTATCTACTGTTCCCCTGCCAATTGATATTTAAGTCATGATGTCTATTTCCTTCACATTATCCAGTAAAAGCTTCAACCTTCTCAGCCTTATAACTGCTATTTATTTGCAGTTCTTCCACATTCCAATTACTCCACAAGTAGCCAATCACATCATTCATATATGGTACAATAAAATCCCTAGAAGAAGATCAATTCCGTTTCTGTCTTTCAACTCGGCACATTAAGTATACATGCACAATTGTACACATTTTGACAGTGACATATCAGGGGATGCTTTAAAAATAAGAGGAATGTAAATCTCTTCTCAGGTCTGCCACAAATATATCATCTGTAATCTTGAATCTTCTTTCAACGTGATAGAGAATTTGATTAAATTTTGTATCTCAATCGTTACTCACCAGGAATCTGGATAAACTCATTATTGTGAAATGTTGTATCTTACATTTCAACAACTGGTATATGATATGCCAGTAAACCAAATCGTATTTGCTTATTTTGCATAGCAATCCACTTTAACAGTTTGCTCAACGAGACAAGTCCTGAGTGACTGAGGCAGGTGCTGCATGAACTGCGGTAATTATCACATGAGTATACAGCACAATGATAATACACCACTGACATCAGTTAGTCCATCAATAATGATTATGATATGCTGTAGTTTGATCATGTACTGTAAATATGCAGTACCTGCACCATACAGAAATCTAGACAATAGCATTTTTTATACCCAGACATCAGAGGTTGCGTTAGAATATTTTGTCTGGCGTATTTGGTTACGACAAGCCCTTGATTTTTGGCATATTTTGTAATTTTGCTATCTTACATGTATGTACAGGGCACTGCGTAATGTACAGGGCACTGCGTAATGTACAGGGCACTGCGTAATGTACAGGGCACTGCGTAATGTACTGGTCACTGCGTAATATACAGGGCACTGCATAATGTACAGGGCACTGCATAATGTACAGGGCACTGCATAATGTACAGGGCACTGCGTAATGTACAGGGTACTGCGCGCTAGCAAAGCTTGCAAGTATTGTTAACACACACACACAATTGTGTAGGCCTGCCTCGCTAAAGTGAATAAAAATTGCACTTATAATACCAAAAAACTTTAAAAATCGGACTATTATTATCATGAAAAATATTAAGAAAAAGTTCTTACCCAATTCTTGTATAATGCAAAAATAAAATAGAAAAATATTTTTGTTTATCAAATCCAAACTTTCATGAGGTTTTAGTAAACTCTGACCAATTGTCAACAATAATATACTATTGAACACGCCTACTTCTTTACAGTATAGTAACTTGACTTGCAAATTGTGATCAATTCACAGATACACAATCTTACACATACAGCACAATACAGGAGGAAAGTAGAATCCTAGCTAATGATATCGTTGACAATTGACAGCCTGCATTCAAACAACATCAAAACTTTCACGTACATATATATACTGACTATACACAAATTAGTACTTGCCTAGTGTTAATGTACAGTACTTGTACAGAGTCATGTTGAATCATTCGGCCGTTCTCGTAAGTCGCAGTTGTGTCATTTTTCTTTTATTAATTTTTTTAGTAATTAAAAAATATTATTGTGTGAAATAAAACCTTCAATCGCATCAGAGAGGTAAGATTTTCAAGATTTCTATTTAAAAAAATAATGAAAAAATCTGGCGAAAATTTTACATCCTATATCTAAATTTTACGACGCAGGTAGAACATGTCATAAAAAAATTCAGCCATAGCGTAATATACGACAAATTTGTCATTAATGCGAACCCTGCCAGACATAGATGTGTAGAAAATACAAGCACAAAGAGAATCAAATTTTGGCAAATTACAACACTTGGCTAATTTGAATGTCTCAAACAAGTTTAGCTTGGACTGTGAGGGTGCAATGGCAATTGTTGCAGAGGGGTTGGGGGAGCCAATAAGGAGGTGGGACTGAGTGGGGTGGGTGTGACCTATTATAAGACAGGTAATGCTAACTAGACCCCTAGCTTGATTTAAAAAGGGGCAGGGTGCTAAACTTGTTGAGAGGCACATTAATGTGTGTGCGAAGCGCTGCATCTTTTTGGCATGGAGTCCAGGGGCTCAATCCCATGGTAAAAAAGCTCTGGGATTTTAGCTGTAATCGTACCTCAGAATGAAACTATTCTGATACATAAGGACCATTCATGAGCCAAATAGCTTACTATGCTATCATTCTGTGTTCTGTATCCATGAAAGGTATTTCATTTATAATTAAGAATATTAAGGTAAAAAAAAATTTAAAAAAAAAAAAAAATGTTTAAATTTTTTCTCATGAGGGGCACGGCAGACCCCAAGGGGCATGGCAGGCCCACAGAGGGGTAGGGCGGGCCAACCCTGTCAAACAGCAAAGCTAGGGGTCTGTAAACGTTGTTAACACAGGAGAGGTTGTGGATGGTGGGTTTGATCGGAATGGTGGGATAAATGATGTGGAGTTTGTTATCAATTTGGGAGTCCCATGAGGTTGCCAGCGGTCACGAACAAGGGAAGCGATAAGCGGTTTGATGTCAGAAAGAGTTTTAAGAAATTGGGTAGGGGGAGGTTGAGGGCAAGCTTAGTGACTGCATCAGCCCTGTCATTTGCCAAGCGATGCCAACATGGCTGGGTATCCAGAAGAAAAGAATACTTTTCCTGCAGAGGGTGGGCGAAAGGAGTTTACGGAGGAGGAGGTGGGATGTGGGGTTATCCCGTTTAAGATTGAGTAAAGAAGGACAGCCTTAAGAGTCAGAGAAGATGGCAAAGTGGCTAAGTGGGAAGTACTCAATATAGTTAAGGGCGAGGAGGATGGCCTCTGCCTTGGCCAAGAAGACAAACCTAAATAACAACCCCAAAGCTAGAAAACAACCCCAAAGCTAGAGAACAACCCCAAACCTACAGAACAACCCCAAACCTAGATAACAACCCCTAACATAGATATCAACCCCAAACCTAGAAAACAACCCTAAACAAATCGGCTAACATTGATAAATACTTTTGGAAAATCCTTGCTCATGATTGGTTGATTATCATTATTTGCCCATGTTGAAATGAAGTATTGAGACATACTGTAGCTCCCGTCCTCAAAACTAAATCCTTACCGGAAAAATGTTTGGCTCCAATTTTAAAAGAGAGATAAAATACATTGGATTCTATGCATTAGTGACTGACTCCTAAGGAAAGCATGTTAAATTACTTATAAATGCAATACAGTGCCTACTGTACATGTACTGTGCTATACATACATAAAACAAAAGAAATGCTTGCACAAGTCAGCACTTCCATATCATGAAAGTTGACAGTAACTTTCATGGCCTGCTCCTTTTAACCACCAGTTTTAAAACTGTCTATGGAGAGGTACAAGTTTTCTGTTTAACCGAAAAGAGCAATGAATTTTGAGTTTCATGTAGTCTTTGAATTTTGAAAATAGCATGTGTAGTTTTCAAGCTAGGAGTAATCAAAGTTTCAAAATTTGTTAATACATTGAAAAATGTGATGAACAGAATAACACCTTAAAATGCTCTTGCTCTTTCTTTACATTTCTTCTTGTAATTTCTGACCCTGAAAGTGTTCAAAATGCCTTCCCCAGTTTGATGTTGGTTGGAGGTATGGTAAAGATTAAATTCTCTTCATTAGAATTATCTTCCCCTTTCAAAAGAAAAACATAATAAATAACTCTGGCTATAAATTTTCAGTCTATTGCACTCAAACTCACCAGTGTTTATAACTCACAGATGTAAACATCCTTTTAAAAGTCCAAATGAATACTCAGCCCCCCATTACATGCATGTCCTGGCCCCGCATAATACACATAGCCTGGCTCCGCATTACACGCATGGGTTGGCCCCGCATTACACGCATGGCCTGGCCCAGCACTACACACAAGAGCTGGCCCGCATTACATGCATGGCTGGCCCCGCATGGCCTGGCAACCCATAACACGCAGAAGCAGGCCCCATAATACACACACGGGCAGTCCCCGCATTACACGCACGAACAGGCCCCAAATTACACGCACGAACAGGCCCCACATTACACCCACGAGCACGCCCCGCATTACACGCACGGCCAGGCCCCGCATTACATGCAAGGGCAGGCCCCGCATTACACGCACGGGCAGGCCTCGCATTACACGCACGGGCAGGCCCCGCATTACACGCACGGTCAGGCCCCGCATTACACGCACGGGCAGGCCCAGCATTACACGCACGGGAAAGCCCCGCATCACACGCACGGGTAGGCCCCGCACGACACGCACGGGCAGGCCCCGCATTACACGCAGGAGCAGGCAATACACCCACAGGCAGCTGCTGCATTACACGCACGAGCAGGCCCCGTATTACACGCACGAGCAGGCCCCGCATTACACGCACGAGCACGCCCCGCATTACACGCACGGTCAGGCCCCGCATTACACGCACAGTCAGGCCCCGCATCACACGCCGCGCAGGCCCAGGATCACACGCATGGGCATGCCCCGCATTACACGCACGAGCATGCCCCGCATTACATGCATGGTCAGGCCCCGCATCACACGCATGGGCAAACCCCTTATCACACGCACGGGCAGGCCCAGGATCACACGCACGGGAAGGCCCAGGATCACACGCACGGGAAGGCCCCGCATTACACGCATGGAAGGGCCCAGCATTACGCGCATGGGAGGGCCCCACATTACGCGCATGGAAGGGCCCCACATTACGCGCATGGAAGGGCCCCACATTACGCGCATGGGAGGGCCCCACATTACGCGCATGGGAGGGCCCCACATTACGCGCATGGCAGGGCCCCACATTACGCCGCATGGCCAGGCCCCATTACGCCGGAGAGGCCCCACATTACGCGGGCGGGCCCCCGCATGGGCAGGCCAGGCCCACATTACGCATGGCCAGGGCCCCACATTACGCATGGAAGGGCCCCCCACATTACGCGCATGGAAGGGCCCCACATTACGCGCATGGAAGGGCCCCACATTACGCATGGAAGGGCCCCACATTAGGGAAGGGCCCCACATTACGCCGCATGGCAGGGCCCCACATTACGCGCATGGCAGGGCCCCACATTACGCGCATGGCAGGGCCCCACATTACGCGCATGGAAGGGCCCCGCATTACGCGCATGGGAGGGCCCCGCATTACGCGCACGGGCATGCCCCGCATTACGCGCACGGGCATGCCCCGCATTACGCGCATGGCAGGCCCCATTACGGGCATGCCCGCGTGACCGCATGGGGCAGGCCCGCGTGCAGCGCCGCGGGCATGCCCGCGTTCGCCGAGCATGCCCCGCATTACATGCATGGTCAGGCCCCGCATCACACGCATGGAAGGGCCCCGCATCACGCACATGGAAGGGCCCCGCATCACGCGCATGGAAGGGCCCCACATTACGCGCATGGTAGGGCCCCACATTACGCGCATGGAAGGGCCCCACATTACGCGCATGGAAGGGCCCCACATTACGCGCATGGAAGGGCCCCACATTACGCGCATGGGAGGGCCCCACATTACGCGCATGGAAGGGCCCCACATTACGCGCATGGAAGGGCCCCACATTACGCGCATGGAAGGGCCCCACATTACGCGCATGGGAGGGCCCCACATTACGCGCATGGGAGGGCCCCACATTACGCGCATGAAATGGCCCCACATTACGCGCATGAAATGGCCCCACATTACGCGCATGGCCAGGCCACAATACCTGGTTTTTCACAATAAGTTTCATTGTGTGCACATAGATGATTCCGAGTGTCATAACTGATGCATAAAATCACTGAACTATCTGTGGTGGGTTTCTTAATTGTTTCTAGCAGTCTAAAAGTTATACCCGCCGAAATGAAGGTTTTTGCAGGTGAAAAGACTGAAAATTTGTAGTGAGGATTGAGCATAGTGAATCGCAGAGGGGTAAAAAACAATGGAAAGACTATTGCATGTTCATACATTACAAGAGTAACACACATTTGCTCAAAAATCTTCAAAAAGCTGTAAAATGGTCAATTTTATTTGATTTTAATGAATTTGTTTGCTTTCTTTGTGTTTTTTAGTGGATTTGAAATCAATGTAGCTAATGTTGCCTCTACCTGTCCATATACCTTTATGAACAGTTGCATACAAATGCAGCCCAGCTTACACTATTTTGTGGTCTATGTTAGAATTTCTGTACCTGTAGAACAATTCCTTCTATAATTTAGATTTAATCAAAAGTGGTCCGAAGAACAATTCACTCAAAGTGTCAAAGTGTTTAAATAGGGAAGGAGACAAATATTGTGGACACCACAGCTGGGAAACTTCCAAATCAATCATAATGATGACAGGGAAGTTGTACATTATGAATAACTGGCTTGAATCACTTTTGCTCCAAACTAATTAGGGCAGTATAGCATGTTGCAAGAGTTATATGGACACGTAGGGATATAACATTCACCAGGAAAAGCTTCAAAGGACTTCTAAATAGTATAGAATTTAACTTACATGTCAAAAGCACCTTTTTAAGAGAACGGGGCCTCTTTTAGATATCCATGATAATAAACTGGGGTCTTCTTCATAGACTGAGAATTGTCTACAATAAACAATTAAGCTTTCCTGAAAATGTATTGACAAGGTTTTAGAAAAACTAAAAAAAGTAATCTGTCTCATTCTTATTTAATGTTGACTTATGACTACTTCAACTCATTGGGAATTGCTTTAAAACCACAGGTATACAGTATCTGTGAAAAATTTAAGCTTTATGTAGACCTGGAAATTTTAACCAGAACCAAAAGGTTTTGTGGTTCCGATGCTTTTTTTCTTCTTTATAAGCTGATTGATTTGCAATATTCATATTAAATGTCATGTAATTGCATATCATGAAATATTTGTTCCATGATATTTATTCAAAGCCATATCCACCATGCAGATCAATAAAAAATGTTGACAACATTAGCATTTGCACTATAATTAAGAACATTATCAAAGCAAGTATGATGCAAAAATGCCTATCCGCCTACTAATTAATATTCATCATATCACTATCACAACATTAGAACATCTGTACAGACCGTGACCCAACTGTACATGAGATTCAGTTCATATGTGGTACACAAATAGCCCATGTTCTGTAAATGTGCCCTAATGTTTGTGGTGGTGATATCTTGCATATTAATGAGTAGGCGGGGCTTAATGTACAAATCTTGAAATGTTCATATTTTAACAACGGCATGTCTGTTTTGTTTCATATTTAGGATCATTATCATGTAAGCTAGTGTGTACATGTTCATGATGTAAAGCGGTGAATTTTATTAATAGGTGTAGTAGGCGGGTCTTAATATAATTTTGCTGCAAAGAGCTTGTAAACACAGTATTTCAAAAATGATAATCTTGATTCATGTCATACTTGGTACGCAGAAAGACCATGGTCTGTATATGTGTCCTATTATTTTTGGTAGTGATATCATGCATACTAATAAGGGGGATGGCGCTTAACGTGAAAATTTAAAAAAAATGATACACGAGCAACTGTATCTGATTTGGGTCATATTGGGCATGATAATTTTGTTGGTTATTGTGTACATGCTTATGTTATCAGCAGATGTCATTAATATGCATGGTGGGCTTTGCTTAATGTAAAAGTGCTAAATAATGTAAACACCATACTGTATCTCATAAACAAAATATCACATTTTTGCTATATCTGGTACTAGATGGTACACAGATGGGTAATGGTCTGTAGGTATGTTTTAATGTTGTGGTAGTGATTCATGAATATTAATGAGTGGGCGGGGCTTACTGACAAATTCTTGAAATAGAATAAATAAGCAACCATTTTTGCATCATACTTGCTGTGATAATGTTGTTAATTATCCTGCAAATGCTAATGTTGTCAAGATTTGTATTGATCTGCATGGTGGGTGTGGCTTATGAATAAATATCATAGAACAAATATTTCATGATATACAATAACATGACAGTTAATACAAATTTTGCAAACCAATCAGCTTGTGAAAAAAGAGCATCAGAACCACAAAACCTTTAGCTTCTGGTTAATCAATGTGAGGTATTTCCCTTTCTCTCACTTACTCTGTTAACTCTTGCTGCCAGACGTCATTTCCCTAGGTGTCTACATACCCTGAAAAAATGACCTCACTCAAGAGAATGGAGGAAACATACTTCGCTCTGGCATTTCAGTTATATTATTACATATTTTCTTCACCATTTAATTGAACACACATTGAGACACAAAGCCAAAACTGGCAATATTAAGGAGTGTTAGATGAAATAAATTGACACATCACTGTATGCTCAAAATGCTTTGTACTGAGGAGTACATCAAAAATATACCATTTCAAAATAACTAAACTGAATATGTGAGCCCTCAAAAAGACGGAGGAAATCATGAAATAAAAAGTATGGAAACAAAATCAATTCCTCTAGAGACAAAGAGATTGCTAATTACACTCAGGTTCAAGTGGGCAAGGAGTGTGCTTACTGGATAATACCAAGGATATTTATGATTGCCTAAGTTAGTAGTGTTTTTCTCTTATATCATTCATACCTTGTGTTACTTATCATAATTTACCTCATTTTTTTATATTTTTTGCACAAATATGGGGAATATCCACCCATGGCTACATGCACATTCTTCCACATGAAGAAAAAACACTTTTTACTGCTTTTATTTGAACGCATTCTCTGCTACCAACATAAAGATGTTTTGTTTGTACTGTTTCTTTGTCCTTCAAATAAGTTTCAGTTTGTGAGGAAGATTTTCATTACTTTCAAGTGATGATCATCACACAATTCTTTGACAATGATGGCTGCCACAATATTCGTGATATCCTGATATTGTTATAGAAACTTTAATATCGTCTTCATTATAAGGCACCACTGATTTCATCTTATGAACAACACCGGGAATTCAAGATTTTTAACATTATTTTTCAAAATTAATTTCTACCTTGAAAAGAAAATTAGGATATTTATAAAATGATTTCAAGTGAAAATATAAATAGAAGTTGAAAACACAATTCCTCTTCCACAAGTTTAATCTTTGAGAATGATAAGAATGTCCAAAGTTTCACTATTGGATTTTGACAATGTGTTTATTTTTCAGATCCAAAACCTTTACATCAGACCATGGAGCTATTAACTGAAATCAGACCAGACTTGACTGCCCTCCTTTATAGTTCTTTGACAAGAGCATTCAAAAGGTTCACTAATCTAAGGTTTGTCGGTTCACACATCACAAATTAGTGAAAGAATTTTTATCTGAAAAAAAGTAAGACTGTAAACTGCAGTAAAAAGTGTACTATTAACCCCTTCTTGATAAGATTTTTGTTGAGCTGTGAACATTGATGATTAAGAACTTTGATTGGGTATGCTAATTATGTAAGTATCTGTATTCACCCCTTTCACACCTCATGGAAAACGAAACAACAACTGATATGACATTGATGACAACATCACATACAATATATAGAACTCTTATTCTAATTTACATACACACAAAACAAGGCAAACCCTTCATAGGGTTATTATTACACTGCAAGTACCTAGGTATACAAAACTATCACAGAGCCAAATGTAGACATACATGTAGGTGGTATTGAATGAATTCCTATCCAAAACAAACAACATGCATGATAACACAATAACTTCCTATCCACCCCAAATTTAATCATCAAATACACTGTATGATTGATTTCTCAGTCATATCAGTCATTATTTTCACTGAAATTATCTGATTTCTAATCAGATATATTGATACTAAGACTTGTGTAAACACCCAACAATATGATATTCTTTTTAAAGGAGCCATCAAAATATGATAGCAATAATCTATCATTTACAAAAATATTAATCTGAATTTTCAAAGCTTGGCTTACAGAATAAATGTCTAAAAATCTACCAATAATTTTTTTGGATTCTCTTCGTAAGTTCAGTCATGGCAATTAAGTAATGTTCTATCCGTACCATGAGTATAAGTTCAGTCATGGCAATTAAGTAATGTTCTATCCGTACCATGAGTATATTAGCATTGTGAACTGAGGATGAAGAACAATTGATCAATAAAATGTTTTCTGTTGCCAATTTTTGCACAAAATTTTGATGCGATTTTGGTGTTTTAATAGTTGTTTGATTGATCTGTGCATATAACATAAACCACTTCAGTGTTCTTCGTGTTGTGCTCATTCCAATACCTGAAAAATACTTCAATAAATTTGCTGAAAAATAGACTTTAAATGAAAAGTACAAATCTTGCTCAAAAATAACATTGTCAGCTTTTACACACAAAACTTCCAGCATAAAAAACAACATCAAACTGACTCCTCTCTACTTTGAAATGAACTAAATATATGATTGCTTTCTTGCCCTAAATATTACAGATTGTATGACAAAAGAGAAAAATGAAGCGTTAGAACTCAAGATGGAAAACTTTCCCTTCAAAACAGTGACAAAACCTCCTTAATTAATGTCAAGCTACTCTATACAACCAATGACAACGCTGCTTGGCTTGTCTCGTAATATGACATTCAGTTTCAGGCGAACAGTTTCAAGCTTTTGCAACTCGCAAACCAAAACCGTCGGTAGTTTGCAAGTGATTTTTCTCCTTCGCTTTATTCCAATCCATTTGAAGACACTTGAGACAAGTCTCATATTTATTGATTGTGTGTCATTCATACATTGGCTCAAATTGTTCATGTGGGAAGGTTTCATTTCTCACAGTACATGTTATAGCAGAAACTGCATAAAAAGCACAAAAAAGAACAACTGTGAATTTCATTTTTCTGCAAAATAAGAGTTTTTATATTAGTTTTATTTTAAAGGCTTCAGTCACGTACTACAGACTATCATTGACGAGTCAGAAGTTTACTGCTGCTACAATTATGGATAAATTAATTGAACAAAGCCAGTTGTGGTTTTTAAGATGGTTGCACAGTAATTATTTTAGATAATATTATTTTCTTTCAAAAATTTGTTTCCTTTACTTCAACACTAAAACTGCTTCTGACTTCTGACAATCGAATATGTAGAGAATTACAATCCCAACGATATATTTTGTGTAGGGCAGTTGCATTGCGATCAGGGATAACGATTTTTGTCAAAAATTGGTCTCAAAAAGGCAAAAAATCTGAATTTTGCACAACTTTTGCTAAAAAATATATTGAAGATAGGGTAGTCAAAATTCGACCACAATTGGATACATTGATGTCTTTGACAGTTTTTCACAGGTTTTCAGGCAAAAGTAAGGTCTGAAAAGTAAGGCACGTAAGTTTTTGAAAGAAAAAAAAAGAAAAAGAAATTTGTTTTTCTTTTTACCCATTTTCAAGCGAGTTACTCAAAAATTCTCAATATAGCCCTCATCAACAATGTTAATTCATTGAAATAACTATTCGAGCTCTTTCATATGATACAGGATCACTGCTTTGGGTCTATTTGAGGAAGCAAAATCAATTTTTGAAAAGTGCATGTCCAATCGGTCATGCTAAGACCACATGGGTATTGAAGGGTTACAAGCACATTATTTTCTGAATGTGTGCATCCTAAATTTAAGCACGAAATGCTCACGGTTTACTGGTAAAAAAAAAAGACTTAACTTTCTTTAAATCCTCCATGAAAGTATATACAAGGAACATCCCCCTGCCCCTCCCCCTCTACCCATGACAACAGTGTCCCCATTACTTCACATTTAATCCACTTCCTGCCCAGTCCTTCAGTTCTACTGTATCAGGGAGTTGTTCTGGTTCTATGCAGTCACAAAGAACATCAAGTTCTAAGTTTCATTTATGGACGTTAGTAATTATTCTAAATTTGCAAGTTACGGTACCAAAGATAACAAAATTTAAGCTTATGGAATACTACTAGACATGGGAGCTACAACTGAAGAAAAAAAAAATCACCACCAAGTATCACATATATATAGCAATACAATTTAAACACAAACCGTTTTCATTTGATCTTCAGCTGTAAATCAGCACCCACATCAAACAGTTGAATATTTCTTTGGCTATTATTGCCCAAATTGTGGTGAAAAAGGATCTTTGTATAAACTGTGTCTCACAATGAAAAGTTCATCAGCTCTATTATTAGTGAGGCTAATGAACTGTGAAATTTGTGTCCTTTTGGAAAGTAGCTACCAAAGAATCAATAATAATCATCATCATCATCATAATATTGCAGTGGATATATTAGTTTTTCAGCTAATGATTAGCACATGGTAGATCAATGAACACTTTCTATTCTAAATTTTCAGTCATTTGGTTTGAAAATGGTACAAATTTCTAATCACTTAGAAAATCTTTTTTTTTTGTTCAGTCCAGGAGTTTCCCTCTTACAGAGAAAAGATTTTTCTCCTTAAAAGGAGAAAAACTGAGATGCCATTTTGAAGATTACCATGGCATAGAACTTTTATGAGCTCTAGAAATCTTATAACCATATAGGTCAATTTTATTTTGGCATTTGCATAACTTATACTTATTAAACTACAAATTATCCATGTCCCAAATAATCATCCACCTTGCCATTTAAGAAAAATGTAATGACAAACTTGCAAATTCTGGCCTGTTTTCGCTGGGGATTATCAAAGTAAAGCAGACACCATTTAGTACGAAACAAAAGAGAGAATATCCATTGTACCCGTAGGTTTCCACACAAATCAGCCAGTACAGACCCTGACCGTGTATATGCTAATCATAAATCGTAGGTCAAGAGCACTGGTAAATGGAAAACAGGAAGTCACATAAATTACATATGCTTTTTTCTTTTCAGGGAAAAATATCTTTTCTCGTGAAAAGGGGAATCTCCTGGACTGTTGTTTAAGCAAGTGTATTTTGGTCACTGTTTTTCTTGCAAATGTACGTATGGTACCAGTATTTCCCTTATGGTAAATACAGTACTGTACATTATACTGAAGGTGTCTCAGGAGTAGTAATTGTATTGTAATGATAGTAGTTACACCATTTATAATCTTTATTTAATATTTCACAGTACTTATCTTACAATAAATACTTTCCTTCACTAGTATAGCAGTGTAAACCAGAAAACCACAGGTTTTGAGGTTCCGACCACAATATGGATTTAAGTTTGAACTAATGTATAATATATGTAATTGCATAATGGGCTAAAAAAACCAATGACAACTAAATAACTCAGTTCTCTCAAAAATGGAATTTCACAATTAATTAAATTCAATATCTTTATCCCATTAAGATGTATATACTTGCTAACAACATAATTGTTTCAAATTTGAAACAAATCAGTTATGAGGCTGTTAAAATATGAGCATTTTAAGATTTTAACACTAAGCCCTGACTACTCAATAATATGCATGGCATTGCCACCCAAAATCCATCAGCAGACCATGGGCTATCTGTGTATCACGTATGAACTGATTTAGTGCTGTCAGGACATGGTTCTATTACGTATCGATTATCGTGGAGAAAAATTTGTATATAGCGATACTTAAAAAAAAAAAACACTCATGACACAAATTGTTAATATAATGAACACAAGAAAAATATGATTTGCAGATCTAGCAGACGACATGATCGAGTGACCATCATGCATCACGCACGTGTTTGGTAATTCAGCCAACGCGAACATGAATCATCGCAGTGAGAGCCTGAGAGACATGTTCTGGGCCAATTTTTTGTTTTTGCCAACGTACATAGGAGCATGCCAGTGTGGGGTGAAGGAGCATGATTCTCAATTAGCTTTTTATGTTTCCAATATTTTTGAACTTTTTCAAAGTTTACTCAAGTTTTAGATTTTATACAATAACGTTAGAATTGTAACATACGAAGTAACCTAAACTAGTTGCGTGAAAATTTCTTAGTTGAGTATTAGTTTTTGGTATCGCGATATGGTGTTTTCATGTTGTGGGAAAAGAAATATCACCATAATTGACATGACATCACTAACCTTAAATCCCATGTATTGTGCTTGATATACTGTGTTTACAAGCTCTTTGCAACAAAATCATGTGAAGCCCCGCCCACTCTGCATATTAATGAAATTCAACATTTTGATACCATGAACATTTATTAACACACTCAGTTCCAGATCAAATTTCACAGTTCTAACATTTTCATCAATAAAACAGTAAATTCCTTGCTTTAAATTTGACTTAATATGTACCTTTTTTGTCATAATATACCTGTAAGAGAAACAACAAATAAATAACAATAAGGCTGCTGTGCACATGTCGAAATTCTAAACAAAGTAAGGCTATAACACATATTGTATCCTATGTACAGGATAAATATGTCATGGAACTCATGATATTGCATTAGTTAACACATGCAAACACAGTATCAGGGATGAGAGAGAGACAAAGATAATATATTTTGAAGATTATGAATATGTAGCACAAATTATTACGTCTTCAGCAAAGGGCATGGAGGGGTGGGAGGGGGGGGGAGGGGGGAGTGGGGAGGAAGAGGTAAATTCAGCCATACCACTTGCTGGAAAGTATATTTTCCAAAAACAAAATGAACTTAAAAGGCATTAGGGCACAAAATGAATTCATGGGGATGTTTGAACGTAAAAATATGCTTCTAACAAAAAATATGAGCTGTTTTGGAGAAATTATGTGTGGGTCAATGGGTAATTCAAACCTCTTCCAGCCGAGTATGGAAGTTATATGAATGACACAGTCGATTTGACCACAGCACATGGTGGGAACTTATATTTTGTCAACAAAAAACACAAAAAACAAAAATGGGGTCACACACAAAGTTCATCTTAATGAGTTCTTGCATCCCATTACATTAATTTCTTGGAATTATCACACACGCATATCATTGTTTCTACAGTAGTTATTTATTCTACATATAGAGCGCTTTTCAAGCAAGCATTAATATCCCCTAACAGATATATCCCTTGTTAATTGATGAATTCCCAAATAAGCTCAACTTAGGGTCCTGAGAGCTGTTATTTCGACAGCTCTGTGCATAAGCCTGAGAAGGGAACTGCTCAGAAAAACTGTTCCCCAGGTAGTATATACTGAAATGCTTTCCACATCGAACGTTTCCTGGCATACTTTTAGAGCTGTGAACGTTTACGAATTTTAGTAAACATTTAAAAGCCAAAAAAGCAAGCCTGTACTGTTTAAACAGATTTAGTACCGTGATTTTTGTACACCAAAATTGCTCCAATTTATGATGCTAAGTAAGAAATTTGGGCAACCAGTATAGCAAAAGTATTGACCCCATTGCCCAATTTTGCTTTCCAAATCATGAAAAGTGCATTTGTAAGTATACATGTAAATCAAAATATTGTTTTAGGGCAAAGGCATAAAAAGTTATTTTCCTCCCAAAACATGATCAATATTCACAACAATTGTGAGGTATGGGACAATTGTGAGGTATGGGACAATTTTGAGGCCAACACCATTGTCGTTGTTAAAATGGATATGTTTCCGAATGATTACAATGGTTACAGGATTAGTTCAGTGGTCAAACTGGTCCATCTTATATGAAAGAGGACTTCAAAAGAAACAAAATGGTGAAGAAAGTGTTCAAAAATCTTAGTTCTGTTATGGAAATATTCAAGCATAAAGCTCTGTCTAATCTGTGTAGAAATGACTGGTGTAACTATGGAAAATTGGTGTCTTTATCCTTACATTCTTAAAGGACTGGTGATAGCAGGTAGCCATTTGGTATCAACTGATGTATTATTTAATTTCAAACAACTTTCTAATGCATAAGTAGTTCGAAAAATGTCTTGGGTCTTTTACAATCTTAGAAAAACCCTTTTTTGCCGCTCATATAAACAACTTCCTATTCTAATTTCTATCATTCAAATTTCATGATGTGTCAAGTTGGACGGTGATATCACTGATCTCCATACGTACCCAGGCACATACAATGCGTGCATTGTCGATTGTGCACTGCTCGAGTCCAGTTGTTGGCCTACACTTTTAGCTTACTTTTAGTGATTTCAAAGAAATAGATCGCATGATGGTATAGCTTAGATGAATAGGAGATAATTATATGAATCAGTGTATGTACCGGATGAGACTGAGAGGCATTAAATACTTCCAAAATGTATTCTAAAGTTACCTTAAATCTGTGATGTTGCAAAGGCATTCACAATGGGTTTGTTGTGATACATATAGGCCTATGTATATATGAAACTTTGCATTCAGCCGGCTCAAGAGTGACTAACTTTCCCCGGTAATATCTCTAACTTTATGATTGGATTGCATCTTCAGGTATACTATATGGGGGTCTATAATGATTGCATCTTCAGGTATACTATGGGTTTTTTTTTATGTATCTGAAAAGCTCTCAAAAGGAATCAGAGGAAAACATTTCGTAACTTTTTGCTGACAAAATTTTAGTTCAGTAATTACTTTGTACGTGTTTACACAGGCAATTCTGCAGGGGAGGGAGGAAGATATGGGGAAGGGGGGGGTGACTACAACTTGCAACATCACGCATTCAAATAAATTTGCCGACACCACAGAAAGTGGTTATTTATTACTTCAAAATAGCAAGAATTTTCCACTTTTCCAATTATTATAGAAATAGGGGTTACTAAGTATCCAGTGAGTGTCAAACATCAGTTTAAAGCAAACTTGCTTCCACAGTGTACATGTCACCAGTCCTTAAACAATAATTGTTAATGTACAGTATTTTAAAGAAAGTTTATCAAATTTTTCCACTATCTAAAATTTTTTGTCCTCAAACTTTCTTCAGATGTTATATTATAATTACCCTTCCTAAATTCAGCTTTACTACTTTTTTGGCATACTGTATCACCTATGGTTTTTAAATCGCAGGACAAAATATAAAAGAATACATATTTGAGGCTATGACATCACAACTAGTCCATTTTCAGTCGATTTTACACAAATTATACCAAACTTTAAACTATACATTATCTCCTTAACGGAATTAGATGTTTGAATGCTTCCTTCACCACTTTGTTTCTTTTAAAGAACTCTTTCATATTAGATAGACTTGCTTGACTCCTGATCTAATCCTTTAATGGTTTCTGAATAATTACTAAAAAGACAGAACACCAAAGCACAGTAAGTGCTGACAAACTTGACGTCACTCACTGGTATGTATCAAATTTACTGGGGATGTGTCAAACAACACTAGTAGATAGTAATGAAGTAATGAAAGGTGGCAGGAGAGTTTCAAAATAAGAAGAAAGATATTTTCCCATTATAATGCTCTTTCATATAAAAAATGAAGAAGCTTTCCCACTTACATGTAGCTTATCCTGTCGGTCATATTCCAGCCTGCAGCAACATTCAAATTTCTAGGACAGGTTTATGAGCATCGAATGAGTGCAAATAATACATTATGCAGACAAGCAATCTATCGGATAATAGCTGGCCTCTTGATCAAAATCTCATAAACAGAAACTGAATATCTGTAACATACTGTATTTCAGGGATAAGATTCATCGGTGTGCTGATTATTGCTGAAAAATTTTCATCCAAAAACTTTCGTAACCCAACCTTTTCGGTATTAAATCAGATTAAGCTATGATATACTCTAAAAAGTATACAATATCTGATTGCATGTTAATGATAAAAATTCTCAGTTTCTGACAGAAGTGAATTTTGTGTTTGGAAGGCTATGTGCAAAAGTAATGATACCAAGTAAGCAAGTAGGAAACAACATCAGCTGGAATGTCCCAAAATCTATTTTGAAAATCGGCAACATACCAACAACCTACCAGCATCAGTTTAAAATCGAACAATTTCAACATCAGTGATCTCTGCAAAGTCTGTGATATCACCCGCAAGTCTGTACTATCGCTATAGTTAGTCTGTAATATCGCTATAGTTAATCTGTAATATCGCTATAGTTAATCTGTAATATCGCCATAGTTAGTCTGTAATATCACTATAGTTAGTCTGTAATATCGCTATAGTTAGTCTATAATATCGCTATAGTTAATCTGTAATATCGCTATAGGTAATCTGTAATATCGCTATAGTTAGTCTGTAATATCGCTATAGTTAGTCTGTAATATCGCTATAGTTAATCTGTAATATCGCTATAGTTAATCTGTAATATCGCCATAGTTAGTCTGTAATATCGCTATAGTTAGTCTGTAATATCGCTATAGTTAGTCTGTAATATCGTTATAGTTAATCTGTCATATCGCTATAGTTAATCTGTAATATCACCATAGTTAGTCTGTAATATCGCTATAGTTAGTCTATAATATCGCTATAGTTAATCTGTAATATTGCCATAGTTAGTCTGTAATATCGCTATAGTTAGTCTGTAATATCGCTATAGTTAGTCTGTAATATCGCTATAGTTAGTCTGTAATATAGCTATAGTTAGTCTGTAATATCGCTATAGTTAGTCTGTAATATCGCTATAGTTAGTCTGTAATATCGCTATAGTTAGTCTATAATATCGCTATAGTTAATCTGTAATATCGCCATAGTTAGTCTGATGATATCATTTCTTAATCTGACATTAAATATTTCTTTAAGTCTCGCAGACTCTTAACACCTTTTAAGCTTTTTTGAAAACTTTTCATTGTGTTGCAATCTATGGTAAAGATGAAAATGCTTGAGGAACTACCCTTTCATTGAATTCAGTCATAATTCCTACATATCTGAATAATGTATATCCGTAATAAATCTCATTTCTTTTAAAGACTCATTTATCCAAAGATTTAGTCATAATTTACATTTCACTGTAATGTGCTGATCTTGTTCTGTGTGTTTTTCCATGGTTCATCTGAGCATCTCAACTAAGACAAACAGTGCCTCATACAAATGATGTACCCCTCTGAATACCATAAGAGGTTTCAAAATAAACTCGTTTTAATACTTGGTATTTGCATTTTCCTGAAGTCAGTGCTGTGACCAACATTTTATGACTGTTACAATTTGCACTGTTTGGTTTTTTTAGAATAAGATTTTTCATGCCCAGAGAAAATTATCCCATAGCACCAGCCCCCACTGAACTTGGCAATGCGTACAAATATCTAAAAGCCTAGTTAAACCTATCAGCAGCGTTTGCAACTCTGCTATTGTCGTGATTATCGATATTGTCGTGACATTGAGAAAAGATCGCCCACGTTGCTCCAAGTACAAATTCTCAGAGTATAGGGGAATTGGGTTTACAATACTTGACATGTCAATGTCGTGACATTAAGGTTGTTGTCGCAATATATTGATATTATCGACATGTCGCACAACCCTACCTATCACAACCATTAAAACCATTCACTATCTTAAAAGCAAGATTCCAATTTTCTGGTCTTAACTTTGTGATGTCATCAGTTGATCAGCTCACTATTGGCTAATGCAAATCAACTGTTTTCTTAAATAGACATTTTAA